>CM028377.1:171767306-171797551 GCA_013146195.2 Codonopsis lanceolata
TAGTTTTAACTCACTTGGATAATGTGTTTGACATTACTAATGCAAGATTAACTATGATGGAGAAGCGAAACATAAATTGAGATGAAGCGGGTATTAATTCTTGAAATATATGTCATTCTTTTCTAAGGTGACTAATGGTCTTAGCCTTTGTCATTCAAATCTTATTTGTTCAATGGTGGGGTATTTTGTAGATGGCTTAATGGAGAAATTTAGACAGATCCACTCGCAACTTAATTTGCATCAATCTATTTAAAGGCCATGACTTGCAATGAAGTACGTCGCTAAGATCTTGGTTAGGCGACATCAAATTCTATCATCTCAAGTAATGTAAACATTCATGTGTGAGATATAATTATTTCCTTATTCCTCATTTTTTGGGATAAGTTCTTCATTTGGTCATGTAATGATATTCCTATATAACAGAGAATGGCGGTTTAGACTTAATTGCACCTTATTTTTACTGAATGACAACTTTTAAAAACATGGGGTACAAAACAGGGAACTCTGCTAGCAAAAACAAAGGCATCGCAGGATCAAGATTAAGCAGCCCAACGTCCACTCATCAAAAGTAGAAAACAACTCGAGAGGGGTCCAAGCTGCATACATTGCATCTAAGGTATTGCACACAAAATGGTAATATGTAAACAATAACCATCCATCTCAAAGTATCAACATGACACTTATGGAGGTTATGACTTTATTTAAATTCGGTTGCAAGGGAAAATGAGTTGAATGAACTTAGCATTGAGAAAGAGGAAAGAGAAACAATTTAGTGAGGAAGCTGCTAAGTTTGCCGTCTCATTAAGGAAAGAGGTTAGCTACCACTTGACTCCCCACATACTGCTTAGCTTGCTAGCCTCTGTGAAGTGTTGCTTTTTTGCCAAAATAGCATGCAAAATATGCTTAACTTGCTAGCCTCTGTGAAGTATTGCCTTGTTGTCAAGAGAACAAATTTTTGTGATATGGTAATTAGTTTTTCCAGGTGGTTAGTGCTAGGAATACTTATTTATGTAAGAGAATGCCCAAATCATGATGTGTAAGAGATGCTTCATAAGCCACAAGATCAAAT
Organism: Codonopsis lanceolata; assembly: GCA_013146195.2. Classification (NCBI taxonomy): domain Eukaryota; kingdom Viridiplantae; phylum Streptophyta; class Magnoliopsida; order Asterales; family Campanulaceae; genus Codonopsis; species Codonopsis lanceolata. The sequence continues at coordinate 171,768,376 of CM028377.1, forward strand.
TATAGTCAAGCCGCCACCGCTTGTCAATTAAACGACCAATATATCAATCCTAATAGTTGTTTAGTCCAAATCTATAATGTAAGTATCTAAGATTTTAGTAATAGAAATATAAAATGGTTTGCTTGCCTATACAAAGGGTTTCGATGTAATAAATTAATTGACTTTTGATAATATGAAATAATAAAAAAGATCATTTACTAGAGGTTTTCTCGAGTCAAGAAACTAGCATTTCTTCCCATTATTAAATCTCGACACAAATCAATGGCGGCCTCGGTGTTATATAGTGTCAACATTGATTCGATCTCTAGGTTCAACCAGACTTGCACGATCCCTTACTCAGTTGATGTTCTAAGAGAATGATGAACTTAAGCTCTAGGTTAAACTAGAACCATCTATAATTAATTTATTTTGATTCTGCAACAATCTATTTAGTTGAATTAAGAGATACTCAGATACCCATGCCGAGAATCAACATCATCATCAAAATGGTACACCCAACAATGAGTTAGAACACAGCTGGCCAAATAGAAAATATGTGATATTGCTGAAATAATTTCAAAAAACTAACTTGAACAGGAACTGAAACCTTGAAATATGTTTTACTCATGAAGCCACCAGATGAAAGAATTGTCTATTTCTCCACATGATCATGATGTTAATTAAGTATAGTATAAATCTTGGTTGAGTTCATGTAGCATCATGAATTTGAATAATGTGTATCACTCTGGGCAAGGTTCAACTCAAGCTCTTTGGGAAGCTTAAAAGTCAGAGATTCATGTACTCATGGAGTACATGTGCTTTTTATATTTTTTAAAACATCTTTTTTGATTCTATTAGACTTCTTAATCCTTGTTATTGGTATATTTTGAATTTTCTCCCTGTTTACATTGCCACTGCCCAAATATGTCATTTATTACTGATCTTAGTGAATGGAGGTTTATGGGCCATTCTACATGTCCAAAGCAACATTTTGTGGTAAAACGTTAGTTCTCCACATCATGTTTACATAGTTTAATTTGTTTTTCCGTTTGTCAAAAAATGCAGTAATGTTCTTTGGCTAGTTTGTTGCTCCTTCTATCCCTTATTTATGTCACCTTTTCTCAAGTCAAACCATTACATAGCTATAGTTGTAGCCGTACATTTCTAAACATCAATTACTTCCATAAATAAAATTAGTTCTTGAAGAGTTTGAATTTCACTTATTTCTTCCTGTTGTTACCACTCGCCGAAAAGTAAATATTTGTGTGGCAGTCTTCTACAATATTTTGCAACTGCATATGTTTGTCATTTGCTCCAGCCAATTGCTTCTAAGCACCCTTGTTTCAGTCTCACTGTTAGCATAGGCATAATCATACTCGTATACTTATGATTTCTACATTCATTTTCCCCGTATATAAAAAAATTGCAATATTTTGTTTTCTAATTACGCCTTTGTTTGTTTCGAAAGTGTAGCTTTTCTCTCTCTTCATTCTCTGCTTTTAATATGCAGGTACCAATACTTGGGATAGGTTTGAGCTTCGTGTCCACAAGCGCGTGATTGATCTGTTTAGCTCCCCTGATGTAGTTAAGCAAATCACATCTATTACCATAGAACCTGGTGTACAAGTACAAATATCTTTATTGTCGTGTTGCACCCCTCGTATATGATTTGCTGCATATGATGGGTCGTGATGACATTCCAGTTGGACTGGGGGATGTATTTGGTTTAATATATGTTCTCCATCTTGAATATAAACTGAGTAATGGTCTTTATATACGAACCTGGATTTTTTTTTTAAAAAAAATATCATTTACAACGTTTTTTTTAAACGTTGTAATATATCATTTACAAGGTTCTTAAAATGTTGTGGAAACTGTTGTTCAACATTTTTATAAACGTTGTAAAATAGATATTAAAACGTTTTTTTATAAAAAAAAAGTTGTAAAATAGATATTACAACGTTTTTTTTATAAAAAAAGTTGTAAAATAGATATTACAACGTTTTTTAAAAACGTTGTAAAATTGATATTACAACGTTTTTTAAAAACACGTTGTAAAATAGATATTACAACGTATTTTTAAAAGCGTTGTAATATCCATTTTACAACGTTTTTTTTCAAAACGTTGTAATATCTATTTTACAACATTTTAGAAAATGTTGTCTATCAAAATTCAAGGGATTATAGGAGGATAAACAACAACGTTTTTTGCAACGTTTTCGAAAACGTTGCGAAAGACCTTTTACAACGTTTTAAAAATGTTGTAAAAGCTCTTTTTTGTTGTAGTGCGTCTTCTTGTTGATGCTGAGGACTTCTTGATCTTTTAAGGATCTCTTGAATGCAATGAGAGTAATAACTTTGTAAGTTGTTGAGTAGTTTCAGAGCATTAAGTTCTTCACTCTTCAATGGTAGCATTTATAATCGGAGATTCCTTGAGACCGTTGTAGACGATGAGAGTAACAGCTCGATTGAGTTGAGAACATTAAATCCAAAGAGCTATTATAATTTGAATTTCATTCATCTGGGTCTGATCAAGCAGGAGAGAGAAAAAGCAGGTATTGTGTCGAATAGATTGTAGCCGAAAACATTTATGACCTGCAAAAGATAGTACAGTCTACAGTACTACAGAGAGTAATGTGTCTGACTGTACAGCCGCTTTGTTCTCACTGTTCAGTAATCATCAAAGAGGAAAGTCTCGCTTTTAATCATGACTTGGCGATAAATATCTTTCAAGAGGTCAACTCTGAGATATGATTTCAAAAACAGATATTCAAAAATGAATATCTGAATTAATATCATTGAGAGAAAATGTTGAGCTGGAAATCTTGAAGTCTTTATCATTAGACACGTCACACTTGAACAAAGGCTTTACCAGGTCTGCTGATAAAGGCATTTAAGCTTTGCCGAGGTCTGATGATGAATACTACTGAATCCTAAAAAGTCCGTCTGATCTGTTCTAAAGCAAAGTTCTATACATAGCTGCCAAGTTAACTGGTACGCAACCCATTTAGCCACTAAGTATGAAACCTTTTGTAATGTATGAACAGGTGCAAATCTAAGATACAATAAGAATCAACAAATCCGCCAAGCCTCTCCCAACCGTAGCCCATGTTAGCACCCTCTACCATACAACAACCCCAATCCGTATAAGGTTTGAGCCCATCCCTTGTAGTGTCGAACCATGTGATCCGTCCTCCTTGAACTAACCCAATCCCAACATGCACCCCACCAAATGTAAGTCCATGCTTATCTTAAGTCCACTTAGCTTCATGCTCCTAGCCCGAGCCTTCTTTTAATTCCTTTTCCAGCCTCGTTTTACTCTCCCAACCAGCCTTCCATCGTCTAGCCGTGAACACCCCATTTGCTGCCTCTGGGCTGGCTTCTTCCACTGAGCTACAAGCTATTGGCAATCGTATTCGTATTAGTAACTATGATGTTGCGCGATATGAAGCTCAATAGAGCGTAATGTATCAATCCTCAATAATAATATGAAGCTTGTGCCGAGAGTAACGACGATGTTGAGCATGAGAACAATATGAAGCTCACGTCGAGCGTAATGTGCTCAAATATGAATCTTGTGATGAGAGTAACTGTGATGCTGAGCTGGAGCACAATATGAAGCTCAATAGGAGCGTAATGCGGCGATGCTCAATAATAATAATATAAAGCTCGTGCTAAAAGTAACTGTGATGTCGAGCTGGAGCACAATATGAAGCTCAATAGGAGCGTAATGCGATGATGCTCAATAATAATATAAAGCTCGTTCTCGACCAGAATATGAGGCGCAAGTGGGCGCGTAATGGACTCGACACGAGAATGATATATAGCTCAAGAAAGAACGTGATGTATGAGGGGCACACATAACATGAAGCTCAGCACGGACACTGGAGTAATATAAAGCTCGGTCATGAGTAAACTCGAATGAGGAGCATAAGCACAGGAAGGTGCGGTGTACTACTCTACTACGAGTAACACTCGAGCGGGAGGACAATATATAATGTTCAACCGCGAGTAAACTCGAACAGGGAGCATGAGTGCTGGAAGGCGTGGTGTACTACTCAACAACGAGTAACACTTGAGCGGGAGGACAATATATAATGCTCAGCTGCGAGTAAACTCGAATAGGGAGCATGATCGCAAGAAGGCGCAGTGTATTACTCAACCGCGAGTAACACTTGGGCGGGAGGAAAATATATAATGTTCAGCCACAAGTAAACTCGAACATGGAGCATGAGCGTAGGAAGGCGCAGTGTACTACTCTACCGTGAGTAATACTCGAGCGGGAGGACAATATATTATGCTCAGCTGCGAGTAAACTAGAACAGGGAGCATGAGCGCATGAAGGAGCGTAATATACTTGATGCCGAAGATACCCAATATGAAGCACATGTAAACATATAATTGGCTCGGTTCCATCATAATAAGAAGCTCAAATCGAGAGTAGTTGTAATGCTGATGTAGGATAGGATGCTCGGGAGGGGGCATAACTGGCTAGAGCGTGAGAACAATACGAGGCTCGTGCTGAGCGTAATTGTGATGCTCAAGTTGGAGCATGATATGAAGCTCACTAGGACCGTAATTTGTCGACACAATACTAATATGAAACTCACGCCAAGAGTATCTGCAATGCCACACATGAACATATGATGTGAAACTTGGTAAGAGGCGTAATGTGCCAACGCTCAATAATATGAAGCTCGTGTCGAGCGTAACTATAATGTCGAGCATGAGCATGATATGAAGCTCAAGCGAGCGTAGTTTCTAATATAGAGATAGAAGCGTGGGACGCCCATAAAGCAGCCCTTTTGCCTTCTCTACTACTGTCTATCTTATAAATCATCTTCCCACTCCAACCTTACACAACATCTCATCTTATCACAAACTATTCGACTCCGCTCCTAATTACACCAAACTTCGTATTTTTGGGTGTCTGTGTCATCCATGGCTTCGACCATACACCTCCCATAAACTGGAGTTTTGTTCCCCCCCCTTTCGTGTTTGTTGGTTACTCATCTACTCGAAGTGCCTACTTGTGTCTTAATCCTTCCACCGTTCGCATATATTCCTTTCGCCATGTTAAGTTTGTTGAATCCATTTTTCCCTTTTCCACCCAGTCCTACTGTCCCTTTTTCTCCTTCTACACTACCTACTACCTCTGAATAGTGCTCCATGCTACTCCCAGTTTCCACTACTACTTCTGTCCCTCCACCCGACCCTCTTGCTCTACCACCTCAATCTCCGCCTCCCTCCGCTACATCTACATTACCTTCCTCCTGTACACATAGTCCTTTATCTGAAACCATTTCATCCTCCTCTCTTCCTCCCCCTCCCCCTCCCCCACCATGTTCTATCACCACCCGTTCAAAAAACAACATTTTCAAACCTATTCAAAAACTCAACCTCGCTGCCCAGTTAACCTCCATAGGGGGGCCGGTTGCATCCAAAAAACTTTCTCTCTCTAGATTTCTCTCTCTTAGTTTTGCCCTAATTAGGGTTTTGTCGCCGAGCGGCATGGAGGAACAACCTCCTCCAGCTGGTAATCCTTCGGTAGTAGGGTCTGATCCTGGGCAACAACATTGTCCTTCTGTTCCTAAGTCTTTTGCCAATGTTGTGGGACAACCTAAAACTTTTGTTGACACTTCTAATCCCGTACTACAGGCTGTGCCTTTAGCCCCTCGCCAGGTCACTACTTTCAATGGCGAACCGGGGTGTATTTTTACACCGGTGGAGATTGAGACGGCAAACAAACAATTTGCAAATACCATCATCTTGAAATTTTCGGTTGGGAGGCCATCCATGCATGCTATTCAGGACGATATCTTTCATTCATGGGAACTGAACGGCTCTTTTGTGGTAGGATTACTGGATCCCCGTCATGTTATGGTGCGTCTGTCATCGCCGGAAGACATGGTTCTGGCCCTGTCTAAAGAATCGCACATGATTCAATCCTGCATGTATCGATCATTCTGTTGGTCGCCTGATTTTCGTTTCGGAAGGATAGCACTCGAGTTGTGGTATGGGTTCGTCTGTATCAGTTACCTTTAACGTTCTTTAATCCTTCGCTTCTTCAATGTATTGGTAACTCTCTAGGCCATTTCCTTCGGGCTGATGACAAAACTTTCTCTCTCTTGCGACCTATGTTTGCTCGGATGTGCGTTGAGATAGATGTGGCAGTGGCTCTTCCCTCCCGATTTTGGATTGGCACTGGCAAGGATAACGGTTTTTGGCAGCCTCTTGAGTTGGAGGGCAACATTCATTATTGCTTTGGGTGTGGGATATTAGGGCATACTAAAGATAATTGCCGCAAAGCTATTCGTCGTTCTCCCCGTGTGATGACGGATATACCAGGTGCCATGTACCATGTACCAGTAAGTGATCTTAGGCAGGTTTCGGTTTCGGCCAAGGTTGGGAAAATAGGCAATGATATGACTAATGGTCAATCTGGTTCAGTTAGGGTGGATGCTGCACCCATCAAACAAGGTTCGGGCCATCACTGGGAGCCTGTGGAGCGTAATAATGTGGTCAAGGGGGCCTCCGGATCTGGGGCAAAAAATTCACAAGGATGTCCGATAGAGATTGAGCATATTGATGTCACGTGTTCGGATGCAGCTGCTGGTCCCTTCGATGAAGGTTTCCCAGACAATTCAGTGATAGACATAACGGGTCGTGCTTCTAATAAGGTGTTTGGGAAGACAGAAGGTCTGGTGGCTGGGGGTAATGTGGTTACGTCTAATGCCTTCTCGGTTTTAGACGGATTGGTTGAAGATGAGGGTACTAAGGGAGTTGATGGCACGGATACTAAGGACTTGCATGTGCAGCATAACAATCGCAAGGAGTGGGATATGGTGTTTCAGATTCGGCCTAGGGCCCTAGACAAAGCTCACTCGACCGGGGGTGACTACATGGAGAACATGCATGATATGGATAAATTCTATCAGATTCAGACGGGCATGAGGGGGAAATTCGGCCAGATTTTCATCACTTCTGTCAGCAACGTATCAAGAAACTCAAGCAGGAAAAAGCTTTGAAACAACCTGTTAACACTAGAGTCACTAGGGCTGCAGCAAAAGCCCGGGCGTCGTCGAATCTTTAATTATTTTACGTCGATTCTTATATGGAATGCCCGGGGGGTGTGTAATAAAGCGACTATGGATTTTCTTAGTTTAATCAAGAATCAACGTAAACCTTTACTATGTGCTATTCTGGAGCCGAAAGCTTCGGGAACTAAAATTAATAAACTTCGTAGACGTTTGAAGTTTTCCAATTGTCTTCATGCGAACCCGGTGAATTCTCTCATATCTGGGTTTTGTGGGGCAGCACAGTGGATGTGGTCTTACTGTATTCTTCAAACCAGTATTTGACTTTAAAAGTCTCTATGGGTTCTACCTTTTCAGTTATCCTTACCATTGTTTATGCGCGGTGTTTGAGGGAGCTTCGGAAGGAGTTATGGAGGGATTTAGTTGCCTTTTCTGGTTCTTGTTCTACTCCGTGGCTTGTTAGGGGCGATTTTAATGTGATTACTGATCGATGTATTTTATACGTCGATTTCCTATACTTCTATGACTTAAATTGAGCTGTTTCATGAGGCTTTTGGCTACTAATATGCGTTTTCAGTGATTTTGTGAGTTTCAGAGTTTTAAGTGAAAATATGCAAACTATAAAGCTTTTAGGTGGAAATTCCAAGAAGGGGCAGAGTGAAAAATTGAAGAAGAAAGAAGAAAAGCCAAACTGGGAACCTTGCGGTCGCAAGGTGTTTCAGACCTTGCCTCTGCAAGGTGGATAGAAAGGCAGACTCTCAAACCCCGGATTATTGAAGGACCTTGCGGACGCAAGGTGCCTCAGACCTTGCGACCGCAAGGTAGTCAGAATGTCAAATTTTGCGTTTTCACTAGAGATCTAATTGCAATACAACTCCATGGTATAAATAGAGGCCGGTAGCCAAAGCATAGAAGGGGGAGAAACGACTGGAAACAATTTTCTATAGCTTTAGAATAGATTTTAGGTTGTATAACATAATTAGTTATTGTAATTACAAGGATTGAAGATCAAATCATGTCTCCTATCATCTCCATGTGTTGTTCATCTTCAAGGATGAACTAAATCTTCATTAATCTAGGAGGTGGAAGGTAACTTGTATCGAATCTATGCTTTAATTTATATTTATGTTCATTCAATTCTTGTTGATTGTGGTGTTTATCAATCCCTCTATTATTTCACTTTGAACAAATGGATGTAATCGTGAATAATAAAGGCCTAGAGGTGCGGATAACTGCATGATCAATGTGCATATGTCGTACACTGGCTCACCATCACAATAAATTGGACCTATCGATGCACGAGAGTGATAAGTTAGGGTCAGGTTCCATATATGATCTAAGTGACAGTTAGATTATATGTTTTTGTGCCTAGGATATAGAATGGATGGATTATTTGAAGATGGAGACTGAACGGTAATCTGACAGACTATATCTATATTTTGTGAACGAACCCAATAGATTGAATGAAACTTTATTAAAATTAAACATAGAGGAGATATAAGTGAAACCCTAATCCTAGATTTCCATCCACCATAAGATCTTTATAACCTGTAATTGCTGCTAATTAGTTAAACAATGGAATAATAATTAGTTTAGATTAAAATAAATATAAAACCCCCCTTAGATTAATAATTTGCTATCAATAAACCGTACTATCTGTGATCTTCTTGTCTCTGTGGGTTCGACCCTTGCTTCCAAAACTATTCTCCAATAGTCTTGTCCACTTGCAAGGAAAATAATTAAAATACGACATCGATCAAGTTTTTGGCGCCGTTGCCGGGGACAAGCTAGTTTGTTGGTAGCGTAAATTTTTAATTTAATTTTAGTTTTTAGTTTTTATAAAAATAAAAATACAAAAAGATTTTATTTTATTTGCTTTAATAGTTAGTTATTTTTAAAATTGCTTTATTTATTTTATGCACGGTCGTAGATCTTTGAATCCCAAACTGGTAGAACTAAATCAAGATATAAATAATATTAGAAAGAATCAAGAAGAGCTTGAAAATCTAGCAACCCAGCCTGATAATCAAGAACAATTGAATCAAGAGGATCATCTGGTTGATCCTCCAATGGACAATATTAATCAAAATCCTGAAAATCCGGTTCGCCTGGTCAATGCAAATCAAAGAGAAGAAGAACCTGTTAGAAGAAATATGGAAGTAGTTGTAAATCAACGAACTATTAATGATTTCAGTAGACCTTCACTGAATGTAGTAACATCATGTCTAGTCTTACCAGAAGCAGTGAGGAACTTTGAATTAAAAAGGTCATTATTTTAATGCTATACCTTCTTTCCATGGAATGTTAAACGAAGATCCTGTAAGTTTCCTAAGAGACTACGAATATATGATGAGTACTTTTCCTTTAGGAGGGTTGACTGAAGACCAAGTAAAAATGAAATACTTTCCAAGTGCATTAAAAGATTTGGCAAAGAGATGGTTTATGAATCTAACACCTAGTAGTGTTTACAATTGGGCTCAATTATATAATTTGTTTATGAGCAAATACTATAAGCATGCATCGCTTACTGAATATAGAAAACAAATCATGTCATTCCAAAATGAACCAGGTGAAACATTCCATGAGTCTTGGGATAGATTTAAAAATCTACTTATTATGTGCCCTCATCATAATCTAGCTCAACATGTGTTAGTCCTTCAATTCTATCATGGTCTTTCGCCAGGCTTACAAACTATGGTTGATAGTGCAGCTGGTGGTTCTATAAATAGAATGACACCAGAAGCACTAGAGGAATTGTTTGAGATGTTAAGTATAAATTCTCAACAGAAAAGTGCAAGAGGTGAAAATAGAGGTCTATATCAAGTTCAAGAAAAACCAGATACACAAGCTCAATTTGAAAATTGGCCAATTCAAGAAGCATGTGCTCTATGTGGATTATATTCTCATGCTACTAATTTTTGTCCATCAAGTGCTATGTATGCTGAATAGGCTAATGCCATGAACGTATACCTACAAAGACCAAGGAATGATCCCTACTCAAACACATATAATCCTGGTTGGAGGAATCATCCTAATTTCTCATGGGGAGGAAATAAGCCTTTACAACCTCAACAATTTCAGCCTTAACAACCACAACCTCAACAATTTCAAAATCAAGGTCAATTGAGAATTGAAGAAGTTCCAAAACAAGATGGAACAAGTAAAGGTCAAGCTGTCCTGATAAAATATTTACTTGAAGAAGTTGAAAACTTAAAGAAGCACATTGCAAATTCTGAGACCGAGAAAAGAGAAGAAGGGAAGTTCCCTAGCCAAACCGAGCAAGCAAAATCAATCACTGTTCTGAGAAGCGCTAAAGTAATAGGAGAATAGGTAAGTGATCCTGTTCAATCTTCTAATATGCCTGATGAAATAGATAATTCTGAAAAAGAAGTCGAAAAAGATAATAATGAAAACAATCAAACATTCAATCATGAAGTAGAAGTAGAAATTCCAAATAAGGAAAAATAGGTAGAAGTAGAGGTTCAAAATAAAGAAAAAAGAAGTAGAAGTAGAAAAAGAGATAGAACAACAAGAGGAAGAGGAACCGTATGTGGCTCCACCACCATATGTTCCTCCAATTCCGTTCCCTCGAAGACTTATGAAAAACAGAATGGACAAACAATTTACGGAAATTTATAATATGTTATCCAAAGTGAATGCTAATCTTCCTTTGCTTAACGTTATTAAAAATATTCCAGCCTATGCTAAGTTTTTCAAAGATCTTCACTCTAAGAAAAACAAGTTTGAAAACAATGAGAAAATTATTGTTTCTGAAAACATAAGTGTGGCGACCCGACCTGGATCCCAAGACGAGACCCCGAGGTCGTGCCGTCAAAAACACACAAGATAACAAATAACGGGTAAGGCCATAACGGCGATACGCCAATAACTTTAACACATGCGGAAGCGAATAACATAATTAAACGGTGGCGTCCGAGCTAACAAGCTCAAACTAACACAACCAAAGAGATAATAAATCTCTCGGTCCAAAAATTAAAATCACGTGACGCAACATTGGGCACGTAAATCAAAACCACCTGTCATGCAATATCATTAAATAGCAATTTATATACCAAGTCATCGACGACGTTACAGCTGGAACCCAACATTAAACTAAGTCTACAACTCTAGTCTAGCATGCTTAACGACTAAAAACATGCCGGAGTAAAACATAACCAACAATATAAATAACTTGATATAGATAGAAACAATATTATTATATTAACATGGCACGACTAACATCCGTTGGCTCACAAAAGACTAAATAATATAAACAAGTATCAATTAAATAAACACAAGGCTTACTACCCATAGTGAAGTTTATATAACTTCACTTCCCAATCGACCTTTCCAAAATAAGGACTACAATTATATAAACTAATAGCAACCTTCTCACAGAACCACACGTTCTATCGTAGGCTCAACGGATTCCTTCAAATCACTATCTCGGCTCGAATCTAAGGAAAACAAGGTAAACAGAGTAAGTCATAAAGACTTAGTAAGCTACTAAAGATGCAATGTCATGGCATGACATTATGCTCAAATAAAACATATACATCTCATATCATGCTCATGATATAACATTTCATGGAATAACCCACAACACAAACCGAAACCTAACCATAGTCTCATAGAACATCATTTGCATTATTCATCATTAGTAATTCATCCCAATAGAATATGATTCTCAATTCCAATATATTTGACATGTTATCTTCATATTGCACTGTTCATCAAAACATCATCCACATAACTCAATTATTCCATGGGTCTCACACTTCATCCTTTAACATAATTTATATAAGAACTTATATATGAAAGACAACGGTTTCCATTCTAATCATGATTAGCATGTTATATCTCTAGTATAACACTATATCAAAAGTCATCATTTCATTAGCATGTTACATTTCTTATCATAACATTTCATCAAGTAATCATCATCTCATGTATATCATATCATAACCACGTAGCACAACAATTCATACAAGTGCTCGTAAAATAAACCACATAAGAGAGAAGATGATTTTCCTTTCCGTTTCCAGCGTGCAACTCCTGCGGAAACAAACGTGTCCTCGATAACCCCATTCGTGGTATCGACGTCCCCGGATCAATCCCTGCTCGGGTTCCATAGTGATTAGAGCCATGTTTTCTTACTACAACTAAGATCAACTACTTCCCCACCGTGGCCATCGATGGAGGGGTGTGTGCGACCCGGCACGACGATCCATTGAAATCACGAATCCCACAATTCGTGAAGACAATGTATCGTCCTGCCAAAGACTCAAACCAAAAAGACACCAGCTGGACTCAAACGCGAGCACATGTAATCCATACTCAAATGCTCACCAAGGAAAAGTACAACATCACGCACTAATCCAATCAAGTAGATATTTACTTTTAAACCACATAGTTATGCACTTCTATGCTAACTAACACATAAACACATTAGAGCAATATTATCAAGTCTCTAATACCCAAGTGTTCTTCATACACTTATAAACGCTCGGAGGCTTAACCTCCATCAAAACTACCCCAAATTCCGTAGGATCTCAATATGTGATTCACTATATTCATATTAGTCCAATAATCGACTCCGTTGAGTCATTTCTATTCTTTTCAAATTTGAAGGCATAGAAGCTATTTGCATCATAGCCCTCCTATTATTCATTAGCTATTATTCATGGCTACGTTCTTAGGGTTAACAACATTATGTAACCCAACAATTCATACCTTCCCAACAACAACTCCACAACATCATTCATAAGTCAACACTTAATATTTAAAGTCAACCATCACATTTCAAGCATGAATCTCAAGTTACCATTTAATCAAGCATGCTTTCATTCAAAATAACCATTTATCCAAACAAGATGTAAATTCATCAAGCATACTCATAATCAAGATATAAATTCATCTAGCATGCTCATAATTTCAATTCATGAATTATTGTTGACCAACCTACTCACATATGCATAAAAGTCAACTTAACCCAATAAAGTCAAACATAAAATTTATTCATGTAACCCATAACGATAATTCATTATACATGTTCATAATCCAAAATTCATGAATTAAGTAGCATCACCCTCTCATATGCATGATAGTCAACTCTATTATCAAAAGTCAAACGAAACATTCAAACATGTAATCTATTGTGAAACTTCACCTATCACGCTTTCAACCCAAATTAAAGGTTCACTAACCATAACGATAATTCAGTATACATGTTCATAATCCAAAATTCATGAATTAGATAGCATCATACTCTCATATGCATGATAGTCAACTCTTATTCTTAAAAGTCAAACGAAACATTCAAACATGTAATTCATTGTAAAAATTCATCCTTCATGCTTACAATCAAAAATAGAGATTCAACAAGTATACTTCCAAACTCCCAAATATATATCCATTTATAATTCTAACAATTCATAATATCCATTAAACTCTAAAAATCATGTACATCATTAATAACCCATTTACTTCATTAACTTATAAACAAACCCTAGGTTTAGGAAATCATATAACCATCATGCCTGAAAAGTCCAAGCTTACACAATGAACCTTCCTAACATACTTCACAAATCATAGAAATCATTCTACACATGATTCTTAGCAAGTTCACTAAAATAAAATCGCACAAAGCATGCATGGGTACTCATTGACCTCAAATAGCACCCTTGTTTTCCTTAGGGTCAATGAGCACGAAAATCATATAGGAGAAGTATAGTAGCTTACCTACAATCAACCCTACAAGTAAACAAATCGAACATGCAAAGGGTGGAACGAGTTCTCCTCATCTTCCTCTTCACTTCTATGCCTTGGATTTGTAAATGCACTCCTCTAGCTTTGGTCACCATTGATGAACACTCAAGAACTTCCCAAGAACACTAAGAAAACTCTCCTTTCAGCTCTCAAAATGTTGTCCACGTTTTTGGAGAGAGATGACAGAAAATGGAAGGCTTATTGGGCGTATTGGCTTCCCCAAGGCTTGAAAATGTGAGTGGGAAGAGTGGCCAATGCATGTAGGGGTTCTCCCTTGCCAAGTGGATTTCAATCCACTCAAAACTCTCTCAAACCTTCAAGGAGTATTCAGCCACGTTTTTGGAGAGAGAGGCTGAAGAAAATGCCTTTGGTGAATGTATTTGGTCACCTTATATGGCTGAATAGTGGGGTGGGAGGAAGTGACCAATGCATGTTGATGTCTCTCCTTGCCAAGTGTCTATTAATCCCATCAAAACTCCCAAAACTTGTTTAGTACTCATAGGTTGATAGTTAGGATGGTTTAGGAACTGAATATGGGGAGTTTATCATTAAGGGTAGGTGTGTACTTGGCCAAAAATAAAGTCTAACAGACAATGAGTGGTCAACTGTAGTAGACCAGAATTTGGATCATTTTACAAAATGTTCCTGTACCTAAATACACGTCCTAATATTGAAAAAAAGGTATGGTTAGAAATCTCTATGAGTCTAGTTTCTAACGCATCAAACGGATTCAGATTCCGAGTTTCGTACACAAAGTTATGGCCAAAATACTACAGACCTATCGTGGCCTTCGGAAATACGCGAATTTCCGAAAATCAAACTCGAGCGTGTGTAAACGTTTACACGACCACTCAAAAATAATTATAAGTTAATTACCCAAGGTCCCCTAGTCATCTAGGGTCAAAATAATACCAACCGAAAAAGTTGTACAAAGAAGAAGAACGACAAGAAGTAAAGTAGCAATCAAACCGTCGATTCGACAAACATTCAAACAAGATTTAAATTATGTTAAGGATGTTATGAATGATCTCTAATACTTACATATGTGCATCCATCTAGAAGTGTAACACATATAAACATGTTATTTAATCATCATGTAAAGATATAGGACCATACCGAGGTCACGAACACAAAACGCAAGTAAACTCTCAATCGCGTCGCATTCCGACTATCGTCGAGTAACGACTTCTGACTTTAGCAAGTCATCAACTATAGGGCATCTCTTAATAGTGTTTTGGTCTTAATGTGGTCTCTTATACACATCTAGACTCTCTCACAAACGAAACGAGAAATCAACCAAGGAAGAAATGCGAACATCGCACACAGTTCAAGCTAACCGGGAATCAGGGTATTACATCCTCTCCCCCTTAAAAAGAATTCGTCCCGAATTCTAAACCGTAACATAAACCAACGTTAGGTCATCACCCAACAACCAATACCCAGACACAACTACGGTGTCTCTCAATTCCGAGTGAACACTCAACGTTCAAAAATCATAAACTTCGACTCAATCTCCGAGTCTACTATCACAATAACCAAACTAAGCAATCGAGAATCCAACTACAAAAATCCCACATTCACTTGTTCAAAAATTGCTAATAACCATAATACCAAACACTTAAGATTGAAAATAACTTGACTCATACTTGAGTCGCAAAAGCATACATAAATTCTGAAAGAACGTGATAGCACGGATTCTCAAAAGAGATCAATGCGATTACCAATGTAGCTGTGATTGTAGCTACAATGGCAAACACAATGAATTAAAAAATAATAGCAGCGGAAGATAAAGTTTGTCACAGCACCAAACAGTAAGATAGAACTCAAGTTTATACCAAAAACGATCTACAAGTTTAATACTTGTAGACCAAGCCTCAAGGCCACACAAATTTCACTAAAAATATTAATGTTTTATACGCAAAAACTTAGTGAAATCACTAGCAAAAATTCTCACAAGACAATGTATCTTGGAGAATAAAAACCCACATAAAACAGTTAAATAAAACGTGGGATTAAACAAACACAGCTTCCTAACAAAACGAAAACAGGAATAACAAAAAGAAAATCGTTGTTACCGCCAATGTTGCAACATTGACAGCCTTCGCCGATTGGTGCTATTCTCTGCGTTATGCTTTACTTTCAGATGTCTTGCCTTGATTCTCTCTCACAAGCTCTACAAATCACCCGTAATCCAGACCTCAATATATATACGGCAGTCCCTGCAATCACACGGCAAAAGATACCACATTCTACAAGGAAAAGGATTAGCAATTTCAATGGTAAAATCAACAACTTTCCAAACTTGCAAGATTATCTTACCAATTATGAGGGAAGACAAGAGTCTTGGTTTGACTAGGATATTTGCCAATATTTAGTTACTAAAAATAATGTAGCCGAAATCTACAAAAAGATCTTGCTACCAAAAAATTAACTAAACTAAATCTAACACAATATACAAAATCCTAAATTAACACTTACTAATTAAAAAACCTACTTTGACCAAGAAAGGTGAAAACAAGTAAAAATAGGGCTTGCCTATTTTACCCTTACAATCACCCCCTTTGTTGAACATTTCTGGTCAAATCCAAATCAAGTGTTACCAAGACCAAATCCAATTATTTCCTGCAAAGGTTAGATATGATAAACACCCCCTACACATGATATCATGATTAACCAAACATAACCAACCATAAAGCATTGTTTATAAGTTACAGATTACAAACCAAGGATCAATGTGAATGTTCAGAACAAAACCAACATCCCAAGATATCAAAGACATAAGATGACATCCATGAAGATATGAGAACCACAGATTACACAAATACACAAATTCACAAATTCAATTTGAGCTTTTTGGATCGCCTTCAAACATCGTACAACAGAGACAGGAACACTTGCACTTTCACCCCTATTTGACCCTAATTAAGTGCTAACCGCCTAATACTTGAGCGCCTAATGTGGTGAGAAGAGAAGTCGAGCAGGTAGCCAATCGAGATTGAACCATTGTCAACTGTGCAGATACAAAGGCAACAAACATAGGGGCAGTAGGAGGTTGAGTCATGGCTGATGTTGTAACATTGGATGGAACATTGGAAGTAACATTCTTGAAGGAGGCGGTTGTAATGAAGGACCGAGGCCGAGTTACTGAGCATAGGGATGAAAAAGGGGCAAGTTAACAACCCTATCTCCCCTTAATAATTTGGCAGAAATGTGAAGAGGTTCAAGTAGTGGAGACAGCCTTGTAGAAGGAAGAAGAGAGTAGCCCTGAGACACTAGGATTTTATAAATCAGAGATGGAAAAATTAAGGACCTTTTGTCTCCCTCAGTTTCAGCCATGGAGGAGATTTTTCTAAAAACAAAATATCCAAAATCAAAAGGTGCATGAGTGCCAATCAGGTAAAGCACCTTAGCATGCTCCTCAGTAATGGTGTTGGAATTGGTTGTGGGAGACCAGTTGGCACAACAGATTTTATGAATGAAGGCATAAAGAGAGGAGAGTTAAGAGGTGCCAAGAGAGGTGCCTTTAACAGGCCATTCGGACAACTTGCCACCAGTCATCTCAAAAACACAAGAGTTCAGATCAATGTCCATTTCAAAAGGGCCAGATTATGGTGTGTTTAGAATAGTGTTGATGATAGAAGATGAGAATGTATACCATTTGCCTCTAATAAACACTTTTTCAAAATGAGCATCTGAAGGCAAACAGATGCGTTTTTCAATGTTTGCATAAAACTCATATATCAATTCCCGAAAATAAGGAGTAGCAGAAGTAATTGTTCCTAATAAACCTCTATCAGAGAAAAAAGAGGTAAGATTATGAGCATTCATTTCAGAGGACAAGATATTTCTTTCATCTACGATATTTCTAGAAGTGTTGTGTCGAACAGAAGCAGATTTAGTCACAAATTTTAGGGAGAAGGGAGTACCCATTGACTTAGAGCGCTTGGATGTTGCTGCATTTGTTGCTACATTGGTACCAGCAAGCCGACTTCGAGTGAATCTAACAGGAATATCTTCTGAATCGTTACTGGCTTCAGGAGTTGCCTCTTTGCTTTCAAAGTTCTTATTAGAACTGTCATCAAAGTCTGATGAACTGGGTTGTCTGGACATAGCTTAAATTTGGCGTGGAGATGGACCAGACGGGGAAGAAGACACATTCTTCAGCTTGACCAGATACTCAGCCAGTGTATCGTCTTCATCGGAGAAAGTGATATCATCATTTGAGGCAGAGGGGGAACTAACTTCAACAGCAGAGGATTCTCTTGCTTGTGGAGACAAATCTGTTGGAAATACAACGCGTGGAGAAGGAATAGGGTAGTCATCATCCCTGATGTCTGCCTGAGCTGGAGTAATTTTGGGGGAAGCAGGTGGAGATGAGGGCTTTTGAACAGTAGGAGTCGAGCCAGTCAGTGGGATGAAATCTTCATCTTCTGGGTCGCTTTCAATTACCACCGATTCTTCAAAAATACCTTTCTCAATCTTGTGTTTCTTGGCAGCTTGAACATCAGCTGCACTTGGATTCTCATAATTGGATGGGATTCCTCGAAGCCTCTTGGATTTACGCGTGCTAGGGTTACCGATTTGAGGTAACCCAGATAGATCTCCAGGATTATCCACGTCAATAGCGTTTCCTTTTTCGCCAGGAAGGATTATCGTCAAGGGTTCTGGCAGGGATTGAGCTAAGACAATAGCCAAATTGAGGTTTTCGGGTGAGGAAAGTGGGCTCGATGTAGCTTCATCGAGAGCTACATCAGCGGGTGAATCGGCCTTTGGAGAGACAGGAATGGATGATGAAGAAGCCATTGGAAGATTCTAAGTAGGAAAAAGAAGGAAACTGATGAGATGATCAGAATTTGGATCAAAAATGGGTTTTTCTCGAACGAATGACTGCCGGAATTTGAAGACGACGGCTTCTGTGAGAAGTGACCTGTTTCCCTGCAAGATTAGCACTAATACACCACTAAACCACAATTAGCCGTTGGGTCATTAAGATAAGAGAATGTGAGGAGACCTAAATCAGGAAATCAAATTTCAAAATTTTGGATAAAAATCAAATGCTAACCTCCAATAGAATTATGATAAAAATCTGCTGTTATGATCATGAGAAATATGTGGAGAATTTAATGAAATATACCAACTACTAATATCTGATTTCAAAAATTTTGAATTTTACAAAATTGATCAAATATTTTGAGAATGCACAATACATACTTAACCAAAATTGTAATCACACAAGTCTGCCAAACACAGTCAATATTACTAGTTCAGATCCTCATGATGAACACAACAGATTAGACAACCACATAAAATATTGACTTGGTGAACAATGAAGCAAAAGTGCACTAATTAGTTGAACAGAAACAGAAGGGGCTGATATTCAACAACAATGAGGATCATCTGAATGTAGTTCCCATGTGCTAGAAGACATGCCTAACATGTGCAGAAGAAATAAACAAATAAAAGAATGCAAACACACACATGTGATATGTCTAGATCATCTGAATGTAGTTCCCAATGTAGCTGCATTGGAAAACACATTTGCCAAAATTGTGATTTTAGGTTCAAATTCTCATCTTTTCTTCACCTGATTAACACAAATACTCCCATAAACACAATAGGTACTTTATTTCCCTATGAGAATAGCTTTACTTTATTTCAAGCTAATTCAACATACACCACTAGGAACCTTTCACACTATTTACCAAGGGTAGCAACTTAACTTATTGATCAGCCCATGAAATCCGAGGATTCACAGTTCCAAAAGAAAGATGCCACAACCTTGTCCATAGGTAGCTCTTTTTCGTTAGGTAGCTTTCACACTTTGTCAATTAAAGGGGAGTCAATTTAGTCAAGATCAACCCATGAAAGTCTAAACTCCATAGTACATTAACAAATTGCAGCACCCCAAAAATTTCAAAAGGTAGCTCTTTCCTTTGTGGTTTAAAATTTTTTCAATTTCAATACAACTTGTTAGGGAGACGGTGAGAAGGATTTGAGCAACAAAATCACAATACATATTGAATGTATAACCAAGACTATCAAACAAAGATACTAAAGCATACAGAGTGAAAACTAGTGTGCCCTCCTAAAAACAATGCAAGATGCCTACAAATTTTTTTTTTACTAAAAAGTGAGGGATTACATGGCACACATACCGAGAGATTTCCTAAGATTTATGAATCTCTCAAACTCTAGACTCTTTGTGAAAATATCAGCCAATTGGTTTTATGTTCCCACATGTTCAATGCAAACAATGCCTTGTTCAACCAAGTCTCTAATAAAATGGTGTCTTATATCTATGTGCTTAGTTCTAGAGTGTTGAACAGGATTTTTAGCTATGCTTATAGCACTTGTATTGTCACAATACATGGTTAATATATTACTGTGTAAACCATAATCTTTGATCATTTGTTTCATCCACAAAAGTTGTGTACATCCACTACCGCCAGCCTATATACTCGATTCAACGGGGGGGCTACACAATTTTTGTTTCTTACTAAACCATGAAATCAGATTATTTCCAAGATAAAAACATCCACCAGATGTGCTTCTCATGTCATCAATACTGCTTGCCCAGTCAGCATCACTAAACCCAACAAGATTGGTGTTAGTGTGTTTAGTATACCACAAACCCATGCCATAAGTCTCACCAACATATCGAATTATTCTTTTAACTGCTTTTAAGTGAGAAACTTTGGGGTTTGCTTGATACCTAGCACACAAACACACACTGTACATAATATCTGGACGAGTGGCAGTTAATTAAATACAACAGACTTACAATCATGCTTCTATATAAGGTAGGGTAAACACTTTCAGATTTTTCATCTTTATTGAGTTTATTGGATGTACCCATAGGGGTTTTCTTATGTTTTCCATTCTCAAGATTGAATTTTTTCACCAAGTTAAGAGCATACTTGGCTTGAGATATGAACATCCCTTCATGTGATTGTTTAATCTGAATTCCTAAAAAATAGGTCAACTCACCAACCATACTCATCTCAAACGTGGAAGTCATGCAGTTAACAAACTCTTTTTCCAAGGACTTGGAGGTGGATCCAAACACAATATCATCAACATAGATTTGAGCTATCAAAATATGTTTGTCTTGATTTTGAATAAACAGTGTTTTATCCACCTCTCCCCTTATAAACCCACTTTGTAAAAGGTGGTCTGTAAGCCTCCCATACCAAGCTCTAGGAGCTTGTTTGAGACCATACAAGGCCTTTTTCAGTTTAAACACATGACTGGGTTTTTGGGGGTCCTCAAAGCCTTTTGGTTGTTCAACGAAAACTTCTTCTTCAAGAATGCCATTTAAGAATGCACTCTTCACATCCATTTGTTGAAGAGTTATATCAAGAAAACAAGCAATGGCAAGGAGCAGACGAATGGACTCAATACGGGCTACATGAGCAAAGGTTTCATCAAAATCCATCCCCTCAACCTGTGTATACCCTTGAGCCACAAGTCTAGCTTTATTTCTTATTATCTCTCCCACTTCATTAGTTTTATTTTTGAAAATCCATTTTGTTCCAATAACATTTATTGAAGTGGGTCTAGGAACAAGATACCAAACATCATTTTTTGTGAATTGATCTAGTTCCTCTTGCATGGCATTTATCCAACTTTCATCCTTAAGAGCCTCTAGCACATTTTTGGTTTCAATAGTGGAAACAAAACATGAAGCATGAATTTCATCAAATTCTAGAGTGTACATGCATGCGAGTTTCTTGTAATCCATTTTACCTTACCTTCTTGTTGACACACCATCTTGTACATTACCTATGATTTGAGAGAATGGATGGATTTTCTGAATCTTGCTTGGAACATCAATTTCTGCTCGATCGACTGGTGATAGTCTTCTGATTCGAATGCATTCAGCGGTTTCACCTACGCTTTTTTCGTCCAATGTGACTTAGATGTAGATGCATTCGAATCACATTGGGTGACACATCTGAATCTCTTCATGCATCTTTGCCCGAGTCTGTGAACACAATGCGATTACTGTTGGATTCTTGGATTCGGCATTGTTTCGGCTCAAAATCTCTAAAATCTAAGATCCCTGAAACATCTTCTTCAACAATTTTGTGGCCAAGATCGGTTAGATCATCAAAAACAATGTTCATGCATTCCATAATAGTCTTAGTTCGTAGATTAAAAACTCTGTAAGCCCGACTATTTGTAGAATATCCCATAAAAACACACTTATCACTCTTGATCACGCCATAAAGATGGGGTGACTATGCTGGCAGTCCACGTAATGGACCGGAGCTGACGTGTCCGGCTCTTGAGGGTCACGTCGGTGTATGAGGGTACCGGGGGTACCTGGTTTGTTAGGATATCTGGGCTTGATGGTTGATCTTGGTTGGTGGATACCTGAAAGGAAGACTACCGTTAGGGTGCTGGGGGTTTCCCAGCCACAGCCCTTCGGTGTGAGAGTCAGTAACAGGGTAATATATGTGTGTGCCGGAGCTAGGCGTTCCCTTAAGCTTCCGGTCAGTCTATTGAGAGTAATCTCTTTGTGTGTTTGGTCTATATCCAACAATATCGTAAGTTTGCAAATGTTAAGTAAATCTTACCTTTCTTGAAGGGAAAGGTTTCCTTTTATAGTAGCTTAGATTTGGAGTCATGATTGGTATGAGGGTCCCAACTGGTGGGACTTGTTCCCTGGTCGGCTTGTTGGCAGTTCCTGAGTGGTCAACAGGTTGCGTGTGCAGAGTTGATTGTAGGCGGTTGAATAAGCCGATAAGGTATAGCGGCTTGCATGGCTTGCTCGGCTCTTGTGGGGAAGGCACCTGGATGCTACGTACAGGCTACGGGCTAAACCTGTCTTATCCCAGAGGAATTGTCGGCCGAGCATAGGTGATGCTCGCTCGTGTGGTCGGGTGTAGACTCATGGTCGGCTATTGTGCTCGGCAGGTCGATGGTCGCATGCACTTCATCAATTAGTTAATGTTTGTCGACGATGATCGACTGGGGAATGGTCTTCGGCCTTTGGTGGGACCGGCCCAAGCCTAGCTGGAATCCAGGTGGTCGCTCCACGTAGGGGTACCCAGGTCGGGTCCCATCAATAGCCCCCAAGTTTCCAAGTGCGAGGATTCATCCTTAGCTTGGAAAGTTTAGTCAAATTTTATGCTCGATTTGTCTGCCTCTGATCTTCGCTAGGCTTCCTCGGCTCTTTGTTCGTTTCTATTTGTGGTCGCTAACTTGATTTGCTCGCTTGGCTGTTCGGTTTTTTCGTAGTCGATCAGTTTGATACCGAGGATGCATGAAGGAGTAATTAGTGGAATTTTCCTTGGAAATTGGTCCGCCGTATGCATTAAATGCACGGTTTTCGAGGAGTCGTAGGTAATGATTCATAATTACTTTTCCCAAAATGTGACGGCGTCCTAATTATCGAAACGTCGTCGGTTTGCAGTCTTTTTGTGCACAGTGCTCACCACGTGTCGATCAGCGGATGGTTTGGTAATGATCCGCGTGTTTTTGGTCGGGTCGCCCCGGGCAAATCGGGTTGATATAAAAGCACGATTTTTCCCGGTTCTTTCACTTCACTCTTCTTCTGCACTCTCCTTCCGTTTTTTCGAGTTCTTAAACAGGCGAAAAATCCTTCCTGCTACTTTTCTTATTTCTGACATTTCCAGCCGTTCCCTCGTTCTAAAATCCTAGTTTCCAGGTTCGCCATCCTCTCTTCTTCCTTTTGATACAATTTTCGTGGGTTTTTGACTTTGTTTTGAGCGTTTTCTGGTTTTGTAGTTTTTCCCGGTGACCTCTGCATTTTCCGGTACACCGGAGCTTATTCCTTGGTGACTGTCACTTTTCGTAGTGCTCGCTCAACCTCCTGTTTTCCTTGCTCGTTCTTGATCTCAATCCTTTACGCAGGTACCTGTTCTTTCCCTTTCCCTTTTACTCGCTCTTCGATCTATTAGGTTTCTAGGGTTAGGTTTTTATGAACCCCGTATATGCCCTTTCTGTCTTTGCCCCGAGCGAAACCTCTTCCTCATCTTCGCCCAGCTCCTCGACTGTCTTTCAAAGAAGTATGAGGACAAAGCATGTAAGCCCGGGTCCGGTGTATGCTCGATCTCCCACGACAAAGAGATTATACTCGCAAACCGACGGCGCTTGGTCGCTGGTGAAGCCGAGCCAAGCGGTGACATTGTTGGTCAACGGCGGTTATCGAATGGAGGGTTTACCCACCCTTTCTGATGAACAGTACGCCGCCGAAGATATTCCAGCTGGGGCACCTATGCGGGTATGCTCGGACATGACCAAGGCCCTCCGGTACCTCTTTAATCAATACTACCGAGAGATAGTCGCCAAGGAAGTGGTTGAGGCGAACAAGGCCCTAGCTGCCGAAAAACGAGGAGAGAGCTCTTCCGCTGCTGCCCCAGTTGAAGAGGTTTCGGCAGAGGCCGATGATGCTCCTGTTCGCAGAGTATTGAGGGAGTGGAGGAATAACATTTATCCTCCGGATGTAGATAGCTGGGACGAGCAGTACAATCACAGTCGGAAGAGATTCCGGGGATCCGCCCCCGATAATTCGATTAGTATGGACGAGCTGAGGGCGAGGACATATAGAGTAGGTTTATATATTTCATTCTTTGAAGCCGGTCTTCGACTACCTATCGACCCTCTTCTGTGCGAGCTTCTAGAGGAAGCGGGTGCTCACCCTCTCGACCTCTCCTTGAACCTTGTTCGATATCTAATTTCTTTTGCAGCGTGTGTCCGAATGCTCGGGTTTGAACCGACACTGCCTCTCTTTAAAACCTATTTTGCGGTGACAAAATCCCTGAAGCGTCTCCAATGCAAGCATCACAACCGAGGAATAAACCTGTTCGCCAAGCCTCCCGGGAAGACAGGGCATTGGGACGAGAAGGTTTTGTTGGTGGAGAGCAGATACGGGTGGAATTTCCCGGTGCCTCGCCTCTCTAATGAAGAGATTAAGTCATTCTCCCCAGTGGGACTTTGGGCCAGTCGAGGAATGTGCTCGTAAGGCTATCGAGGATTTCCTCGGAGTAAGAGGGACGGGGCCTGCCCGGGTATTTGATTGGAATTCCATAAGCGTGGACGAAACTCTGTTGAGGATGGTCGGCATGACGACCAAGAGGTTTAAGGGGTTGATTGTTCGATCACGAGGTCCCAGAGTACATCAATACAGGTGGTCGATGCACGAGGGTAATAAGTTCCAGCTGGACTGCCCTCAGTGCAAAGAGAACACATTCTTCCTCGAAGGCTGTGGAAGTATATACCGTTGCTTTGTAGCTTTTTATTTGAGCTTTATTTTCTTATTTCTTCTTGATCAATTATGTGCTCGTCCTGACTGATTCTTTCATTTGTTTCAGATATGATCGATATAGACGCCCTCACAGGCAAATCAGCCAGGCGAGACCAAGGGGTTACTCGTCGTCAAATTTTGAAGGATGCAAAGGCCGACCCCAAAAAGGCCTATCCGCGCCAACCACAGCCAACGAAGCGAGGGGTCGGGTCTTCGGCGGCTCTACAACGGCTCCTCGCCGGCGCCGGCCAGAGTTAATCCCAGGGAAGAAGTAAACCCCGGCCCCGCTTGACCAAGAAAGTTTACGAGCCCATAGTTCTGCCTCCTGCATGCGGCCCGCCTCGATTGAGAGTGCACCGGCCCCTCCCAAAGGAAGCGACAAGCGATCGTGGATGCTTTCGAGGAGGGCGATCAAAGCGAGAAGTCTACTCGTGCCCTGCGGAAAAAATTGAAGGGCAAAGGCAAGGCTGTGTCCTCGTTGGCCAGCGAAGAGACAGTTCCCTGGCTGAGAGATGATTTTGTGGGTCCAACCACCCGAGCTGCGGGGACTCAGCTTGCCAAGGATTTTGCAGATATCCCCGTGCTCCAAAATTTTGATGTTTGTCGTCGCGATTCTCCCATGGCCTTAGCCGGGCAAGGGCTAGTTGTCCGAGCTCAAGTTGGGGATATGGTCGGGATTGCCAATTCTTTGCCCCCTGCTGAGGGCATGGGACGAATTGGCCTATGCATAAGCGAGGTAATGTTCTTCGCCTTTTTCTCTCTCTTTTTTTTCTTTGTTTGTTTGTTATTGTTTCAGTTGTGCTTGTTGCTAATATACATTGTATTTTTTGTAGATTTGTTCTTTTGTGTCTTCACTGGCCACTCGAGCCGACGCCTCTGCCATCAAGGCTAACAAGTTGAAGACTCAGGCCCAAGCTGACAAAGATGAGATTGAGCTCTTGCAGGGTCAAGTGGCCTCCCTGACAAGCGAGCATGCAAAGGAGGAAGCCCAGTTGAAAGAGTCTTCGGCCAAGATGGTCCATTTAAATGAAGCCAAGGACTTGGCTGAAGCTCGTGCTTTTGTTGCGGAGAAGAGGGCCAAGGATGCCGAGGAGAAGGCCAAACAGACTGGGGAGAGGACTGCCGTGGCCGAGCTGAGAGCCAAAGTTGCCAGTTTGGAGGGACAGGTCGAGGATGCGAAGGCCGCGACTTTCAAATCTTTTGAGGGGACTGAAGCTTTTAATAAAGAAATCGTCATTTATTACGATCGGGCAATACGACATATGCTTCGAGTGGCCGCTGCTTCGGGGATGAATCTCGGAACACAATAATCGAGTGGGGCAGTGAGAATTTCGCCGGCGATGCTGCTCGGCAAGGGCATGAGATGATCCCTTTTACAGAGGACGAGCTGGAGATGTTGCGGGCGGATGTTAGATATAATTTGGAGGAATGGGTGCCCCCCACCCCCTGGTCGCTGGATGTCATGGCCCTTACAAAGGCTGTGGAGCAAGGCGAGGAGGTGGACTTCGACCCGGAGCTCAAACTAAGACAATTTATGGGTGAAGGCGAACACTCCAACCGTGCTGAATTCGAGATTGCATCTATGGCTGCCGAGCAACATGGTCTTCCCTCACCTCCTCGTGAAACCGAGGTCGCCGATCTCCCCGAATAATTTTTTGTTTTTCCTCGCTGTGTCGAGTAGTCCCAGGCGAATGTGCCTTTACTCCAAACAATTTTTATTTGTCATTAAACAATTTTTGTTTATTCATTTTAGTCGATTAAAATGAGCTATCTGAATGAATTTTACTCGTTCTTATTTTAGCTTTATTTCTAACTATGCTCGCGTACCGAGGACAGTCAAAGATGAGCATATTTGTTTATACCTATCTTTTAAATAGTCGATTTTTTCCTCGTATAATAATCCTCGGAACTCTCCCACCTCCGTACGAGGATGGGAATGAGTACTTAGACTCATTTATCATTTTTGTTGGCCTTCCTCGTATACCGAGGATAAGGTCTTTTTCCCACCTCCGTACGAGGATGGGAATGAGTACTTAGACTCATTTATCATTTTTGTTGGCCTTCCTCGTATCACAGGGATAAGGTCCGCGAGGATGGGTCGATCTCCGTTCGAATGAAAATAGGCGATAACACTAGTTTTTTAGGAAAAAGACTTGTCATTCACTAAGCTTGCAATCCTTACAAAAGTTACATCAATGATAATACGCCTTGAGATGATCTGCATGCCAAGGATTTTTAAAAGGTGTACCATCTAGCTCGGCCAACCTGTAGGTTCCTTCTTTCACAATGCTAGTTATTCTGAATGGACCCTCCCATTTGGAGCGACTTATTTCTTCCCACCTTTACTGTAGCTTCAATCTTTCTCATAACCAAGTCTCGACTAGAAAGGCTCTCAATTTAACTTTTTTGTCATGGTGAATCTTTGTGAGTTTCTTGTAATTGATCATTAAGTCGGGCCTCTAGTCGCCTTTCTTCGAGG
Organism: Codonopsis lanceolata; assembly: GCA_013146195.2. NCBI lineage: Eukaryota > Viridiplantae > Streptophyta > Magnoliopsida > Asterales > Campanulaceae > Codonopsis > Codonopsis lanceolata. The sequence continues at coordinate 171,795,911 of CM028377.1, forward strand.
TTATCGGATCAGGTACATGCGGATAAGTCATTCGTTGTTGATCGAATAAGGTAACCGAATAGTGGGAAGGGCTAGCTCGTGGTGCCATTGCTTAGAGCCATATGTTAATGCAAGCGGGGTTTCACCGGTAGATCCTCGCTTAGATGTTCTAATTCCCCCATAGCACAATTGGTAGGCTTTCTAACCGACTTCCCTTTTTCTCGTCTAAATTTCGTTTCAAGGCGTGCATGATCTTCTTATTCCTGCCTGCACTGGCCATTGCCACGTGGATGAGCTACGAAGACGTGCATGTTTAACATTTAGCCGATCACAACTTGCTTTGTAATTTTTTGGAAAATTGAGTGCCATGGTCGGAGGCGATCATCAGGAAGTCCAAAGGCGAAAAATGCGCTCGTAGGTAAACTTTTGATCCTCGGTTATGCTAGCCGGTGGCTTTGCTTCTATCCATTTGGTGAAGTAGTCGGCGGCGATCACATACTCGCACCCGTATTTTGCTTTGGGAAAGGGACCAATAAGGTCGATTCCCCACATGTCAAAGGGCCATGCAGCGACTACTGGAGTTTGCAAGACCGAGGGTAGCCGTGAAATGTTTGCATACCTTTGGCATTTGTCGCACTTCCTTACGTATTCCGCTGCGTCTCTTCTCATGCTCGGCCAATAATAGCCATGGAAATTCATCTTGTCTGATAAGGTCCTCGCTCCAGGGTGTCCACCACACTCGCCCTCATGCACCTCGGCCAGCAGATCGTTCACTGTCTCTGGTCGTATGCATCGAAGGAGAGGTTTGGTATTTGACCGCTTATAAAGCATGCCTCCAAATAGCAGAGTATCTACACGCTGCTCGGTTTCGATTATTTGGGCTTCATTTCTTTTCCCTTCGGTAGGGTGCCCGTTGATGTAATCCTTAATGTCGTCGATCCAACATCTTGGAGTTTCGGCGACCATAACTTCTTCATAGCGATGGTGGGATTTTCACGAGGAACATGAGCTCGATACTTGGAGGAACCTCTTCGGCCTCCGAGGATGCAATCTTGGAGAGATGATCAGCTCGGGAATTTCCCTCTCTCAGGATCTGTTCTAACTCCCAATACTTGAAAAGTGTCAACAATTTCTGCGTCAATTGTTGGTACTTGGCCAATACTGGGTGATTTGCTTCATACTCGCCCAGTATTTGCTTTACCTGTGGGAATCACTTGAAAATCACTATATCTTTGGCCCCTAAGGCTAGTGCGAGCTCGATTCAGCGATCGGGGGGCTTCATATTCGGCTTTGATTGTTTGATGTCTTGAGCTGGAATCTTAATGCCATGTCAATTTCTCTGAGTGCAGGATACTCGGCGAGATTCGGCTCAACTCCTGCACTCTGCGAGATCCATCGCGAACAAGGTCCAATATAGAAGAGGCCTTGGCCCGTTTGCTTTCGCTTGGAATGTTGTCGCTTTTGTGCTGTTGGGGTGATCCGACCGAGAGCATTCTCTGCTTTCGCCAGCAAGGCCGATTTGACATCCGCCCCGCCATATCGGGTTTATGCATGATTTTCATTAACGCCGGTGTCTGTTAATGATTGAGTGCGCGGCTTGGAAGTAAGCTTTTAATTTCCGTGCAGCGATGATCGAGGCGGGAGCCTGACAAATTTTTCGAC
>CM028377.1:171797651-171884408 GCA_013146195.2 Codonopsis lanceolata
ACGATAATGATAACAAGAGCTCGGGCGCGCGAGCATGGCAAGCGAAATAATGATGAAAGCTCGGGCGTGCTGGCGTGGCGTCTACCGAACGCGAGATAATAACATAAAATTTGTGGCCGTGGCGTAGCGTATAGACACGATAATGATAACATGAAGCTCGGGCGGGCGCGAAGCATGGCGATCACTACGAGCATGATAGTAATAATGACATGGAAGCTCGAGAACATGGCTCGGCGTAAGCGTCTACCGAACACGATAATGATAACAAGAGGCTCCGAGGCTGGCCTTGGCATGCGTGAAACCTGATGTCTTGAGAATAATAATTTAAGCTTCGGGGATGTGGCGCGGCGTAGAGTGCGAGGCACGATAATAATTTGAAGCTTCGAGGAGTGGGAGCACGAGCAAGCATGGCGTGCAGACACGATAGTAATAACATGAAGCTCGGGGTGAGGGCACGAGCATGGCGTCTGCAGGCACGATAGTAATAACATGAGGCTCGGTGGCGCGCATAGCGTGAGCACGATAATAATAACAAGAGGCTCGGGCGAAGCGCGAGCATAGCGTCTGAGCACAGAATAATGATCTGGCTTCGAGCACGTAGCACGGCGTGGCATCTTGCTGAGCATGAGATAATAGCATAAAGCTCGGGCTGTGGCGCGAGCGTAGCGTGCATGGGCACGATAATGATAACATGAAGCTCGGTAGGCGCTTGAGAGCATGGCAGCACCTGTACGATAAGTAATAATGACATGGGCTTCGAGTACGTGGCTCGGGCGCGTGGTGTCTTAGCCGGCCCGCGATAATGATAACAGAGGCTTGGGCTGAGGGCGCGAGCATAGCGTGAGGAAGCGATTAATGCCAGAAAAGCACGGCGGACTTAAGTGCTTGGTTCTGGCCAAGGCTTTGAGCGGGCAAGGCCCCTATCGCCTTGGGCGAGCTTCCAGAAGATTGCCTAGCGGGCAGGGCCCAACTCTGAACGGCGACTAGCAACCGGGCATGGCCTTTCTCCGATGTGAGGACATCGGATCGGTTGTTAGTATATCAACTAGGTGTGAGATATACGACTAACGGTGTTGCTTTCGGTCACTATAGGAACGAGGTAGTTAGCCGCTATCTTGTGGGCGGGGCCTACCTTTGGCGGGCATCAACGTGAACCGGCATGGCCCCTCCCCCCCCACGGGAGAATTAGTTCACTAATACTCGGGTATAGGAAGGTTGACAGGCGGGCCTTTGGGGCTATCGCTCGCTGGCGGCAGATTTTGTCAAGCAATCCGAAAACAGTTTGTATAAATGAACATATTAACAATTTGGATGGATAAATATGAAAGAACTTGCCTTTCTGTTGATAAGGTGACAGTGTCCCCAACAAGACTGATCATGAGGGTCTTGTCCGCTAGTGCATTAGGCCGTCCGAATAGTCATAAAAATATTTGGGCTTTTCCGTTTGTGGGCAGGCCCCCTACTTTCCGACTGTAAGTGTTTACCCTGAGGTCGAGAAGTAATTATGGTCGTTGTAGTTTTTCTTCTGAGGAAGTCTGGTTACCAAGACTTAGTTGACTTGGTTTGAGTACCTGAAAGTTTAGGGCATTATTTGCGAAGCAAACATAGTCTTATTTTAAATAAAATTTGGGTATGTATTCTGCATTTAATCTTATGATGATAAGATGTTGTACATGCTAACGATTTATGTAAATGACAATAAATAAATATTGTTATTAGCATGATTGGGGAAAATAACATCGGTATTGATATTGTGCGTCACATGCGATCAAAACATGATTTATAAAGAGAGTTCACGCGCAAATTTAGGCGTAGCGGTGAATAAAATAGTTTTATTATCATTTGCAACGTGTGGGCAAATAAATAATAAAATATAGAGTTCAATTAACTCAATTGATATGTCAAATTTGACAAGTGAGTGAGTATGCACTTTCTTTTTTCGTGCGCGGCCGGGGATTAGTAAAATCGTAAGGCGCGTAGAGGCGGTGCATGCATATAGTTGCAGATGCAAAACATATTTAATTGCATGCATTGATGTAGTATAGTGTGACATGCATCAACATGGTGGACAATTTAATGTAAACATGACACAGTTATGAGCATCAATGTATTATAATTACTCTAATTTACGTCGCAAAATAATTGTCACAGTTGAATTTCATGCATTATTCACCAATTAATGATAATTTTAATCGGTCACTACAGTTAGCATGTCAAGTCGTCATGTCACATGTATTAATCATATGACAATTTATTTGATTGTATCTATCTTGTGTAGCGTCGAGTTATAGTCGTCAATTATTAATTTTCATAATCGATAATTTTAAAGAAAATTAATTACAAAGAAAATTAATAATTGCAAAGAAAATTAATTACATGCATATTCATGTAAGTTATAGTGTCTCATGTTAATTTGGAACAGTAAATTAATCATGCGAATCATTTATAAATTTTAATTTATGCTTCGTTAACTAATTAATTGTTAACAACATAAAAAACGAGGTCAAATAGGCTAATTCTGCAAATATGGAGGGTAAAAATGGAAAGAATCAACTTGATTTGCTTAGGAAATAGTCTGAACCGGGTCTGAACCGGTCACAAGAGGGTTGAACCGGGCCATGAACCACTGCTGTTAGCTGGGCAGTTCAGTTGAACCCCTAATACTCCGTTAGCTGCTTTTGACAGAATATAACGGAAGCTAATGAAACCGGGGGAGCTGGGTGTAAAATGATAAGACAGTGAGTAACTTGGTTGAAAAGCCGGGTAATGACGTCATGGATGATGTCAGCCCTTCTGATATGCAGCATGCACAGGGGATCGACAGGATCCAAATAAGTCATTGGTAATCAGCCGCTTTAGAAGGCGCGTGAATTATTGAATGGCCGCGATTTTTGCGGGGTCGAACTCGCCTTCTCAAAACGAAGGATACAGTGGTGTTGGTTTCTGTTCAGCTTCCGGAATGGTGCTGCTCTGATAAGCTGGAGTTCTGCCGGCGCGTTGCCGTGAACTACCGCCTTCAGCGGTTCTTCGTGGTGCGTCTGGGAGCGTTACAGCTCCGATGACGATGATCTTCATGGCGGTAGACTCGTCCTTTCAAGGCGAATCCAGGGGTGTCCTCTGTTTGCCGTTTGGTGTTTATTTCTTGGCGTATATCGCAAGAAAACAGCCTTAAATGACCTTGTTTGTTTGAAGATGATGGTGTTATTCGTCTCCGGCACCCTTTAACGGAACTCCGTCGTGGTTTTTGGAGTTTGTGACTATAGTCGATTCCCGGCAATGGAACCAAACTGATGTGGCAAAAATATCAGTCATACCGAGGTGCCGAAAGTCATCGAAATCCGTGAGTGTTCGTTGGCGGAATTGATGATGAATTCGTCGTCTTGGTCATGGAATCGTCGTTTGGGTCGGATATCTGGCTGTATGTAGGTGTCTGCAAAATGAGCACCGTGAGTGGTGGGGGATGTCCCCCAAAACCTTCCGGCGTGAGAATCAGTACAATATCAACAATATAGGAGGACGTGTAGCCCCCGTGTGTGGAGTGAGAACTGTAAAGGAGAGAGAGCGTATGAGAGTCTGCCCTACTATGAGATAGTAGGGTTTATTTATACCTGAGGGGTTAGGGTTTTCTTGTTATGTATGGGCCAGGCCCATAGTGTTCAGTAGTCATGTAAAGAATAATGGGCTAGTGTAGTGGAAAGCCCCCTCGCCCAAGCGAGGCCCAAAAGCCTTTTTAGGCAGATTAAATATAGGCACTTCAGTGTTTTTTTTTAATATCTTGGAAATAACTTTAGTTAATCACTCAAATCTATCGAGAGATTAATAAAGAGACACAAGTCAATGATGAACCCTAAATACGAGGTTTGTGATGAACATAAATGAAAGATTTGTTTGCAGTTAAGAGTCCAGCCTCGCACGCTAGATAGCTTGTTAAAATTCATGTTATATACTTACAAAGGAGTTGTGCCCCTTTTCCCTATCTCGACTTTTTGGCTGAAATGAATTAGATGTACATGTTTGGATTTGCAGAAATCGACACAGAAGTCAGATATTCCATCATTAGTGACATCCATTTGTGATAATCTAAACATGGAAAGCTAAAAAAATCTTGATGTAGTGAAGTTAATTTAAATAAGGTAAGCTATTGGAATGGAAAATCTATCTCAAGTGCTATAATTTGATATAATGGTTATCTTAAGTAATATGATTGTTTCATTCATAATAAGAAATTTGTAGGACAGAAATTGCACTTATCATCATTGTCAGCGAGACTTCAAGTGACGTCAACAATTCAATAACTACCGAAAGGTGAAAGATTTTTCACGAAGTTGGTGTGTTTGTCATGAATCAGGTCGTGGTGGTTGGCACCGCCTTCTTTTGAGGTTGAATTTATGTTGTTTCTCCCATCAATACAACAAATTAATTAGAAGCGAAGGTCAACCATAGTTTCGTTCACCACATCCGACATACTTCACAAGGATTACCATCACATCCCACGAAGAGTAGAGATCGGGAGAGAGAGAGAGAGAGAGAGAGAGTGCGTGGTCGAACTAACTTATGGTATATTTCTGACATTAGGAATGTGGGTGGAGGTAGCAAATTTTAGGGTTGCAACTTTGAATGAAGGAAAAAGTGGGTAAGTATTTTCAAAGAAATTATCTAAGTAATAAATATATCATAATGATATTACGAAAATACATTTAATACTAATTAAAAAATGAGTTAAATATGGGTTCTTTGGTCTTATGAAAATAAAAAAGATTGCACAGGCAATAATACCCTGATAAAATATATGTCAAGTGTGGGATGGTTCAAAGGCATAGAAAACACATATTTAGAAAGAAAAAAAAGATCACTTTATGTATTAGGGCGAAAACTATAATTAAGGCAAAGTAAAGAGGCGAGTGGTGCATTTTATCCATATAAATAATGGGGGATACAATAAAAAAACTTATTTTCTTCATTATTAAAAAGTAGATAATTATTTTGGGAGTTATAAAAATAGGAAGAATGACAATCTTTTAAACATGACAGTATAATTATCTAATTTCTGACATGACTAAAACACCCTAGATTTGGATCCCAAAGTAGAGCTGTCAAAATGGGCTGACCGAAGGGCATGCCCGTGCGACCACCCAAAAGGGGCGGTTTTGGGGTTTGAAATGAAGGCCCGACCGCGAGGGATGCTGGGAAGGACGGACAGGTAGCAGGTAACCCTCCATTTGATTAATTATGACAAATTACAAGCCGATACATATTTTAAAACATGTTTTCAAATGAATCCAGCTCTTTTTTGGACATATCTTTTAGGTACAATTTTGGAGCGAAAGTACGTCACTGCCATTTATTATCAAATGAATCTGATTTGGGATTATCTGAGAAATCGTGAGCACTGTCATCTCCGATTCCGACACAACCGCACACACAACTAATCTTAGACGAAACGGAGACTGTATAAAGAGATGTCATAACATTTATCACAGAAAATAATATATCCTTCTTAGAGGGGGAGAGAGAGAGAGAGAGAGAGAGAGAGATAGAAAGAGAGATCCAAATCTTCTTTTCGCCGCCTTTGCTTGTTCTTTCTTATCATCACACATACAATACTGAGGTTGTAGATTTATGGTTGGGTTATGGGGAAAACCACCATTTGATCCCCATTCAGGCCTACCAACCATCTTCCAAGACTCACTTTTGAGTTTTGAGACACCACCTCCTCCATACACTCAACTTTGATGCAAATTTTTGTTCAGTTTCTTACTTTTTGAAGAATCTTAGTGCTCTTTTTTTTTTTTTTTTATTTTTTTTTTAAACTTTTTTTTTCTTATTATTAATGCTTTGAAAGGCTACAATTATATATATGATGCCTTTGGTATGGCTCGAACAATTGGTGCCTCTAGGGAGGCTTTGAACACCCGACCTCTCGGTTGAGAGTAGTTAAGTCCCAGGGTGCCTCTGGTAGGGCTTGAATACTCAACCTCTCCGTTAAGATAAGTGAGTAGCTAAATGGGGCCTTTGGATAAGGCTTTAACAACAACGATGCCTCGAAGAGGCTTGAACACCGACCTCTATTGAGAGTTGTAAAGTCAGGGTGTCTCTAGGGACTCGAACACCCAACCTTTAGGAGGAGAAGCATGGTTTGAGCTAGAGCTCGTTGGTTCTTAGTGCTCCATTATGCAAAGTTGTTCATAGTTCAAATCGATCAAAGGTATAGTATCAACTTTTTTTTGAAAACCAATAATTCTTTCTTTTTTTTGTCTTGAAAATTTTACACATACTGCCATAGAAAATGTCCAAATTCTCTATTAGATTTGTTTTGGTTTCCAAAAGAGTTATATAAATTGATGCCTGAATTTGGCAGTAACCTGATGTCTGGGTTTGGCATCAGCAACCTGATGCCTTGATTTGACAGAAACCTGATTCATGGATTTGGCAGGAACTTGTTGCCTGAGTTTGACATCAACAACCTGATGTCTGGATTTTGCAGCATCATGATGCCTGAATTTGGTAGCAATCCAATACCTAGGTTTAGCATCAGTAACCTGATGTTTGGTTCTGATGCATATCCTGGCATCAACGTTATTGAATTTTTTTTTTGTCTTGAAAAAACTGTGTTAATAGTTCTTATGCCTAGCATTGGTATCAACATTATTGGATTTTTTGGTCTTCATTAATGAAATTTTTGTCATTTTGCAATCAATTTGTAGTTATATGCAATGTCCAAAAAATTGATGGACCTAGATGAAAACATGTTTATAAAATTGTACCAATTTGAAATTTTCCCGATTAATTACCTTAGGCCTCTTGAGAAGTGGCTGGATCTAGAAAACATTGGCATATACTCCCTCCGTCCCTAAATAATTATCCTAGTTTACCCGTCGCACAGTTTAATAAAAAACAATTGACTTGATTATTTATATTGGTTTAATGTGTAGTTTCCTTTAAAGCCCATGTGTATGTGACCCATAATTAAAGTAGGGTGAAAAGTAAGGGTAAGTGGTAAAAGTGATGTTCTAAAAAGGTAAGTTTCAAACTAGACAATTATTTTGGAACGGACAAAAAAGGAAAGGAGGACGATAATTTAGGGACGGATGGAGTATTATTAAAGAGACTTAAAGACACTAGAAACCCTAAACCACTACTTTTCTTCTCAAAATCTCAGCCGCACACACCACTACTCCCCGCATCCGTCCCTCGCGGCGTCACTCATCTTTTAATTCGTCATTCTCACGCACGGCGCACGACCACCTCCAATCTCCTACTATTTCTCTCTTCACCTTCGTCCCTTCACTTCAACTTGTGGGCTTGGAAATTGGTCGCTCGTGATCAGAGTGTTCAAGTTTCTCGGCTCACCATTTTCGATTTATATTGTGGAAATTATTTATTTCCAACCAACTGAGCATGAAGATGAATCAATATTTTCCTTTTCTCAATCAGGTCGATGTAGGATTTATTTTATAAGTTTAATTAGTATGTAAATTTTCTTGTAAGACAACGTGATCTTAGCTATGTATTTGGAAATGGTGAAATTCATGTCTACGAAAGAGTAAAGAATTAGTATTTGAATTCAATGGATTTTGGATTCGTAATATTTGGTGGTATTAGTTATGAGATATGATATTACATTAAATGGTGTAATCGTTAAAAAAAAAAAAAAAACATTTGGGCAGACATGATTGTTTTACCCGCGGCTCAACATAGATTGGTCTGGACCAAGGTTTTTTTGGTACTGTTATTTTTTGCAGGCAAACCCGCCCCGACTTGTTCTAATACGAATTTTCTAGGCCCACAAGTAAACATGCCTCGCGTGCCTGTTTTAACAACTCTACCCAAAAGTGACATTAGTACGTGCCGATCTGACGAAGATATGCCGAAAAGACTAGTTGTAATCAAAGTCAAGTTCAGAAAAACTACACATAAGCAATCTAGTTCCCTTCCATCCTTCAAAACCCTCAACAGAATCCTATTTTCATCTTCTAATGACAATGCTTTGAGACAAAAGAAAATGGCGAAGTACAACATTGATCTAGAGCTACAATTTGAGGTGATTGGAGATGATTGGCGGCACTTGATGTGTGGCGGTGGGGGTGGCTCTTTAGACATTGGTTTTGGATGGAAAGTTTTTACGGCAATGTTGGTGTTGACGGTGTTGCTGCTAGGGTTACTGTTGGTGCATCCGCCACTGCCACAACCGCCGCTTGTGTTTTTGATGATCCCCGTCTTAATAGTGGCAACACTCATCTACTTGGACCTCACTCATTCCAATCTCCCATATGTTGTTCTAAATAATCATCACGTGAAATGAATTTGATGTAATAAAAGTTGATCAGTGATGCATGCAACTCTCTCTCTCTCTCTCTACAGTTCATTTCTTTTATTTTTTTCTTTTCTTCTTTTTATTTTTAGGTTTTTGACAATAATTATTATGACATCTTAAATGGAAAAAAATTATAAAATGTTTTTAAAAGTATGAACTGGAGCATCAAAAATTTTATCATTGCGGGAGAAAAGAAGTGGTTTATAGGAAAATAGTGGTGCGTGGAAGGAAAAAAAAAACAAACAAAAAATTTGATAAATTGTTGGGCCCATTATCTAACTTTAACTTTATAATTTCTTGTGATGTGACCCATTACAAAGTTTCAAAATGTATTTATGATTGTGAAGAGACGATTTTTTACTTTTAATATGGCAACAAATGTGTCGCACAAAAAATTGTAATAAAATCTTTTAAAAGATCTACCATGGAAGATTTTCGTAGCTCTTTTTTAAGAGTAGATTTTCTGTAAAATCGTCTTACGGATTCTAATTTATAAAAAACACATTACAAGTCGGTACATCTTTTAAAACATGTTTCCAAATGAATCCAACTATTTTTTGGACATATCTTTTAGGTACAATTTTAGGGCGAAAGTACGTCACTGCCCTTTATATCTAGGAATTTAAGAGGAAGCACAAAAAGGATATCACTGGTAACCGTAGAGCTCTAAGACGGTTGAAGACATCTTGTGAGAGGGCAAACCAGACTCTGTCATCCACGGCTCAGACCACCATTGAGATTGATTCTTTGTATGAAGGTGTTGATTTTTATTTTACTATAACCCGTGCCAGGAAAGCTCTGAGATCAGATCTTACTAACCATCAGACTTTTCGTCATTTTCAGGGAACTCTTTATCTAGAGCTCGATCAATCATGTCGGCAAAGCTACCATCCTTAGATCTAAGCAACGAAGTATTTGATCCAGTGACATTGATGATTAGGTTAGGGAGTTTGGAATCGGCGGCAAGGCCAGATAGTGAGAGTGAAGGAGAAGGCAGAGAGAGATAACAGAGAAGAATGTAAATGAGAAAAGAGACTGAGACAAATTTTGTAGAAGAGCCCTTCCGCATTGTAGAATTGATGGAATAGACGAATGGAAGGAGCCTGTTAAGAAATGTTTAAGGGTTGCTAAGATTAAACATGTTAAATTGGGTTGGCCCTAACCCTATAGGTTTGCGACCCTATAGGGTTGCGGGTTAAACATGTCATTTAAACGGGCCACTCCCTGTAGGGTACGATTTAACAGGGTCTGTAACACCCCGCTCCTTCGTTAGCTCGATTTGCGTGCCATACTTGTAATTCTTCTCTTGTGGGACGTATGATTGGTTATGAGATTGTTTAGATGTGTATGAGACACCACATTAAGACCAAAACACTATTAAGAGATGTCATATAGTTGTTGACTTGCTAAGGTCACAAGTCGTGACTCGACGATAGTCGGAATGCGACGCGATTGAGAGTTTGCTTGCATTTTGCGTTCGTGACCTCGGTTTGGTCCTAGACCTCTATATGATGGTTTATCAACATGTTTGGATGTATCAGACTTCAAGTTGGAGGTGTTCCTTAAGTCTATTGATGATTTGGAAGCTTTGGAGATAACGTTCGTCTCTATCGCGTAGTTCGGGGATTGAGTCGAGTAATCGTCTCTCCTTTGTAATTCGTATTCCCCTAGTTGTTATTCAACTTTCTAGAAGTATTCAAGCTTCTACATTAGCCCTTATACTTGCCTTAAAGTCTCCTTTCATTGCTCGTTCAATTGCTAGTTCATTCGTCGTTCCGGTTGCACGTTGTTGCACCTCTTCCCGGTTTCGCTCCGAGTTGTTTCGGGAGTTATTTGTGGGTGTTATATGGGAGTTATAGACCTACTTTGGATGAGTTTTGAACCTTGTTAGGTTTGGTTATGTGTTTGAGGTCGTTTGGGGTTGAATTATAAGCCCTTTTTGGTCTGAGAGGCTTGCGGTCGCAAGGGGGAAGGACCTTGGCCCCGCAAGGTCATCAGAAATTGTCCAAGGAAAGGGCTGTAGAGCTTGCGGTCTCATGCTTTAGGGGACCTTGCGACCGCAAAGTGCCCCGACCCTGTTTTGCCTTGTTTTGATTTTTGACGAGAAATACATATCCTACCCTCATCAAACCCCCTCTAAACCCTTCCTTACCTCACATACTTAGCCCTAAACATGTCCTAACATTAGTTGGAAGTTAATTAAGGTTATATTAGTGAGTGATTACTCCTAATATCTACTAATTGTACCAAGGAATTCCCTATTTTTCCCTCTTGGTTTGTGGAGGTATAAAAGCCCAAATCCTTTGCAATTTTCAAAAAAATTTCTCATTTCTCCCCATCCTCCATACGTATTAGAGAGAGAAGGAGCTCTTGGGGGTTTTGGAGCCCTAGCTTCATTCTTCCTTCGATCCACAACGATCCAACCGTTGGATTGCCTTCAAACTTCGGATTCGTGAAGCCCTCGACGAGTAGAACAAGTTCACCGATCGGATTTGCGTTCTTTGGAGTTTTCTTCTGAGCTAGGTAAGTTAATTTATTTTGGTTTTGGTTCATTGGCCCTAAGGAAAACAATCTATGTGTTATTTGTGCGCAATGAACACTTGGTATGCCATGTATGCCTATTTTGTGAATTTTTGGGAGTATGAACTTGTCAATGCCATGTGTAGGATGATTTGAATGATGTTATGTGTTGTAAGAAATGAGTTATTATTTATGTTGGGTTTTGTTATGAATTTTAGGGCTTGAGAACCAAGCCCGAATTATTAGAGAAATTGTTGTTAATTGAAGTGGGTGTTAATGTTGAGATTGGTGAAATGTGTAAAAGATGAAACTTAGTATTTAGACTCAACGGAGTCGTAATAAGTTCAATAATGTGTTAATGAACTCGGGTTGAAATCCTACGACATTTGGGTTTCATTTGACCATAATTATGATGAGTTCTTGGATTTCTAGGCTTGGGAATCAAGCCCGAATGGATTTTGGGATTTTGTTGTTTATATGAATGAAATGTTCAATTGTGGGTTTATGAAACACATAAAGAATGAAAGGTAGAATTAAGACTCAACAGAGTCGTTGTAAGATCAATAATATGATAATGAGCTTTTGGTTGAAACCCTACGATGTTTGGGTTTGGTTGGTTATGATGGTGAGCACCCGAGCATCTCGAATTGTGTCCAATTGAGACACCCACGTTATAGAGATTTATTAGGGGATTTATTTAGAGCGTGCTCGAGAGAGCATGGTACATTAGAGACCAACCTATGGACTCGAGTATGGTTGAAAAATAATTATTGAGTGAGTTCTCGCTTTTGGGGAAAATTGATCGTTTGCACATGAACGTTCTTGTGGGTTATGACTACGGTGTAGTATTTGGTTTGATTTCAAGTAGAGGTCCTTTATAGACCTCATAATATGATTCTTGGTGGGTTTATACTATTCTTGATTTAATTGGCGACTTGAGATCTTTTAAGATTGATTGGCTGTGAGCAATGTATTTGCCTTGACTTGATTTATGGTAGGGAATAATAACCTACTTGGTTGGATGAGTTCGCTCTTGTCGAATTCATTCCTTATTTGTTTATATTGAGTAAATACATACTTGAGCGTTTGGTCGGACGTGTTTGCTCTTGTCGAACTCGATCCTTATTTGGTCTTGACGAATAAATATCTACTTGTGCATTGGATTGAGTCCAACTGTCATTATTTGGTATGATTTTTATGTCAGGGTGGGATGATGCATCGCCTATACGAATCGTCAGATTCGTATTCGCTATGGATCACCGTACCTGGGACCTCACACACCCCTCCATTGTTGGCCGCAATGGGGAAGTAGCCCCTTTGCCGTATCAATACGTGTGTCACAGGCTGCTATTAGCCGGCGGAGTTCTGTATATCGATGCGAAGACACAAGCATCGTAGTCACGATATTGGGTTAACAATGTTTTTGTTGCATGAGCTACGTAGCGACCGGGCCCATAACATATCCTATTGTGATGTTTAATACTCGCACTTATGTGAATAACGTGCTAAGTGCAAATTTGTGATCATTGAGGGTTGGACCCATGTTGTGATCATTTGAGGGTTGGACCCATGGTTTTATTATTGAGGGCTGGGCCCATATTCTGATTGTACATGATTATTGTTGGTACATTATTATTATTATGATGCCACGATTGTATTTATACTGGTGCATTATGCCATGCCATGCCATGATATGTCATACAGTTGCATTTACTAGCTTACTGGGTCATTATGACTCATTTCGTGTGTTTATTTTCCTTAGTTTGTGCAGTGAGCTCGTTAGTACGCGTTGCAGTTGCGGACTAGTGATTTCTAGCAGGTGGTCTCCCGGGCATTAAGCTTGGAGTTATTATTATCATTGTTATTATGTATTTGTGAGACACGAATATAAAGTTATGTAGACTTTACTTGGGTAGATTGTGTTAGTATTTTATTATCATATTATTTTGAGAACCGACTTGTTTGGTCGAGCTGTTGTATCTCTTAGGAGTTATTCCCTTTGTTATTTCGAGCATGCTTTAGCTCACTCATTCTAGTATTGTTGATATTGTCATCTCCGACGACTTTAGTCGAGAGACTTGGGTTTAGTTGCTAGTATTTAAATATATTATTCGTTTAGTGGATTTGTCCCTCCGGTATACTGTAGCCATTGAGTGGTTGTTTATCAGGTTGGTATTTGTTGATTCGCCGGCCTTAGGTTTGCCGATGGTTTGTTGCCCGTGCGCAATGTTACGTCACGCGCGTCGTAGATTTGTCGAGAGATGGTTGTCTGTCAGCCTTGTATTCCTTGGTTTAGGATTATAGGCTTTGGTCCCACCTATGATTTGCTTCCGCAGATTTTAGTTTTTGTTGTTCCGTTTTGCCGTTATGGCCTTATTTTCCTGTTTTTGAGCTTGTTAGCTCAACTCTTGACTCGCACCATTACGCTTAGCAGGTGCTTGTCCGTCTTTTAGCTTGTCTTGACGGCACGACCTTGGGATTTCACATTGGAGTCCGGGTCGGGTCGCCACAGGGTCAACCCTATTAACAAATGATGCCTTATTTAAATCAAAAAATCGAAATTAAGTAACAAACATATTGACGGACAAGTGACAACGATTAACTATATGAATTACAAACATGAAATCAAGTTTTCTTTTGAGAAAGTATCTTTTTCAACATCATTATCCTCTTCATCTACAATAATAAAATAACATAAAATAAATGTTGGTAAGAAGTTAATACAATCAAATATTTTAATCAAATAGTAAAATATAATACTAAGGTCAACCCATTTAGCACGGAATTTAAATGAGTTGCATTTTTCCGACCCTAACCCTTTCCGATTCCCGATTAGCAGGGTCAACCATGCGGTTCTTAACCATTTTAACATATCTATTTATGTATCCAAAAATCTCATTTCGATCAATTTTGTAAACTTATATGTCATAGAAATGTACTTACGACCATGTGTGGGGTTGACTTTCATCAAATACACATACATCGTCACAAAGCTAACAGGGGATAAACATTGGTTTACCCAATGAAATAATAATATATATTACACATTTCAATTAAAAACAAACAAGTCAGGATGATTGAATGGTGTATGGGTCATCCATAAGTTCCTAGCCTCTTGAGAGGTTGTGGGTTTGAATCTCAATTCCAACATTTTGAACCTCATTTTAGCTAAAAGCTTCCAGCCTGCGGGCTAGCCCTAGAACCCGCCAGTGCAACACAATTTGCCTGCGACCCTATAGGGTCAACCCGTTTAGCCAGTTTATTAAACGGGTTGGGTTTTCCCAACCCTAACCCTTTCATGTTTCCGGTTAATAGGGTCGACCCTACGGTTTCCGGTCTTTTTAACATCTCTAGCTAAGATGGATAAGAGCACTGTACATGATGTTGTTCTTGTTGGTGGGTCCAATAGAATTCCGAAAAAACATCAGCTATTATAGGACTTATTTTAATGGGAAGGAGCTTTGCAAGAGCATCAATCCTGATGAGGCTGTAGCTTATGGTGATGTTGTACAAGCTGCCATTTTAAGTGGTGAGGGCAATGAGACGGTGATTAAATCTGCCTTACCTTTCTCTCACCGCTACCATTGACCGGAGCCTCCTTCAATTGGATATGCACATTGCAAGCATCGAACACTCAATCACGTTCAGGAGCATTTGCGTAAACTTTACCAGCACTGGGGGTTCTAGCACAAATGGATTTGGCAGCAACCTGATGCCTGAGTTTGACATCAGCGACCTAATGCTTGGATTTGGTAGCAACCTGATGTCTGGATTTGGCAGCAACCTGATCAGTAGCCTGATGCCTGAATTTGACAGCAACCTGATGCTTGGGTTTGACATCAGCAACCTGATGTCTGGTTCTGATACCTCACCTTGGCATAAACATTATTTGATTTTTTTTATCTTGTTAATTGATGCCTAGCATTGGCATCATCATTATCTGATTTTTTTGATCTTCATTAATGACATTTTTATCATTTTGCAACTAATTTGTAGTTATATGAAATGTCTAAAAAATTGATGAACCTAGATAAAAACATGTTTATAAAATTGTACCCACTTGAAATTTATCAATTTATAAAATGACGTAATGTCCTAAAATGTAGGCCCAAGTACATGGGCCCACATAATGGCCACTTCACCAATCATTTGTTTCAAAATAATACTAAACTCAATAAATATAATAAATCTATCTATTGACTTTCTCGTAACTGATAAAATACATAAACGAAATCTTTAATAGTTTGCTTACAATTTCAAAAGACATATCTAAATAAAATCCACAAATTTAATTTAAAGATTACAAAACAAAAGCCCATAACATAACATAAAATTATTCTCTTTAACTGGGCCTACACGCACCATACAAAAATTTCAATTCCTTACTTATATCTTGAAAGAAGATGAGTAGGAAAAGGATAAGCTCAGTATACTCATATACAATAATACAACCCTTCCGATTTTTAAAGATGAGTTGATCAGAAAGAAAGTCAAGCAACGTATAGTATCAAAAATGGAATTATCGAAAGGAATGATTTTTCTGAATTATCGAAAGGAATGATTTTTCTTACTTCCACAATATCAATTATTCATATATCGAAGAAACAAATACCAAGTTCACATGATCAAATCAAATCAATATCAAATATTAATGAGGATATTATGATCACGTAAACGGTCATTTTAGACCTATGCAATAAGTGGCTCTAAGGAGCCTTAATTCTTGAAGTACCCCAAAGGGTCAATTGCATAATGGTATATCCGAATTACCCCACTATAGTTCCTATGATGTAGTATTGTCAAAAGGCTAAATGGTCACTCTATACCTAGTGCTGGGTTTTCGTCTTAGTGATCATAATAGAGTTTTTCAAAAAATTATATATTCAACAAAATCAAATACAAATGATAACCGAATAAAAATATCTCACATCGAGTTTAAACAATTACGTGAGATTTATAACGAGATTTAAAATGCAGAATAACAATAAAGCGGGGACAACGAAATTCAAATTCAAATACCAACCCAAGGTTGGCTTACGTTTCAAAAGAAAGTAAATGCTAAAGAAATAGCGAAAGTCCAACAATTCAGAATAATGAATTCAAATAACCTAAATGATGTATAATTCATTACCTGATAAACGCTTCAAAAATCTTACTTGTATGCAAAGCAGTACGGCTACCCATGCCAGCCCAAATCTAAAATACAATATAAAACTTAATTAACACGTACGCTACTTGTAATGAGATTAATAACTATTTTAGATTTAAAACATTTGACCCTAATTAGTGATACGTTAATTAATACCGAAATTAGTTAACCCACGTCCAATATTTGATTTCAAGAACTCAGACCATAACCATATAAAACCCACTTAAATATCACTCGTCCCCCTTATATCTTCGATGACTCTTGCTTTACCCAGATACATGAGGCTGCCGGAATTACTTTCCTTTTCTTTTTTTTTTTTTTCCTTTTTGTCTCTTATTTTAAAATATTGTACATCTCAAATAATATATTTTACTCCCTCCATTATGGGCAAAGAGCTCCCGTTTAAAGTCAAACTTTATAAAAAAAAAGACATTTTTAGTAGCTCATTAGTATTAAAATGATATTTTTATGCTGTAACTAGTTTTTTTTCACATGTGCGTTAAACGCACGACATATATTTTTTTAACTAAAATGTACAAAAGCAAAATGAATAATAAAAACAATATTAAAAGAATGAATTAAGGGAAACTGTTTAAATAGAACTATATGATTGTAAGACTAACCATTGTAGATTCTGAAAAAATTTCTTCAACACAATATTTGTTGTTTTATTTGTTCGCTTATCATCTGCATCGCATATCAATATCTCCAGAATGATTTGTTACCCTTGATACTACGATATTTAGTTGTCCATGACTTACATTGACTTCTTCAAAAAGAGTCTTATAAGCGATAGTGATTAACATTGATTCTTGTTAATTGTTATTGCTTACGATACAATGAGAATTTCTTTCTATGTAACTTGAAAGGCAATGTCATATTTGATGGAGTCAATTAAATTTTTAGGTTAAAAACCAATAAAATAAATATTAATTTTTGTATAACGTATTCTTCATAATTTGCAATGCATTAAAAATATAATTATTTTAAAATTTAAAATTTTAGCTATTAATAATCATAGGTTAGAGCAAAAAATAAATAAGGTCAGATTATATACTAAATAATTAATATCATCAATAGAAAAAATAAGGCAATGCATGAATAAGACGTATACAACTTAATAATACAAATTTTAAAATGTAACACAAAAAAGACGTTACATTAAGTAAGAGACAATGCATTTTATTGTTTATAATAACATAAACAAAATGATTTGAACCATTTTTATGATTTCTAAAACAAACACATGGCAGAATACTTGGACATGTAAAAGACAAAAAATGATAGAAATTGATGTTTCATGAACTCCATAGTGGTGATTCATTGAAAAAATATTTATTATTGTAAATATATAAATACAAAAAATATTAAAATTTACTTTAAAAATAGTATAATATCATATCGTTTATGATATCCGATAAATGAGGAATTTAAGTTAGATTGACATATTTTTAACAGAACCTCAAACATAATTAAGACTATTGAATTAAAAAAGAAAAGTAAACACCTAATAAAGCTCAAAATAACATTATTATTTTCACATGACTTATATTGTAATATACCCAAATTTTAAATTAAAAAAATTAATTATATCAATTAATGTTGTATTTTATTTTGGGTTGACCTTAATATAGTTTGAGCCTATTTTTGGTTATATGAGAAATTTCTAATAAGGTCACAATAATACTTTGTTTGTTTGGGCTTTAGCCCAAAGTTGGGTTTCATTAATAGAATGAATAATAAGCTTTTTTATGGCTTGACCCATTGGTCTAGTAGTTTGGATTAAATAATAATAACAATAAAAAATAAGGGGAAAATTTTGGTTGGTCCCTTTTTCTAAGCTTTTAACCTCCTCAAAAGTCCACCGTTCTTTTTTCAATCGCAAAGAACTACTTTTCGAAATTTCATTGCATTATTTTTGCACTGTGGTTCAACGTTTAATTTCCTAGTCTATTTTTGCACTATGATTCATAAATTTCATTGGATTATTTTTACACCACCGTTCAAAGTTTAATTTTCTAGTCTATTTTTGCACCGCGATTCATAAATTTAATTACATTAATTTTGCACCGCGATTCAAAGTTTAATTTCCTATTCTATTTTTTCACCGCGATTCATAAATTTCATTACATTAATTTTGCACCGCGGTTCAATGTTTAATTTCCTAGTCTATTTTTGAACCGCAATTCATAAATTTCATTGCATTAATTTTTGCACCGCAGTTCAATAGTTTAATTGCCTAGTTTAATCGTAACGCGGTGCAAAAATAATGACCACCGTAGCGCGCATATGGTTCATTAAGGGTATCATAGTCATTTTGCCACCAAAAGTGACTTTTTCCGGTTGAAAAAAAGAAGAGGGTACTGTAGCGATTAAAAATTTCAAAAAGTGGACCGGCCCGCAATTTTTCCAAAATATAAAGTGAAAATAATGATAATTAGAATTAAAAAAAAAAAGGAAGAGAAGACGGGAAGGAGAAATGAAGATTATATCTCTTTCATAAATATTAGGGGAAGCTAGCCATTCTCAGAGTAATTATAGTGAGATAGAGGCGACAGTGGTGGAGATTAATTGAAACAGTTATGAAGCAAAACTAAATTAAGGTATATAATGCAGCGCCGTGTTTTAAATTGGTTCTTTTGTAGTATGGGGCTTGGGTTGGAGGAAAGAAATGGAAAGGAATGTTACACTACTAAGGAAAACAAATTAATTAAATGTACAAAAATGACATGTTTTTAAAACAACAATTAATAGCTAAAAAAAAAATTTGTATGTTTTTAAGACAACAAGAAAATAACTAACAGATTGACACTTTTAAAAAGAGTAATGAATTTATGTTTCCAATGTGTATATTCTCAATGCATGTCATCTACTTATTGTTAATAAATATAAGTTTTTATTTTTGATCACATATTTTTGGTGAGCTTTTTTTTTTTTTTTTTTTTTGACACATCTGTCATTATATGTATATATATAGATATATAGATTTGTACAAGTGGATTTTTCAAGTGAAAATCTCAAAAGAGAATAGTACACTTTGTCTAGAATGGAATGAGTATATTATTATAGGAATTTTAGGTATTTTACAGACGAAACCCATTATCTTATTTCTCAACCTACCAACACATGATAAATCATGTAAAAACATATGTTTTACATATAATACTAGTAAGACCGTCTTTTTGTTTTTGCCATTTTGTAATATCCCAGATTCCCAATGTATACGATTTTATTTTGTTTTGGTGGAATTAGTCTGTTAATGGGTGTGTTTATTCAATTTCTTCTTCTTACAGTCAAACTTCTCTGTCTCGTTTGTGGGCTGCATGTACACAATTAATTGCATCGTACTCTCTCGGTATCATTTAAACTGTTAATGCATATTTGCGAAGTAGTTTCTCATGTCACTATTTACTTGATTTCCTCTAGATTTCTTGAAGATTTCCAATAATTTTAATAAGCATTTTTTTTTTTTTAAGGAGGGCGTGGGAAGGAATCAAACATTAGACCTCACACATTGTAAAGTTTCATCTCTATTACTAAGCCACCCCCTTAGGAGCTTTTAATAAACATTTAGAGAGTGTATTTCAACTGCAAAGTTTACGTATTCAATTTACATAAATTACTCAATGTCATGACACAATTGCTCTTAAAATGTTAACGTTATTTGAAGATGAAGTACTTGCCTAAAATCAATCAATAAAAATATGTTGTACAACTGCCAGCTTATGTCAAAAAAAAAAAAAAAATTCAAATGAGTAGATGACATGAGAAGATGAAAATGCTAGCTGTGGATCAATGTTGTACTTCACCATTTTTCTTCTGTCTCAAAGCATTGTCATGAGAAGATGAAAATGGGATTGTGTTGGGGTTTTGAGGGATGGAAGGGAACAAGATTGTTTATGTGTAGTTTGTCTGAACTTGACGTTGATTTTGACCAATCTTTTGGCTTATCTTTGTCAGAGGACAACTATTAGTGTCACTTTTTGGTAGAGATCTCAACGGGCACGTGAGGCGGATTTATTTACGGGCCTAGAAAACCCGCAATATAACGGGGTGGGGTGGGTTACCTGCAAAAAAAAGGTCCCTAAAAACTTGGCGTGACCCAATTCTCACTGAGCCACGGGCAAAATAGTCATGCCCGCCAAAATGATTTTTTAATTTTTTTTTAAAGATAAGCTGGCAGTTGTCTAACATATTTTTGTTGATTGATTTTGGGCAAGTACTTCATCTTCTAATCATGTAAACATGTGTTTTGACATGTGTGCTGCCTGTTGGATTAGAGGAACCAATGGAGCAGAGAGAAAGCCAACAACGGTACCAAACAGGAGTTTGTCTTGGCAGATCCAAGGTTGGTATTTAGGGTTGGGTGTTGGACCAGCCTTGGAGGTTTCAACATCCTTAGAGAGGATGGTGAGAGGCGAAAATGGGTGTGAGCCATCTACAAATTTGTAGAGATCATAGCCAATGAGGGTTGCCTCGACTTGGAGTATCCAAGCGATGTAGTTGGTGGAGGTGAGTTTGGTGATGTTTTGGTAGGAGACGTTGGTGTAACGCCGCAAATTCGGTACTGACATCGTGGTCCCACAATTTGACCACGTCACCAACAATCGTAACTTTAATCATAAATGTTCCAAATCTCATAATAAATAAGCTTAATACTTAAAATAAGTCAATAAGCTTAGTCAATGTGCTATCTTATAACTAAATAAAAGGTTTAGATCTAGGAAATCTCGAAACCGCCATCTTGGTCTACCCGAGCCAAAATCCTCTAATAAATCTTACTCATTACCTGAGAAAGAAGAGTATGAAATGGTGAGCGAACAATGCTCAGTAAGATCATATACAACCCCTCCGGTTACTAAGGAGGAGTTAATCAGAAACAGATCAAAGATGAATCAAGTGTTCAAAATTCATTGTTCAAAATTGATAAGCGGAAGCAGTTTATTTTTTTTTCAAATGTCAAACAGAAGATCGGAATTCCAAAGAAGGATAAATACTCAACGATTGACTCGAGTAGCCTACTGCCATCAACCGTCCCATACCAGTTAAGGACAACAAACTACTCACAGGTATATACTCCGGATTCCAAGTGAAAGATAACAATGCAACAAGTAAACTCGAGTAATCAATTGTCATCAACCGTCCCATACCAGCTGATGACAACAGATTACTCACAGAATTCCATGATCACATAGCAATTCATAAATCATAGTTCATAGTTCATAGATCAACTTCACAAATCATAATTCATATATCATTGGTATATCCGGATAACCATACCACTAGCTAGTTGACATTCGAATAATTCGACTATTCGATAATCATATCCACTAATCAAGTGGTATTCGATAAATTAGACTGTTCAATAATCATATAACCGACATAGTGATCATGGTGGAATTTCAAATAATCAAATATTTCTGCAAAATCAGGCATCACCAAAAATCATACTTTTCTTATAAAAGGCATCTCACATGAAATTCAATAATTATAAGGTAAAGAAGTGAACCTATGATTCCTCGGTACTTGGTTATGTTCTCTTGTTTTCCCTTCTCATCTTTGTCAAGATGGCAGTCGGTAGACATTGGAGTTTCAAATCCTTTAGCTGAATCAAGACCAAATTTCTTGATTAGTTCCTTTGCATATTTGGTTTGGCTGATGAAGATTCCGTCGGAAGTCTGTTGAATCTGATGTCCTAGAAAGTAGGTAAGTTCACCCATCATGCTCATCTCGAACTTGCTTTGCATCAGCTTCTCGAATCTTTTATACAGGCTTTGGTTAGTTGATCCAAAGATGATGTTGTCCACATAGATTTGTACCAGAAGAGAATGGCCTTTGTGCTTGAGGATGAATAAAGTAGTGTCTATCCTTCCTCTCATGAATCCTTGTTCTATTAAGAACTTGGATAGAGTTTCATACCAAGCCTCGGGAGCTTGCTTCGCACCATAGAGAGCTTTCTTGAGTCGGTAGACGTGATCCGCTTTGTCCGAAATGACAAATCTCGAGGTCGCTCCACGATACCGCTTTCTTGAAGATCACCATTCAGAAAAGCACTCTTTACATCCATCTGATACACTTTGAAGTTCATGAACGAGGCATAGGCTAGAAAGAGTCTGATTGTCTCTAGTCTAGCTTTGTTTCTGGTGACATTTCCATCTTCATCTCTTTTGTTTCTGAAAACCCATTTGGTGCCGATGATTGGATGATCAGTCGGCCTTTGAACTAAGCTCCACACCTTGCATCTTTCAAACTGGTTCAGCTCTTCTTGCATAGCTTCAATCCAGTTATGATCTTCAATAGCTTCATCAATCTTCTTTGGCTCGAGTTCAGATACGAATGCATATGCAAGCCGATGACTGGATGATCAGTCGGCCTTTGAACTAAGCTCCACACCTTGCATCTTTCAAACTGGTTCAGCTCTTCTTGCATAGCTTCAATCCAGTTATGATCTTCAATAGCTTCATCAATCTTCTTTGGCTCGAGTTCAGATACGAATGCATATGCAAACATAGTCTCATCTCGAACTTTATTTCTCGTAGGAACTCCTGTGTTGAGATCACCAATGATTTGAGAAATGGGATGATCTCTTGTTTCAATAATGGTTTAAGGAAGATCACTTCTGGTGGATTCTTCCCTTAAGAATTCTGGAGTAGGTTGAGAAGGAGATTCACCAAAATCTAGTTCAGAAGGGATAGGATCTTCAAAACCTTCATTTTCTGGTGAACAAGAAGGATGAGTGATCTGCAAAGGTGCTTGGGGTAAAATAGAAGAGATGGGTTCTGGGTCAACAGAAGAGTTGGAACCGGTATCGGCAGTGTTTACGTCTACCGCTGGAGGGTTAGCGGTACTGGAGGGGTCTGCAGTTGCCGTTTCTGATGAGGAATGGAAGTAGATGACGTATTTGTACCTGTCTCATCATTATCAGAATCATTAGCAACGTTCGGAGCCTTTCTAGGCTCTAACAAGTCATATTCATCAAATGAAACATGCACAGATTCTAAAATTTTTAAATGAGTTTTATTGAAAATGCTAAATGCTTTTGAATGTTTGGAATACCCCAGAAAAATTCTTTCGTCTGATTTTGCATCAAATTTTCCTCTATATTCTTTTCCTCTATATTTCATATGGAGTTTTGTTATGAAACTTGTTTACAGTGGCGGTAAAACATGCGGTGTTGACGGCTTACGCCTGTAGTACTTCGGAAGTTTAGCTTCGCGGCATTGTTCTTCCGCTTCAATGTTCGTTCTTCCGTTCGGCGCCTACACCATTTTGTTGAGAATGCCGGCGAGAAGTTGTGGCCAATCCCGTGGTCATCGCAGTACCTTTCTACACCATTGTTCTTGAATTCAGTGCCATTGTCTGATCTTATGTCACTAATGTCTTCAAGCTTTTGAGTTTGAAGTCTTCTGAACAGAGCAGTGACTAGATCATACGTTTCATCTTTAGATGTCATTGTTTCAATCCAAGTGAATCTAGAGTAGTCGTCAACTACTACAAGTGTATACTTGTCTCCAAAAATACTGACTGTTGTGATTGGTCCAAAGAGATCCATATGCAGAGGTTGAAGAGGTCTGTTTGTTGACAGGACAGACTTTCTTTTGAAGGAAGACTTGGAAAGTTTTCCTAGTTGAAAAGCTTTACAACTTCTGTCATGGTCGGCAGACACCGTAGATAGACCTTTGACAAGCCCGTCTTTTGAGAGCTTGGAGAGGTGCTTGAAGTTGAGGTGACTGAGACGCTTGTGCCATAGCCAACTGTTGTCACGAACGTTGTTAGCTACTAGGCAAAGGTTTGAGAATCTCCCTAGAAGATTTAAGTCCACGGCTAAAGGACGCACTGTTATTTTCGGAGACAATGCAAGAGGAAAGACAATTGGATATGGCTCAATCAAGAGGAAACAATATGGCTCAATCACTAGTGGGTGAAAATCAACAAATTTTCTAGTGGGTGGCTTAAAACACAATCTGTTGAGCATATCCCAATTTCGCCAACTTCTATCTTGCCTATATCGTAAGAAGACTTTCTGTCATGTGTCTTGGCGACCCACCGTCTGTGTACTAGATGTCTTTGTTTTCTGATTCTATATCCATGAAGCATTCCTGAAAAAAAAAATTAAAGCAACAAGGTCCCCTTTATTTTCTTTTGGGTCCTAAGGATTAGCAACCTTTTGGAACCCATACCTGCCTGACCTTGAGAGAACTAGGTCTCTCAGATCTTGGAGTGAACCTTAGCAGGCATTCTGGGGCAGATGGCCTAGGCAATTGCAAGAATAACATAAATGGAAATTCCATAGAGAACTGTTAGTGACTTTAGCTGAAGAGTGATTATGATCATTCCTTTTCTTGACATCCATTCTTGGTTCAGCTTGCTTGTTGACGGTAGACTTAATTGGTTTCTTTTGAATCTTCCTATGTAGGTTAACACCAGATTTAGCTTTAGCTTTTCTATTGATTACCTTTTCAGGAGGATTAGGTAGAATACCTTTAAGTTTACCTTCAACAGGTAAAGGAGGCTTTCCTGTTTCATAGACAAACTTGATAGTTACCGGTAGAGGTTTAGTAGGTCTACCGCCAGCAGACTTTGCCTTAGCAAAGTTGTTGCCGGCAGACTTCATTCTCTCTACCGTTACCTTTTCAGGTTTCTCATTTGAATCAGTCATCTTGGCTTTTCCTTCTGAACTTTCAGACTTCATTCTGAACGCTTGAATAGCCAAGTCCTTGTTTTCCTATATTTCCGAATGTCTGTTTAGAGAAAGATATATCATTAGCAGTCTCGGAGGATTCACCTTTTTCTGTGACTGAAGAAAATGTTGTAAGAGACACATCTGAATATCATATGCCTGTTTTATCATTACTAGATTTTTGGCTTGAAAGGATTTCTTCGAAGGCATCCTTAGAGCTATTCCAAGAGTCAATTGTCTTTTGCAAGGCATTTTCTCTAGGTCAAGTCCTTTGATGTGCTCATATAGACATTCAATTTTGTCACAAAGGAATTTGTTTTCTTCCTTCAGTTTGATACTTTCCTGTTGGCAGCTATTGAGAGTTTGAATCTCAACTGCCATCATAGATTTCTCAGTAGTAAGTTTCTCACAGTTCTTTGCAAGTTTAACATAGGCAACTCTAAAGGAATTAAATTCTTCAAGCATATCTTGGTTATCCTTGAGAAGTTCTTCCTTACTGAAGCTGTCACTGTTGGTTTCACTTTTATCCAAGGGACTACTAGGTGAAACTTCGACTTCATTTTCAGAGTCATAGGTAGGACCTGAATCATGAGCTATATTAAGCATATGTTAGCTTGCTCACAATCATCTTCCTCCTCTTCTGAATCAGTCTCAAACCATGTAGCAACCTGTTTGTCTTCTATGTTTTCAGCCAACATACCCTTTTTGTTTTTGAAATTTTCTATAAGTAGGTTTTCGGTATGCTTCAAATTTTGGCTTCGGACATTTGAAGGCAAAATGACCAGGTTTCCTACAATTGTAACACACAAGCTCTTCCTTAGATGAGCTTTCACCATTTTTCTTAAAAAGTTGTTGGTGTGTGTTCTTCCTTCCATATTTTGCAAATTTTTGAAAACGTTTTACAAACATAACAAATTGTTCATCGGATAGAAAATCATTTTCACAGGAGGAAGTGGAAGGTATGTTTTCAACAGTGGTTTCTTCTTGGACCATGACTGGCAAGGACAAAGTTCTGAACTGTTTGTCTTGCTCTAGAGCTTGATTTACTTCAAGTTCATAGACCTTCAAACTTGCGTAGAGACTACGGAGAGTCATCTCGTTTAAGTTTTTGGATTCTTTCATAGTCGTGGTCTTAACATGCCACAAGCTACCTAGAGAGCCTAGAAACCTCATGTTCATTTCATTTTTGTCATAAGTTTTACCAAGAGAAAAGCATCTATTTATTACCTCGCTGAAGCGATCGTATGCTTGTCTCAAGGTTTCCTTAGGATCCTTTTTGAAGGAATCAAACTGCTGGATGTATGTATATTTTCTGTTATCCCTTGTGTCTTGGTCTCCCTCCAAGTATTCCACAAGAGCTTCCCACATCTCTTTAGCAGTTGTACATCGAATCACTTGCTGGTATGTGCTTGTGTCTAGAGAGCTGGTGATTATATTAATTGCTTTGCTGTCAAGCTCTACCAGTTTTCTATCATCCTCTGTCCATTCAGATTCTTCTTTAGGAACTTCTGCAGGATTCCCAGTGATGGAGGCTAGAAGATTTGGCTTCATTGGTACATGTTGACCTGCAGTAACGCATTTCCATAATCTGTTGTCAATAGAGTTCATAAATCTCATTACTTTATCCATACATCAAAATGACCTTAGTCCAATATTGGGACGTGGTTAGCATTAGATGTAGGCAGCATGTAGTGTGTTTGTGCAATTTTATCGTATCTCTCAAAAGTTTAATCTTGGAAAAACTTGTTTTCAAAGAATTAAGGCTCTGATACCAATTGTGGGTCCCAAAGGGCACAATAATAAGCTAGAAGGGGGGGTTGAATAGCTTATTGTACACTTAAAACTTTTTAGTAAGTTCTTTGAAGGGTACTAGCAATCTATTGAAAAGATTGAAGTAGCGGAAGACCTTCAAGATAGTTGTTCCAGGTCTGCCGATAAGGACTACCGGTAGACCTTGTACAAGTTACTTAAGTTTTGCTGTAAATGGATAAAGTTACTCAATTAGCAGACAAACAGTAATGAAATAACACAAGTGTTTTGGGATGGTTCACACTATAAAACGTCCACCACCAAGGCAGTCAACCTTGGATTTAAATAGTACACTATATTTTCCACTAGATAAATTACAAAGAATATCCCTAATGGATCGTGTACAAAATATTGACTTGTGTTTGGGGTCTAGGGAATTAAATATCTGTAAATACAGGATTTTTAATTCGTGCAGAAGTATAGTTAATGAATGTAAACAACAAGAAGTTAAAGTAATAAGTGTTGATGAACAGCTTTTTGTTGTTGACTAGGACTTCTAGATCTGTTGAGGATCTCTTGAATGCACTGAGCTGTAAGACTTGGAGTTATGGAGTTTCAGAGCAATTCTTCAAGTGTTCGATTATGTCTGTACAGTTCTGTTTTCTCCAGTCTTCAATGGCAGCATTTATAGCAGGTGCACTTCAAAAGATTCGTTGGAGAAGACGAATACTTCAACAGCTCTTTTATGAATGCATTAAATGCATAGGGCGTCAGTCAAGGAATTTCGTCTTCACAGATATCTAGAGCAGGGAATGATTTCTGAGATCTTCGAAAAGTGGGCAATCTAGATGTCAGATCTGAGAGTTGTTGCAGACAGTAGGTGACAGTTTGCTTTTCCTACTTTCACTGTTCAGGACGAAAAAGTCTTCCTGCTTTTCGGAAAGCTGCTTTCGACAGGCTTGATATGTCAGGGAATGTCTTAGATTAATTCAAATAATGATCAGGATAAGTTTGAATTAATCTAATGAGTCATTGCTGGATAGGACACGTCATGAGAGACCAGGTGGACACCAGGTCTGCCGTTTGTAGGCTTTGAGCAGGTCTTCCGGTGAAGCTTGTGGAGGTCTTCCGTTGAACCTGTAAAGTCCTATAAAAATTATACTTGGCAAAGTTCTATACACAGTTGCCACGCTAATCGATACGCAGCCCGATTAGCCACTGAAGTATAAAACTAATGTAATGTGCTTGAACATATATAAATCTAACATAAGAATCAACACCAGCCTTATAGCCCGTGTCTTTTGATTCACACTTGTAACCTTCACGGTTTTAATGGAAATTGGATTTTACTCAATAGTGGTTTCTTTATTTGCACTTTTCAATTTTGCTCGATAATTGTTTCTTTACTCGTGTTTTTCCTACATTCGATTAGTAGTATGCATGCATACGGGATGCCCC
This sequence comes from Codonopsis lanceolata, assembly GCA_013146195.2. Lineage (NCBI taxonomy): Eukaryota > Viridiplantae > Streptophyta > Magnoliopsida > Asterales > Campanulaceae > Codonopsis > Codonopsis lanceolata. The sequence continues at coordinate 171,825,522 of CM028377.1, forward strand.
CAAAAACATATCGAGCAAAAAGTAATCAGAATTAACCGAGCATGCAAACTTGTGCAATCATTAACTTAAAAATAATAAGGCTAATTAAGCAGGCATACTATTCAAGTTAGAGGTATGCATGCAAGTGTTCCTGCTCGGACTGAGTGCTTGAGCCAAGGCTTTGAGCGGGCAGGACAAGCGTGTCTTCCCGGTCTAAGTGCTTGGTTCTGGACAAGGCTTTGAGCGGGCATGGCCCCTATCGCCCTGGAGCGAGCATACTAAAGACTGCCTAGTGGGCAGGGCCCTACTTTGAGCGGCAACTAGTAACCGGGCACGACCCTGTCTGACGTTTGTATGTCGAAGAGGTTGCTAGTTTATCAACTGGGTATAGAGATATAGGAATCCGAGGTAGCTAGTCACTATCTTGTGGACATGGCCCCTACCGCCTAGCGGGCATCCCAGTACGTGAATCGGGCACGACCTATCTTACTCACGGCGAGGATAAGATATGTCCACAAATACTCGGGTATAGTGGAGGGTTGACCGAGCATGACCCTATCTGCTCAGTTGGCGAGCGGATTTAGTCAAGCAATCCGTTTACGTATTGAGAATTGGCTTAATGATCAACGTGCCAAGGATGCTTCAGGTCTGTGCCCTCCCTCTGTCCGCAGTGTGTAGGTGTCTTCTCTGATTACGCCAATAACTTGAAAAGGCCCTTCCCAGTTAGGTGAGAGTTTTCCCGTTTCTGCACGGTGATCGGTGGCCTCGATTTTTCTGAGTACCAGTCCCCGACCATAAATGTTCTTCCCCGGACCCTTTTCTCGTGGTGAGCCTTTGCTCGCTGCTTGTAATTGACCATCCTTAGTCGTGCCTCCAGCTTTCTCTCTTCGAGTAGGTCGAGGTCTATTGCCCAGACAAATTGATTATTTTGTTCACTGTAGTTGGAAACTCGGTAGCTAGGCAAGGCCATTTCTATGGGGATCATAGCTTTAGATCCGTATGTGAGCGCAAACGGAGTCTCCCCTATTGGGCTTCGGACAGTAGTTCTAACCACCCATAAAGCCGACGGTAGCTCTTCTGCCCATTTTCCAGCTCGCCCCTCTAGGTTTCTCTTGAGTGCGTGTAAGACTTGTTTGTTTCCGACCTCTGCTTGGCAGTTGCCTTGTGGGTAGGCCACGGATGACTGCTCAATCGCGCACAATCAGCCGTGAACTTGCCCGAGAATTGGGTGCCGTGATCGAAAATAATTGCCCGTGGGAGACCAAATCTGCACCACACTTGGTTGTGGACGAACTTGATGATGATGTTTGCCTCTGAAATTTTGGTTAGGGGTTTTGCTTCGATCCACTTTGTAAAGTAGTCGATGGTGACCACTGCATACTTGTACTTGTATTATGCCAGAGAACAACCTTGGTATGTCTGCATATATCTGACACTTGTCACATTCTCGGATATATTCTCTACATCTCTTTTGAGAGTTATCCAGTAATATCCTGCGCGCAGAATTTTCTCTGCTAGGGCCCTGGTGCCTGGGTACCCGCCGCATTCTCCTTTATGGACCTCGTATAGAACGCCCTCGGTTAGCTCTTGGGGGACACAGCAAAGCATAGGTCTGAACTTAGATCGCTTGTATAGGATTCCCCCACTACCGAGTAGCGACAATCTTGGTTCCGGACTGTTGTAGCTTTGACTTTGTCTACAGGCAGAATTCCTTGCTCGATGTAGTCCTTGTAGTCATCAATCAAGCTCCTTCTTGCTGGTTCAACATCCATTATTACAGATTTGTCGATGGCTGGAATTTCTAGGTGCTCGATCATGACTGATGGGCTTAGTAGTCTGCCCACATGTTGTCAGCTCGATCAATTCTGATGATCTCCCGATAACTTGAAATTTTTCAAGATTTCCTTGACAAACTCGCAGTATTTGATAAGGGTGATGCACTATATATTCCCCAGACTTGGTTCATTACTAGTTGTGAATCCGAGTACACTGTTACCGCTTCAACTCCGACATCCACTGCGAGTTCCAGACCAGCTATCATTGCTTCGTATTCAGCTATGAGATGGATGACATCTCTGCTCCTGACTTTGTTTGCTGCCCCATCCACATAAAGTTCCCAACAATAGGCCGGTTGAGGTGCTGGAAGCTGCCCGTGCCCGGTTTCTGTTGGTTGAAGGGCTTCAGACTTTTCTTGCTTGGTGAAGCTTGTCTCTACCAAGAAGTCGGCTAAGGCTTGGGCCTTGATTGCCCACCGAGGCTAGTAATTGATGTGGAACTCTGTGAGCTCGATTAACCATTTGAGTAGTCTGCCCGATGAATCGGGGCTTGTGTAGGATTTTGTGCAGTGGTGCGTTTGTGTATACAATGATTGCATGTGCGGAAAAATAAGCCCTTATAACAAGTGAGTAAACTAATTTTTATGCATTAAAGTAACGACCCTCAATAGGACTGATGGCCTTTGACACATAATACATAGGTTTTTATGCGTTTAATTCCTCCCTAACCAGCACAGCGGCCACAGCCTGGTCTGTGCAAAGGTTTCTCGGGCACAGGGCTGCTAAGGAGGGTCAGCTTGCCAAGATATTTCCTGAGCTGCTCGAGGGCCTTGGCGTATTCTTCGTTCCATTCGAACCCTTTGTTGCCGCACAGAATCTTGAAGAATGGCAAGCATTTTTTTGCTGACTTGGACATTAAGTGACCAAGGGCAATTATCATGCCATTTAGTCATTGGACCTACTTAATGCATTGGGGCTGCTCCATCTCGATTAAAGCTTGGATCTTTTCCGGATTTGCCTCTATCCCGCGCTGATTGACCATGAACCTGAGGAACTTCCCTGCTCGGACTCGAACACGCATTTGCTCGGATTCAGATATTATGTTTGCACATATTGGCAAACGTCTCCTCCAAGTCAAGAGTGTGGTCGCAACCTCTGGTTTTGATGACCATGTCATCAATACAAGCTTACATGTTCCTATTGAGCTAAGAGCCAAAAACCTTGTTGACCATGCACTGGCCCCTACATTCTTTAGCCCTAAGGGGCATCATCTTGTAGCAGTACAGACCTCTGCCTGCCTGGAAGGTTGTTTTTGCTTTGTCTTGTTCATTCATTTGGACTTGTGTGGTACCCTGAGTATGCATCCAAAAAGCTGAGCATTTCAAAACCGGCTATGGCGTCGACTAGCATATCGATGCACGGCAGCGGGTAGCAATCCTTCGGGCAAGCTTTGTTGAGGTCGGTGAAGTCACATGCTGGCCAACCAGGTCGGGTACTGGATCTCCTTGTCATTCGCCTTTTTGACCATTACTACGTTGGCCAGCCATGTCGGGTACTGGATCTCCTCAATGATGTCTACTTTCAGGAGCTTCTCGGCCTTGATCGATGCACTCTTCTCTGGGAAGTACTGTCTTGGTCGCTGCTGAATAGGTTGAAAGGTTGGATCCACATTTAGGTCGTGGCGAGCAACGTTCTCACTGATTCCTTGCATGTCTTCAACAGTCTATGCGAACACGTCCAGGCTGCTCTTGAGTAGCTCGATCAACTTGCCCCGAGCTTCAGGAGGCATAGCCTTCCCGATCTTGATTTTTTCCTCGGGGTGAGATTGATGATGATCTCCTCTAGCTCGCCTTGAGGCTAGAATTCAAGCTCATCTCAAACTTGTAGAGTATCCGTCTCAATATCTCATGTCATGGGACGCCGAGATTTTCCCATAGAGACCGTTGGTGTTAGAGCTTGTTCGGGTTGGTCGATCTCCATGAGATCCGCTTTCTAGAAGTTTCCCCGAGCTCGATGTTGTTTATTGAGACTGGGCCTGAAGCAGTGTTGGTTATGGTCTCTTTTTCGGAGACAATAACTGTGTGCCCGAGTGTCCATGATAAGCTTCTGCTTCTTTCTTTGAGAATATCAGACGTACTCACACATTGCCCGGGGTTTGCTGTTGAGGATACCCACTTCGTCCTCAGTATAACTTAGCCTCTTGGTGGGGGATGGAGGTGACCATATGAAATTTGGCCATGGCCGGGGCACCCAGGATGCAATTATCATGATCATCTCTATTCGCATCTGTGCCCCTCCCATGAAGACCTCGAGTTCGATGGTGCCTTTAACACTGACTTGATGGTTGGTGAGACCTTCAAGCTTTCCCAGGTACGGCTTGAGCCGGGTGTCCGATAATGGCCCTTTGAAACAGGAGTAATACATGATATCTCTGCATGCCCCAGTGTCCAACTACCCTATGAACCTGCCAATTGTTCACCAGTCAAGAGATTACCAGCAGCTGCTTGGAAGCCAGAGGAGTGCTTGCCAGCTTGCTGCATTTGAAGACTATGCTCTGTTCCCCTACCCGCTGTACTGCTGGTGTATTCGATAGCTTTGGACAAGAGTATATGTGCTTCTCGAGCTGAGTGTTGGACGGGAGCTCTTCCTGGATCATGTTCACCACCCCTTGAATTTGAGGGGCCTGGCCACTCATTGTTGTTGTTGCTTGAGTTTCTTTTAAAGCGGTCCAAATTGCTCGCATTGATCAATTACTATATTTCCCGTTTCAGCATAGTGCATTCAGATGCTCTATATTTCGTGTGACCGTATCATGATGGTATGATATCACAATACTTCGTGTTGTCCTTGGTGTGACCGAGCTCAGGATCAAACATGTAAGGTACTGGCAATGCATCTCCAACCTGGAACATGATCTCTTCACATGTAGTGTTTTAGTGGGGTAAATTTTGATTCCCGAATCTCTGTCCGGGAGTGGATGTGCGCCTCCTATCTCTATACGGGCGGTTATTGCCCTCCTGGCTCTGGTCAGCTGGTATGGCCGAGCCGTCCTAAGTCTTGTCCTTGCCCTTGGAATTGTCGTCCTTGGCATTTCTCAGTCGAGCAGAACAGATGTGAGTTGGCCACCCTCATGATAACAGAAGGTGATCTCGGGGTCACTGGTAGCTGTCACTTGGTCGAGCATCTCTTCGAACCGCTTAAGATAACTACTGTAGGGACTCGTGGTCGCCCTGCTTGATTTTGCCCAAATCAAATTATGTTCTTGGACGTGGGACCTGCAGTACCAAATTCTTCTAGGAATTTCTCCCTGAGATCTGCCCAACTGCCAATAGATCCCCGGGGAACTCTTCCCAACCACGATTGTGCCTTGCCCTGGGGGGCGCCTTCGAAAGATTCACAATTTAAGCCAGTCGGTTAGCCCGTGTCTTCCCAAAGTATTTTTCAAACTGTGGGAAGATGAATGGGCTGCCCTCTAGTGACTTTATGGCTACATAGTCGGGCTTGGCCACGACTAAGTTAGCCATTTGTTTTGCCATGTCCCTCTTTATGGCCTCCATGTGCTTGGCTAAGCTCTTCTCCGCATCTATGGTGAGAGTCTGGAAGAGCGAGACGAGCTCACGTATGTTTTGACCGCTGATGGTACTCCTCCCTTGAGCGTCTGGCCGTAGTTGGGCAGTAGGTTGGATCATAAGAAGCTTCAACTTCTTGGTCGATCTTGACTTTACGTCTTGGCTGCTGCCCCTCTACCTCTGCATACCCTCGAGCTTTACGCGGCGGCTATGGCTTTCTTCCCGAACGCGGTGCTCCTGTCAGCGATGATGTCTGTGGGAAAGATTTTGGTAAATGTATCTACTTTCCGCTAATCGTCTCCCCTCTGCCCCTCATTGGCTTGCTCCGAGGGTACATGTATAACTGAAGGGATCCGTCTACTCGGCACGGGCACTGGGAGGCCTAGCCACCACCAACGAGTGCTGGATTAATTACTGAGAGCAGGCAGCACCAAATCTGCAACTGGAACCGGGGCGTGGCCCTTAACAGTAGCTGATTGAGTGTGTACTCGGCACGGACAAGTGTTGGGAGGCCTGGCCACCACCAACGAGTGATGGATTAATTACTGAGAGCGGGCAGCACCAAATCTGCAACTGGAACCGGGGCGTGGCCCTTAGCATAGCTGATTGAGTGTGTACATCATCGTATTATAATACTTCGCCTGGACTTGAAGAGCAGAAGCCTGTTGGTCAGGGGGTTGCCCGGGCAGGCTCACTTGGCTTCCCTGACCATTTTCTCGTTGACGATTTAGCCGGACCCTTAGGTCTTGAGCTCTGCATCCTTCTGCTCGTTGATGAGTTATCAAGCATCTCGCTGGCTCGTTTGATTCTGGCTAGCATGTTGAGACAGCTGCTCCTCAACATAACATTCTCCCCGTGAGCCACGTGCCAAGCTACCACCTTCTGATTTCTCGTTTAAACCCCTTGGGGTGCCCTTGGTGGCAGATCCTGAGGTGGTGGATTATTATTTCCAACCAGCTGGCTGCCATCCTGGTGGTTGCTAACGGTGGCGTGATGCTTGCTACCTTTGCCAGCCATTGTAATAAGATAGATTTTTGAGAATCTGCCGGAAAACTTTGAGGAAGCTTTTTGTTTCTCGACAACGGAACCAAACTGATGTGGCAAAAATACAGCTTGGGTCGTCTGTGTGATGGGTAGGAAGGATATCTGGGCTTGAACTACTTTGAATCTGATTAAGATCACAAAAACACCTTAGTGGGAGTGCAAGGCTTGGCCTCACGAAACCACTCTGGCGTAAGAGTAAGTATCGGGTGTGAGAGTTAAAAAGTAATTTGACAAAGATTCTAGGCTCAAGAAAGTGTGTGTACCTTGCTTGGGTTTATTATGAAGGGGTATATTATAGGCCCCCAAGGACATAGAATCCTTGTGGGATTCAGGGAATCCTTGTAGGCATGATGAGTGGACGGATGGCCGCGTGATTGTAGGAGTCTATGGTAAGAGTCCTACTCGGATAGGTAAGGCTCTGCCTGGCTGCATGAGATATATTTGTAGGCGACAAGTGTAATTCTCGGGCATGGCCTATACCCAGCCAGGCTTGGGCAGGACGTATGATTCTCTGTGATGCCTTGCTAGCTATGCCCACTAGGTTGGTAGGTCCCATGCTAGTTGAGCTCGTGACGCACGTGCTGTGGACGCTCGTGCTTCGCTCGTGACTCGGCCTGGGCTGGGCACATCAAGAATCCTATAAGAGGATAAATAAAGTCTTTGTTTGCAGAGAAAATGGTGGTCGACGTAGGGACAAAAAATAGTTGAAAAGTTGGGATGCTAAGAAAATATTTTCACGTAGGTAAAGAGGAAAGATATCATCTTCCCTCGACAATTAGAAACGAATTTTGAGGAGATTGTTGGGGAAAAGAGTTGCACGTGGTCGATGGGTAATGGTTTTTCATAATGTGCAAGATTGAGAATGAAAAATGGTAGGGATCATGGTATTTCAAAGACAGACCAAGTCAAGAAGTAATAAAGAAGGTTGGGTTGCAGCAGGTTGGTTGGGTATTTGTAATGAGATTCCTCAGAAGGTGGAGTAGAATGACAACTTTTTTTCAGCATCGATTCATTTGGAAATCAAAATTTTATCTCAAAGAGTAAAAGTACGGAATTGAGTCAGATTGTTGTTATGAGGGGTTGTTTTGGGGTAAAGGAAACATTGAGCTCATGATGTAATTAATTGGCCAAGGAGGATTTGGAGTAGAACATTTGGTAATAGGTTTTTGCCCTACTATGCAATTCTTTTGGAAATCAACAAAATTTCTATAAAGTATATGGAATTGATTCAGGTTGTGTCAAATACATGAGGGTAAGTGGGTACCCAAATGCAGCATTGAGCTTCCACGAATGGTTGTTATGAGAGATTCCCAAAAGGCTGGTTGGGTATATTTGTTATGAGATTCCCAGAAGGTGTTGTTGGTTGGGTATTTGTTATGGTTCTAGATTTTTGGAAATCAAAAATTTATCTTTTAATTTTTTAAGAGTAAGTAGGGAATTGATTCAAATTGTCGAGTACATTATGAGGGGTTCTTTTGAGTGGGTCGTTGAATGGTGGTCGAGTACATTATGAGGGGCTCTTTTGAACGAGTAAAGACAACTTTGAACGAGTACATTATCAGCTGGCCGCAGTTCAACAAGAAAGGGGCAACTTTGAAGGCTTCTTTGTATTTTCTAACTTTCTTTAAATGCATATCTTGTGTTACATTTGTTGAGGTTTCTTGGAGGGGTGTGGTTCATAATTTGGGTATTGTTTTTAATAAAAGATATTATTTTTCTGATTAAAAAAAACCAGGAAAGCTTTATAGCAGCAGCAGTGAGTACGTGCAGCCGTGTAGGTCTAGGTTGAGTGAAAGTAAGATATGAAGGAAATCACTATCGAAAGATCAAAACTGGACAAATAGCATATGGAGCCTTGCTGTGATAAATTGGGGTCAATCCTCGACAATTAACTATGAACATATATCTTCATAACCTCAGGATTACCTAAGAAATACTTCAACAGTTCCAGATTTATATTGATCTCCCTCGAATCATACTTGATTACTTGAAGGTGCAGCAGCAATCCCAAAGGATAAATTTGTCGACACGTAAGCCTTCAAGATATTATGCAAGGGGAAGAAATTTGTGAGGTGACTGGTATTGTTCTTCCCCATCTCGGAAAGGCGATTCCCGTTACTTACCTGTACTTTTACATCCTCATTAGAACAGATGCCTGGAAATTGGTTTTTTACAATTTCCTAATTTTGGACTGAAAAACCGTATTCTGGCACCATAAAACACAACTCGGCCATCTCATACAAAAATATTCTGCATCGTGTGATAACAAATATAAATAATACTAGTAAATAAAAGACCTTCAAGCTAGTAAAGTTCAGCGACTATTTCAAGCTTGTTAGTTTTCCACTACAAGCTTCAAGTGAGCATGTCAGTACATGCAAGGAAAACACCAAGATGTTAAAATCAACTCCTTAAAATTAACTTTTTTTCCTTGGCTACCAAATATCAAAAAACAACTTTGAAATGATCAAACAACAAGGACAAAATTAAACCCTAAGAAAAAAATAATGCATGTGTTAAGGTGAATTCAACAAATTAGTTCTTATCTCACTTTTAATGTGTTTTGCGTACTGCCTATGCTTGTCAGTTACTCTTTAATTCCTATTACTGTCATGAGCCCTTTTAGTTCCTCTGGTTCTCACCACCTATGGATAGCCTGACTCGAAGCAATAGTCATCCAAAAATGATCTTTTGAAGTACTTTACTACTTGACAGGAGGTATGCACTACCGTGAAGTAACTGGTTTGAAACTATGATGATTACTGTGGCCAAGTTTATCTTGAAATCATAAACAAAATCCAACTACTCTTCAATCTGTGATTATCAAACTTAAAGCACAACATAAGAGTTTTTCAGTTATACAATAACTCATTCATAAACAAAATTTAACTCTAGCAGGGTATAAACAAAATTTAAATTGTAAGCAGATTGAGGACACACTTCAAAGATTTTATAAAAGTAAGGCTAGTGGCTTGATATCTTTAACTTACAGAGGAAGCGGATTCAATAAGTCAAGCCACGGTTCATGTTTCTAAATCACGTTATTCGTGTTGCTCGATCTCACCAAAACTATATAACAAATGAAAATTTGAACCAGAAGATCTTAATCATACGTGCAAAGGGCTAGCTCTAGTCATTTCAAATACAGTTCAACTAAAAATGTTGGAGATTTCACATGCTCAGGTAGCAATTTCAATGTTGGTTTTAGATATTGAATTTTAGAACAAATGTTTTCAAATATAGATAAAACAAATATTTTTGCCAAAATTTAAAAGTGTTGATCCTATATCAAGGCACTCTGTCCTAGAAACTAATAGCAGACAAGATTCATGTCAAGAGTATCCACAGAAAGATACGACAACTTATTGTTGTTCTAATTTATGCAAAGTGTCAAGACAATCGTTAAAATGCTTATATGTACACTGACTGGCAAACCGATTTCAACAATAAAATAATATTTGCAGGCTTTTATTACCAGAACATAATGAAGATAATAATAATTTCACATTGTCTTAGAATTCACATTCAACTTAACATTCATGACACTTGTCTATCGCTATTACCAAAGAGTCATAATTGCTGCAGAAGAAAATTTTCTTTAAATGATTCAATCTTTACTTCACCTCGAAGAAAATGAAATTGCAGGAGGATAAAATCTCCAAAATCAAGGAGAGAATATCCAAGGCAAATAAATAAAAGGGTCAATGTAATTAATTGATAGCATGTGCCACAAATTTTTTTAACAAAAACATCAAAACTAACATTGCTCATAATAAATAAAATTGAATAGCAATGTAATTCGATGAAAACACAAAATTGAATAGCAAATATCTAATTCTCACATTCTGCTCATCATATAAACAAGCTTCATCTATCTTAAAACTAAGTTCATGTTTTTGGTCATGTTAATATATAATGTCCACCAGTGTTTCTTAGCACTTAATATGGTTAACTCACTTGAGTCAAAATGTTGCCCCTCAAACCGAGCCAGCTTGGCTGACTTACAACACTATACGAAGTTCAAGCAAAACAGCAATGAAATAGCCATGTACACAAAAATACTAGTCATGGAAGACCTGAAAGTCAGCTGAAATAGCTATTTTACCTATTTGACTAATACCAACTTGACAACATGATCACTGTGACAAACTATCTTGTACCAATGCTGTTACCAAACTACAAGTTTGCAGCCGTAGTGTTAGACACTGATCAGTGTACCAATGCTGTTACCTATGTGACGAAAACTGACTTTCAGGATCACCCTATGACAAACGCCCATACTGTACTATACTTGGAAAATGAGTTGCAGCCTTGCAGGTGTGGTTAGTATAATTACAAATTCTAGAAGAAAACTTTTGCACGACTTGTATTTTTGTTTGCTCAATCAGTGGCTACTCCCAAAATTTGCCAAACTGCAATTGATGGCTATTATAAGACTTCAAGGAACACTAAAAAATACCGACTAACTGAAATATATTAAGTGATCACTAATCCGATATCTCTTCTAACTTGATGTGAACCAACTTAGATATTGATTCAAAAACAAGAAATTGATAACTCAAGCTTAACAGCCCAAACAAGCCTCCATAAACATTAAAATGTCAGACAAAGATCATAGCAGAATAACCAAAAGCAACGGACTACAGATTACGTATGAGCTTTTAAACTAGCATAAATGGCAGAAAGAGAGAGAGAGAGAGAGAGAGAGAGAGAGAGAGAGTAGCCTTTTTCAATTCTGATTCCAAAACAAAAACTTGATACCTCAAGCTTAACCAAAAGCAATGGACTACAGATTACATATGAGCTTTTTTAAACTAGCAATAAATTCAAAAAATGAGTGTGTATAAATGGCAGCAGAGGAAGAGAGAGAGAGAGAGAGAGAGAGAGAGAGAGAGAGAGAGTAACCCTTTTCAATACATTCCACGGATTTGTCAAAAATGCCATGCAGAAGAAGTTATTATACCATTAAGATGAATCCTCAAATAACAATCTAAACACCCATTGTTCAACCCCATAGCACACGAAGCCATTCAAAACTCCTTCATATTTTGAGTCAATATCTATTAATTTTCTAACACAGTATCAATCAAGAAAAAAAAACGGTAAAACCCATTATCACTAACGAACTCAATCAAGAAATCCAACCAGATAGAGTGTGAAGCCAAAAAAACTCTTATTTTCAGTCAAAATCTATTGATGAAAATAGAGAAATGAAAATCAATCAAAAACATAGAAGAGAAAGAAACCATCATCACCAAAAGCAGATTAAAGAAGAAACAATTCTCATCAACGATAGAATTCAAATCAGAAACAAATCAGAAAACTGTCCAAATCCAAGAGTTCCATACGAATCCATACTTCTCAGTCAAAATCCAAGAGTGTGAAGCCAAAAAAAAACTCTTATTTTCAATCAAAAACATAGAAGAGAAAGAAACCATCATCACCAACATTAGAATTCAAATGAGAAACCGATCAGATAACAGTCCAAATCCAAGAGTACATACGAATCCATACCAGACTTCATCATACTCTAAGTCAAAATCCATTGATGAAAATGGAGAAGAGAATTTCAATCAAAAACATCTAATCGGCAACAAATTCGAAAACAGAAACAAATTCTCATCAACGATAGAATTCTAATCAGAAACAAATCAGAAAACTGTCCAAATCCAATAGTTCATACGAATCCATACAAAACTTCATCATATTCACAGTCAAAATCCATTAACAGAGAAAAGAATGTAAATCCGAAAACAGAGTAAAGAAATAAACCATTATCAGCATCGTTAGAATTCAAATCAGAAACAAATCAGAAAACAATTCAAACCCAAGAGTAAGTACGAATCCATATAAAACTCTTTCATATTCTAAGCCAAATTCCATTCATGAAAAACAGAGAAAATAATGTAAAATCGAAAACAGAGTAAAGAAATAAACCATTATCAGCATCGTTAGAATTCAAATCAGAAACAAATCAGAAAACAATTCAAACCCAAGAGTAAGTACGAATCCATACAAAACTCTATCATCTTCTAAGCCAAATTCCATTCATGAAAAATAGAAAATATTATCTATCAAAAACAAATAAAGAAAAGAAACAATTGCCATTACCATTAACGTTGAATTAAAATCAGAAACCAGAACAGAAAACAACCGAACCAATAATTTGAATCCAAATTCTTTCTCAAATCAGCCTTTAGACAACTATATCTGATAGAAACCCATATTCTAAACTACTGACCTAGTGCGGTAGAGCCTCTATGCATAGTTGAACCGCTAGTACGAATTCAAATCAGAAAACAATTCAAACCCAAGAGTAAGTACGAATCCATACAAAACTCTATCATATTCTAGGTCAAATTTCATTCATGAAAAACATAAAAGAATATCAATCAACTACAAATAAAGAAAAGAAACAATTACCTTTACCATTAACGTTGAATTCAAATCAGGAACCAGATCAGCAAACAACCGAAACCCATAATTTGAATCCAAATTCTTTCTCAAATCTGATAGAAACCCATACTCTAAACTACTGACCTAGTGCGGTAGTGCCTCTATATATAGTTGAACCCCGAGCGTTCCTTTACCCTACACTCGTTGCGTGGGCTTCAGATCAAATGAAAAGGGTTTCTCGAATTTTCCAATCGAAAAGGGTATGATATCTGTACGTTTGGAGAAAAATGTGACCGTTATGAATCTTACCGTTGAGAATGGTCGCAACAAGTTTGTCATTTATCACGGCAAGTTTTTCTTTTCTTTTTCATTTTTATTTTACTGAAATTGGCAATATACTCTCCTCTTTCCACACAAAAAGTTTTTGGTATTTTCAAAAAAATTGTTAAGGTTAGGTTGTTCAATTTGTTAAGAGTTTTGCTTAGTTTTTTCTGTAATAGGTTCCACGGTTGTAGAACAGGAATTGTTAAACGTTTTAGTTTGTTATTTACTAGAACTTTGTATCCGTGCCATAGGCACGGTGACAGTATATTTTGGGGTGTCAGTATATATTAACTACGTAATTGAAGGGATGTATTGCTTCAAGTGGTAGTTAAAGAGCGATATTCGAACTCGATCCATAGTTAAGGGGATTGTTTGTAAGGGACCTAGAACCGTTGGATCTTACGGCCGGGATCGATTCAGACCGCCGAATAGCATCAGTCAATTGACTGAGCTGTATTGTATAGTTATTAGTTTTTGTGTCCGTGCCTATGGCACGACGTTAGTATGACTTGATTAAAGTATGAAGAAGGCAATATGCGAATATTTCAATATATGTTTATGATTTTATTGGTGTCGCGTCAATGTAAACTACACAACGAAAGAGAACAAAACCCAAAAATTAAAGAAAAAATACATTTTATTTACTGCTGCGTTTATGACATTGTGTATAAGACTTAAAAGATGAATTTAATATAAATCAATCAAAATCAAATATTAAGATTGAGACACTTCACGAAACAGTTCATTGGATATCGTATGGAAAAAAACAAAAATATTGAAATAATAATCGAGTATAATTCATTAATTTCAAAGGAAAAGCAATTATGAAATATTCAAATTTTTACTAAAAGAAATGAGATTGTAGTAATAATATTTTATTGTTTTCAATAACAACTTAATCTTCCTCTTGAGGCTCTTGCTTCACAACAATAAATGGTTTGAGAAACGCGACTTGCAATAAAAAATTTTCATTATCTGCACCTGCGTGTGAGAGAAAAAAGATATCAACATATTTACTTAACTTTATATAATTTATACATAAGAGTCGATTAATTAAAATATCATACAAATAGTTCATTGGATTAGCCAATTAAAAGAATACCAAAAAAAGAATTGCCATACACACCCAAGGTTATTTTCCTTTTGTTGAACGTGAAGGTTGTTCCATATTGTAAAAGTTGTTTCTGCGTAGATGATTAAGAAGAATTTTAAAAAGATTAAGGGAGGGATAATTTAGTAAACGGTCATAGTTTTATGGATCAAATATTTGGTTTAACCTTAAACCGTGTAAACAGACGAATTCAACTTGAAAGAATGCGAGTAGCTCAGATTCTCGATATGAGTCAATGTGATAGCCAATGTTGCAGTGATTGTTGCAACAATGGCAGTCACAACGAAAACAACAACTATTAGCAAAAACAGTAGTAGCAGCGGAAGTTTATAGAAAATCAGTTTCTAGCAGATCTTGGAGACAAGAATTAACCAAAAACAATCTACAAGTATCAAACTTGTAGATCAAGCCTCAAGGCCACACAAATTATATTAAAAACAAACTGTTTTGCACTTAACAAACAATAAAAGATTCTCACAAGATATAGGATCTTGGAGAACCAAAAATCCCACATAAAACACTAAACCAAACGTGGGAAGAAAGAAGGAAGATCTACTTCCTAAACACAGAAAATGAAGCAGCAGCAACAGAACTGTTTCTTGATGATTCGATGAAGCTGACAATGGTGTATTCTCTGAAGTTTCACACAGCTTCTGAAAGGATAAACTGCTTCAGAACTACAGCAAGGATGCTCACAGTTTATGGCTTTCGATCTAATCTCTTTCAGGCTCACTGCACGCCAAGCTCTCTGAATATGGCTGTAGTTCTTCTCCCTCAAGCTCCCTGAATAGTTTCTCTCTTGTAAGCTCTGCCTCCTGCTCGATTCCAGCACTCATTATATAGGCATCAAACCTACAAAGACACGGCAAAGAGAGATACAATCCTACTAGGAAAGAGATTAGCTATAAAACTTGCAAGATTATGTTTCCTAACAAAACTATGATACATGGAATAACTAAAATTATTTACAGAGATTTAGTTACCAAACATGTATAGCCAAAATCTCCAAAATCTTTTGAAAGATTTTCCTACCAAAACAAACTAATCTACCAAAAATAATCTAAACAAAATCTCACACAAAATTCTACTACCTAAATAAACATTGACTAATTTACAATTCTTCTTTGACCAAAAATAAAACCAAAAATCTTTAGGATTATTTTGTTTCCAAAAATGACTCATAACGATTTTGTTTCCAAAAATCCACCAAAAACTTTTTGACCAAGAAAGGTGAAAACAAGATAAAATAGTCCTTGCCTATTTTACCCTTACACAACTCGGGGAGTGATAATGACCGTATGATCTCAATAAAGGAATCAATCTCAGCCCCTAAATAGCTTTAGTCAATTTCATGTGTGCGACTGTGAGTTATATTGTATTATAGATATTTATTATTTTAACTATGAATACAAATATACAATATTAACATTACTACTCCAATAACTGTTTTTAGAATCTCATTAGAATAAGTAAATTTGTAATTAAAGTTTTAATAATTGACACAAAAAAAATTTAAAAAAAATTATCTTCCTAAAAAGAAGGGAGTATATATTTTGCATGAGACTATACTCGGGTAAACTGGCTTTGTATAGACTCCCCTACGTTATGCACTTGAATATAGAGCAATCATTTTACACTCATTTTAAGCTAAGTAACTTGGGTTCTATTTTGGGTCTACCTTAAACAATTTATCTATTGTCATTAATTCTTTTAAAAAATATATGTATTATTTAATTAATTCTTAATAAAATAATTTGCGTATATTATTTAAGGGCAACAATGTATGAGGAAGTAGCAAGTCTTATATATAATTCATAATTAATTAAGGTTATGAAATTAGATATAATTTTTTTACGAAATCACGTACAAATAATATACGATTTCGTCAGTATATCTGATTTCGTCAATTGAAACGCCAACGTCTAAATAGAATGTGCGATTTTTAAAAAAATATTACAGTTGAGGGGTACATAACTTCAAGTGGTAGTTGAGGGGCGCTATTCGAACTCGACCCAAAGTTGAGGAGGGTTATTTATAAGGAGTTGTATGTAACCGACCTTTGAATGTTTGATTTTGCGGCGGAATCAACCCCCATGGCCAGTTGATCTTGCGGCGGAATCAACCCTCATGGCCAGATAGTTTCAGTTAATCAAATGAGCTCTATTGTGAGATTATATTAATGCAAGGTTGATGTTTTCTAAGAGGAAATAGTTTAGAAAATTAATCTCAGGGTGTGACTACTCATAATATTAATTGTACGGGGTGACTTTGTAACAAGGTGAGAAAATAGAGAGTTAAAAGTGGATAACCACTCTCACACATGTGAATGTGAGAGTGAATCCTAACCATTAAATTTTTAAAAATAATTTAAACTCGACCCATAGTTGAGTTATATGTAACTGACACATGACCGCACATAATATTAATTGTAGGGGTGGTTTTGTAAAAACTAAAAGATGACTGATCATCATATTAAGTGTAAGGGGTGACTTAGTAATTGGGAGTTAAAAGTGGATAACTACTCTCACACATGTGAATGTGAGGGTGAATCACAACCATTAATTTTTTTATGATAATTTAATCTCAACCTCTAAATAGCTTTAGTCAATTGCACATGTGTGAGTATGAGCTCTATTGTATTATAGATCGATCCAATTTTCAGTCAGTTTACCGGCTAGTACTCTTGCCCGTGCCGATGGCACGGCGCCAGTTTAAGAATTTATCAATAAATGAAGCAAATACTGTGGAAATGAACTATTAAAAATATTTTTTTAAAAAAATTGACTTTTAAACGGGGTCTTTTTGCCCGGAACGGAGGGATTAGTTAATAATTTGTATACGAAATTGCGGGCTGAACAAAATCGGCCGGAAAAAAATTAAATTGGTTAAGTCAGTTAAAAAGAAAAAAAACAAATATTTCAAATTATAAAACTTACGATTTTTTTTTATTTTTTTTATTTGTATACGAAATTACGGGTCGAAAAAAAATTCAATTGATTAAGTTAATTACGATAACAATTAAAAATAAAAAATACAAATACAAATTTTCGCAACCATAAAACTGTAAAACTGTAAAACCGTAAAATATTAACTGTAAAATAATTGAGTGAGAGAGAGAGAGAGAGTTAAATTTAGTTACGTTGGTAAATTGAGTTAGGTAAAAGACAGTTACCAATCGCCCTTCGCACATGTTATGAGAGAATTACAGCCGTAAGATTAAAGTAAAAAAAATTAATCACAACCACTTTTTATCCCAAGTCAATTGTACACGTATAAACTGAGTTGTATTGTATTATAGATCGATCCAATTTTCGGTCGATTATGGTACTCTTGATGGCACGCTTAAAATTTATCAATAAATGAAGCAGATATTGTGGAAATGAACTATTAAAAATATTATTTTCTTAAAAAAATTGACTTTCAAACGGGTCTTTTTGTTCGGAACGGAGGGATTAATTAATAATTTGTATACGAAATTGTAGGCCAGAAAAAACGGCCCGGACAAAAATTAAATTGATTAAGTTAGTTAAAAAGAAAAAAAATATTTCAAATTACAAAACTTACAATTTTTTAAAACTTTTTTTAATTTGTATACGAAATTACGGGTCGAAAAAAATTAAATTAATTAAGTTAATTACAATAAAATTAAAAATAAAAAATACAAATACAAATTTTCGCAACCATAAAACTGTAAAACCGTAAAATATTAACTGTAAAATAATTGAGTGAGAGAGAGAGAGAGAGAGTTAAATTTAGTTACGTTGGTAAATTGAGTTAGGTAAAAGACAGTTACCAACCGCCCTTCGCACATGTGAGGGTATGAGAAAATTATAGTCGTAAGATTAAAGTAAAAAAATTAATCACAACCACTTTTTATCTCAAGTCAATTGCACACGTATAAACTGAGTTGTATTGTATTATAGATTAAATGTTATATAAGTCTGAGTTTGCTTCAATAGAAATTCGGGGAAAATTCTGATTGATCCTTTTTAAAAAGTTTCTAACCTCAAAAGTTCATAGTTTTATTTTCAACCGTAAAAGTCTACTTTTCAAAATATTGTTTTAAAAATGTCATCGTCTTCTTCAACAGCTCTGACAACACACTTTGGGTTCAAAAATCACGATTGTTCACAACGAAATGGGGATCGATATGCCCGGTTAGGTTGTGAGGGTCGAGGGGGCAGCGCCCATTCGTGGGGGTTCGAGGGCAACGCCCCGAAAGGTAAATGAGTTTTTTAATTCATGAAATATGAAACTATAATGGATATGTGCTGGGTTGAATAATTTTCCATTTGGGACGAAGGTGGAGAAAAAGGAGGTAGAAGAATGCTTACGACGGAGGAGATGGAAGAAGCAGGTGGAGGACGTTGCTGGTTCTTTATGATTTTGTATCGTGGTTCAAAAATTAATACACCAAAATTGATGAATTACGGTTCAAAAATAGACTAGTAATTACACTATTGAACCATGTTGCAATAATTAATGCACTAACATTGATGAATCACGGTTCAAAAATAGACTAGTAATTACACTATTGAACAAAGGTGCAAAAATGAATGCATTAAAATTGATTGAATTGCGATACAAAAATAGACTAATAGTTACACTATAGAACCACGGTGCAAAATTAATTCAATAAAAATTGATGAATTGCGGTTCAAAAATAGACTAGTAATTACATTATTGAAACGCGGTGTAAAAAATAATAAAATTGATGAATCACGGCGCAAAAATAATGACCTTCGTTGCGCGCCTATGGTTTATTAAGGATATCGTAGTCAATTGCCACCAAAAGTGACTTTTTCCGGTTGAAAATAAAAAAGATGTACTTTAGCGATTAAAAGTTTCAAAAAGTGGACCGGCCTGCAATTTATTCTAGAAATTAACTAAGTCGTTCATTTCGAAATAGAAAGTTTCATTGTAAGTGTTTTAGTTCAATAAATATAATAAGGCCCAATAGAGTGAGAAGTGCGAGAGAAGCACAAAGAGGTTGAGTGAAAAGAGAAAATAGATAAGTGAAAGATTGTGAAAATGGTTGCATAGATAAACAATTTTATACAGCCATCTATCCCTATGTTTGATGGGGATTACCCTTTCTTTATCAATCATCCTTGACAAAGTCATCCGAATGGAGTATGCTTAAGTTTTTTCACGAGATCTTCCTCCATCTTCTTCAATGGAAGGAATAATGGTGTGTGATTGAAGCAGAATATGTGGAGTCAAAGAAAAATCAGCAGCAGAGAAGAAAACCCAAGAGGAGATGAAGATGAAAGATTTGAAGTCCAAGAATTATATCTTCTCGGTCATCGACAAATCCATTCTAAAAATGATTACTCAGAAGGAGACTGCAAAACAACTATGGAATTCAATGAAAATCAAGTATCAGGGGAATGCCAGGGTACAACATGTGCAACTCCAAACTCTTCGCAGAAGCTTTGAGCTGTTGGAGATGAACATAGGAGATACTCTTACTAAGTTATGGTCGTGGCAAATGACATGAGGAATTGCGGAGAAGATATGTTTGACGTCAAAATTGTTGAGAAGATTCTAAGGACTCTTCCAGAGAAGTTTAACTACATTGAGTGCTCAATTGAAGAGTCGATCAAAGACATTGACAGTCTTTCAGTTGGTTCACTACAAAGTTCATTGTTAGTTCATGAACAAAAAATCAAGAAAAATATTGGAGAAGAGCAAGCACTTAAAGTCACATTCGAAGAAAGGCATGTAGGTGCGAGAGGTCGTGGAGGAGGAGGAAGAGGACTCTAGGAAGAGGTCGTCGATTCTACAACAAAGCAGTTGTGGAATGTTACAAATGTCATAATCTCTGACACTATCAATATGAGTGTCCTTCATGGAATAAGAATGCCAACCATGCTGAGAAAGATGAAGAAGATAAGATACTCCTCATGGCATATGTCGATGCTAATAACATGAATAAAGCAAACGTTTGGTTCCTTGATTCAGGTTGTAATAACCATAAGTGTGGAAATAAGCAGTGGTTTGTAGATCTCAACAAGGCGTGTGTACACTCAGTAAAACTCGACAATAACCCCAGGATGGAAGTAATGAGCAAAGGCAAAATAAAACTCAAGATGAATGTGATAAATCTGATTTTGGTTGATGTATACTATGTGCCTGATTTGAAGAATAATTTGTTGAGTGCATGAAGCTTCAAGAACGTGATCTGACCATTCTTATACATAATGGACAGTGTAGACAATGATGATTTCCAATTGCATGTTTGTATTTTTGACAAGGGTGGTGAAAGAAATTCCAACATGCATGTTTGCAGACAATTGCAGAAGATAGCTCAAAGTTATGGCATATGCGGTTTGAACATTTGAGTTACATAAATCTACGTACATTGTGGTATAAAAATATGGTGAAGGAGCTTCCAAGCTTCAAGGCTGCAACAAGAACGTGTACGGAGTGTTAGCTAGGCAAGCAACACAGGGAGATCATTCCAAAAAGAAGTCAGTGGAGATTGAGTCATGATAAATTGCAGCTTGTTCATGAGATCTTTGTGGTCCAATCACACCAGCCTCCAACAGTAATAAGAGGTATATTTTAACATTTATCGATGACTTTATTCAAAAGGTGTGGATATATTTTTTATTAGACAAGTCTAAAGCATTTGCAAGTTTCAAAGTTTACAAGAGTAGTCGAGAAGGAGTCTAATGCATCAATACGTTATCTACGAATTGATAGAGGGGGAGAATTTACCTCTAATGAATTCAATGAGTTTTGTAAATTTAATGGCATTAGCACGTAATTGACGACATCCTTTACCCCACAACAGAACAGGGAGCGAAATGCAAAAATCAAACCATAATGAATATGGTAAGATGATTGCTTTGTGACAAACAAATGCCCAAGAAATTTTGGCCACAAGTTGCAAGGTGGACTGCTTATGTTATTAATCGAAACCCTACACTAGTGTTAAAGGATAAGACACCATAAGAAGTATGAAGTGGAATGAAGCATAAGGTGGACTACTTCAGAATTTTTGGATGTCTTGATCACGTTCATGTACCGGACCAAAAAAAGGAAGAAGCTAGATGATAAAAGTATTAAGTGTGTACTCCTTGGAGTCAGTGAGGAGTCTAAAGCATATAAATTATTTGATCCAGTTACAAAGAAAAATATTGTAAGCAGATATGATAGTTTTGAAGAAGACAAAAGTTGGAATTCGGGGAGGAAAGTTGAAGAAATGAAGCAAGATGTTCTAATTTGGGAGGATGATGATGAAGAAATGAAAAGGGATGTTGAGGTTGTTGAATCTTGCATGAAATTAAATTTGCTTAAAATCATTCCACTTGATTGTCAGCCAAGAAGTTAAATTATCTTTGGTCAGCCGAACTTGTTTTGTCAGTTATTTTCTTAAGCTGATCATAGTGTTCTTAGTGTCAGTTTGCTTTCCTTATTTGATTGATCAAATACTTGTACTGACACTTTCTTACTTGTATGCTTTTGGTAGATATTCTGCTAGATATTTCTTCCCAGGATCTTTTGAGATCTTGCATCTGCCAAACACATTTTCAAATTCAAAATGTGTTCCTAACGGGTTACTCTTGAAGATTATCTATAAATATCCACTGGAAGCATTCTTGAAGAGATACAATTTTACAGAAGTCTAAAGCCTAGTACTTTCAAGAAATTTCTCTGTGCCTTAGTCTTCTTAGAAAAATATTAGCTAGATACTCTTCTTTGCTTAATTCTTTCTAGTTAATGTTTAGGCAAACACCGAGTGATTCTACTTCATATCTTTTGAAATCAGTCAGATTGTCACACGAGTTTGATTGTTTCTCAATCATTCTCCACAAACACCGGTCTTTTGTTGTACACTGATCCATTAGAGATCAAATAGATTTTTAATAAAATTAGTGCACTTCAAAAATCCAAGTCTGACCAACTTGGTAGTGGACGTAGCAGTTTATCTGTGAACCACTTCAACTGATCTATCAGCCACTACTCATATTCTTGCAAACTGACTCAACACTTAAGAAGTTTTTCAACTAATTAAGTGTCAGTTAGTT
Organism: Codonopsis lanceolata; assembly: GCA_013146195.2. Lineage (NCBI taxonomy): Eukaryota > Viridiplantae > Streptophyta > Magnoliopsida > Asterales > Campanulaceae > Codonopsis > Codonopsis lanceolata. The sequence continues at coordinate 171,847,756 of CM028377.1, forward strand.
AACAACAATTGTTTGATAAATTGTTCAGTTAAATTGTATTTCAGTTTCCTCTCTATATTCAGTGATCAACTTTAAAGCTAACTTTCTTTGAAAATAGTTGTATCAGCTAGCTGACCAACTTTCATCAGCTTAAGCATTTTCAAAGTGTCAGCCAGCTGACCAATTTTCAACTGACTGACAAAACTGGTTTTCCGCTGCCATCCCTAAAAGGTTTTACAAATCAACCCTCAAAGTTTTTAAAGGCTATTCACCCCCCCCTCTAGCCTTAATTGTTTCCATCTGGACTTACAATTGGTATCAGAGCTTGCTTTCTGAAAATCTATTTTTCCAAGCCTAACAGCTTGAAAGCTCGATCATGGCAACTCTAAAAGTTTTTCAATCAAACAATGTTACTCAAATACCTATTTTTGATGAAGATCACTTTGATATTTGGAAGGAAAGAATTACAAGATATATGAACAATATAGATAAACGATTGATGGAATGTGTAAGAGGTGGTCTTATGCAGCCTATGAAAATTAATACTAAAGTTGGTAAATCTTCTACTGCAGATGACGATACAATAAACCCTCTTGCTCCTGTAGAAGAAGAATATGTCCTCAAACTTCAATCAGAATGGACTGAGGAAGACAAAATTATTGATGGACTGGATGCCAGAGCTGTACATATCCTTTCAAGTGTTGTACCTGATGAAAACTACAAACAGATTTATGACTGTGTAACTGCCAAGGAAATTTGGGATGCTCTTGTTGAATATGTAGAAGGAGATCAAAACACCAAGGACAACAAACTCTATGATTTCATACAAGAGTTTGATGCCTTTAAGAAGGATCCAAAAGAATCTTTAAAGAATGCCTACGACAGATTTCTTGAGGTAAGTAATAGATGTTCTTCTCTTGGTAAAGTCTATAGTATGAAAGATTTGAATATGCGTTTTCTTAGTAGCTTGGGAAGTAGATGGTATGTTAAGGTCACTGCCATTAAGGAAGCTAGAGAGTTGAACAAAACTCATATACGTAGTCTTGTTGCAAGTCTGAAAATCTATGAAAAAAAAGTTCTCAAAACTCAAGAAATTGAGAAAAAAATTTAAAGGTATATCTCTTCAAGCTGAAGAAGAAACTTCAAAAACTTCTACATCTCTGTCAGATGATGACTTTGATGAAGATGAATTTGCTGTTTTTGCGAGACAATTTAGAAAGTATAAATCTTTTAAAAAGAACTTTCAAAAACCTTCTTCAAACTTTCAAAAGTCTTCATCAAATCCTCAAAAATCTTCTTCAAGCTTCCAAAAATCATCTACTTCAAACTTTCAAAAGTCTTACTTCAAAAGTCTTACGAGCGCCTAGTGGGCTAAAGCCTAGGCGTATATACCGGAAACAGAATTTCACGCTACAATAGGAAGGTACCCCTTTTATTATTTTTTTCCCGTAGTTAAAGTAATAATAATGATAAATTAATTATACCACTCGTAAATAATGCGATAATTAGGCATATATATATATATATATATATATATATATATATATACACACACACACACATTTCGTTTATGTAGTCTAAATGTAGATAATATTATCATTATGCTTGTACATATTATGTGTAAATAATAATGAGTAGATAAAATAGTATTTGTATATAAATGCACATAAAATATTAAAATAGTCAATAGCATGCTTAGATAACGACTAACACACCTTAAGTGCTAAAATGACAACATAGCCATTATTATACCCGAACAACGTCCCGTCTTGCCAATATATATATAAACAAAAACCTAAACTAAACACGATAAACTAAGCATGTTATTTAGAAAATCCCAAATGAGACAAATAGGGTGAGTTGGGTGCCTAACCCCTTCCCAACTCGTAACTTAGCCCCGACCTATACATTTTTTGGTATTTTAGGTTTTTCTCTATTTAACCATAAAATAGAGGTGGCGACTCTGTAATCACGATTCCTAAAGTCCACGACGAGGCCCAAGCGTATTCCACGCACTTCAATGTTTTGAAACCACTCATTTTTCAGTAGCAGGGGACGTGTCTCGAAACGGGACATTCACAATATCTCACTTTTGGTTAGAAAGTGATCTTGATTTTAATTTTAGATAAAATATTTTTACTATTATTACCAATAGAAGAGATACATCTTACATTTGTTAGAAATAGATGTTGGTTGTTATTAGTAATAAAAGAGATATATCCTACATTGGTTAAAAAGTGATGTTGGTTTTAAAAGTATTTAGATAAAAGACTTCTACTTTATCATCAATACAAGAGAAGATATGTATCTCACATTGTTTAGAAAGAGATGTTGGTTTTAAATTTTTTAAGATAAAAGACTTCAACTATTATTACCAAATAAGGAGATGTTTCCCACATTGGTTAGAGAGTGATGCTGGTTTTAAAATTCTACAATTGATAGGTGTTGGAGTAAGCTTGGGAAGTGTCTCTTCTGTGGAGATGGGACTCGTCTTAGGAAGGATGGTCCTAAGGCAGGATCCTTTCAGTCAAGGGGTAACAGTCAACAGTCTAGGGCTAAGAAGGATAGTGATGGTATGCCTAAGGAGTAGGGCCGAGTGTTAATTTGCTCTTGATCAGCGTGGGGTTCCAGAGTCCACCTCAGTGATTGGATGTATTCTCTCAGCTTTTTGTCATAGAGGTTGATTTCTTATAAATCTAGGGTCTTTTCATTCTTATGTTACCTCTCACTTCGTAGAGCATTTATGTGTGTTTCCTCGACAATTGTCTTATGTGCTTGAAGTGTCTACTCCACTCGGGGATCATATGTTGGCATCTGAGGTCTATAAGGCGTGTGATGCGCTTGTGTGTGATCGTGTGTTACTTGCAGATTTGGTAGTATTCTCTATCCAAGATTTTGATGTGATTGTGGGTATGGATTGGTTGTGTGTTTACCATGCTTTAATAGACTGCCATAGTAAGATAGTTACTTTTGACATGCCCGATGTACCAGATCGAATTTGTGTTTGTTGGTGATCATGTTATGAGTAGTATACATGTTATTTCTGATTTGCAGGCTACGAAGCTTTTTTCACAGGGTGTACAGGGTATTTAGCTTGTGTGCTTGACACTAGTATATCGACTGTTAAGCTAGAGGATATGCCGGTAATTAATGAGTTTCCTGATGTCTTCTCGGCCGATTATGCTTTGCCTCCCGATAGAAAGTTAGAGTTTTGTATTGAACTCTTTCCAGGGACTATACCTATCTCTAGAGCACCTTATAGAATTGCTGCATAATTGAGGGAATTGAAAAAACAGTTACAGGAGCTTCTTGATAGAGAATTCATCAAACCAAGTGTCTCTCCGTGGGGCGCACCAGTATTATTTCTAAGGATGAAAGACAATAGATTGAGGTTGTGTATAGATTACCGCCAGCTAAACCAAGTGACGATTAAGAACAAGTAACCCTTACCGCATATAGATGACCTGTTTGATCCACTCCAAGGATCAGCAGTGTACTATAAGCTTGATTTGAGGAGTGGTTACCATTAGTTTAAAGTGAGAGCAGAGGATGTTCCGAAGACAACATTCCGCACGAGATATGAGCACTATGAGTTTGTGGTGATGCCACTTGGGTTGACGAATGCACCAGAAATTTTCATGGATTTGATGAATATGGTGCTTCACAATTATCTTGATTGCTTTATGGTAGTCTTTATCGATGATATCCTCATATACTCGATGTCACGGGAGGAACATGGGGAGCATTCGAGACTAGTTCTATCTATCCTTCGAGATAAGCAACTTTTCGCTAAGTTTAGCTACTGTGCGTTCTGGCTCAAGGAGCTATCTTTCTTGGGGCACGTTGTTTCTAATGCCGGTATTGCAGTGGATCCTTCGAAAGTGGAAGCATTTGCTTAGTGGATGAGACCTAGTACGGTTACTGAAGTCAGTAGTCTTTTAGGCTTGGCGGGTTATTAACGTAGGTTAATTGAGGGGTTGTTCGAGGATTGCTACCTCAGTGATAAACTTGACGCAAAAGAACAAATCTTTTGTTTGGAGTGATAAGTGTGAGGTCAGTTTTAAGGAACTTAAGAGAAGGTTGACTACAGCTCCTCTCTTGACATTACCTAGAGGAGGCGAGAACTTTGTTATCTACAGCGACGTATCAAAGGAAGGTTTGGGTTGTGTACTTATGCAAAATGGGAAAGTAATTGCCTTTGCATCGAGGAAGTTATCACCACATGAATAGAATTATACAAAGCATGATCTAGAGTTAGCAGTGATTATTTTCCGTGTTTCATAAATGGAAACACTGTCTTTACAGAGCAATGTTTGAAGTCTTCACAGATCATAAGAGTTTGAAATACCTTTTCTCTCAAAAAGAGTTAAACATGAGGCAGAGGCGGTGGATGGAGAAACTTAACTAAGGACCATGATTGCACTATTCTATACTATCCGGGGAAAGCGAATGTGGTAGCAGATGCTTTGAGTTGGAAATCTTATTTGTCTTGCTTGATGATGCGTGATTGTAGCCCTATTGAGAATGGGTGCAATGTTATTTTTGCTAGTGTTCGAGCTACACTTGTGTTGTTTGGGAAGATTAAGGAAGCGCACGATATTGATTCGGAATGCAAGAAGATCATTGATGGGTTGAATGAGAGCAAGGCACTTGAGTTTACGTTAAACCATGATGGGATTTTGACCTTTCGAGGCAGAGTTTACGTTCCGACGGTTGGGGAAGTTAAGCGACTAGTTTTTGATAAGGATCATAAAGCCAAGTATACAATACATCCAGGGAGTACCAAAATGTATAGAGATTTGAAGAAACAATTCTGGTGGGACGGGATGAATAGGGAAATAGCTTAGTATATTTCGATATGCTTGATGTGTCAACAGGTTAAGGTCGAGCACTAGAGGCTCGTAGGTTTGTTGCAGCCACTAGAGATTCTGGAATAGAAATGGGAGCACATTACGATGGACTTCGTGACGGGATTTTCGTGTACACGTAGAGGATTTGATGCAGTTTGGGATATTGTAGATAGGTTGGCAAAATCTTCACACTTTGTACCTATTGTGATGACCTACACCTTGAGTGAGTTAGCAACGCTCTACATTTAGGAGAGCGTCATATAGGGATCCTAGATTCACTTTGAGATTTTGGCAGTCATTGCCGGAGGCCTTGGGAACAAAACTGAACTTTAGTATGCCCTTCCATCCACAGTCTGATGGTCAATCTGAAAGATTAATACAAATTTAAGAGGATATGCTTCGTGCCTATACCATGGATTTCAAGGGGAGTTGGGATTTACATTTACCATTAGTTTAGTTTACATATAACAACAGTTACCAGTCTAGCATTGAGATGGCGCCTTATGAGGCATTGTATGGGTGTAAATGTCGATCATCGATTTGTTGGGATGGGGAATTGGTACAACAATCGGCCAAGAGTGTGAAATTGATTAGAGATAGGTTACTTCCAACTCTGAGTCGACAAAAAGCTACGCTAATAATCGCAGACGTGCTCGTGAGTTCTAGGTTGGTGACTATATATTTTTGAAACTATCGCCACGACAGGGTACTAAGGGCTTGTTTGGTAGTCGGATAAGGATAAGCAGTATTATTGATCCTAGTACTATTAGTGTCTTCGCTATTAATCCTCACTTGTATATCGGGGGTAGTTTTGAGATTACAAATGTTAATCACAATTTTTTTTAGTGAAGGCGCTATTAATACCACCCTCCCCCTTGGTATTAATAGTGAGGAGATAATGACTTTATCCGGGTAACTCGTGCTATTAGTCCCGACCACCTATTGCGTAGCAAACATCAGACAACTCGGCTTATTAATCATATCCAGCCTTAATCCTGGCTACCAAACGACACCTAAGAGGTTTGGCAAGAAGGGGAAACTTTCACCGAGATTTATTGGTTCGTTTGAAATTCTTTAGAGGATTGGAGTGTTGGCTTAAAGGATTGCTCTACCACCTTCTTTGTTGGATAATCACAATGTATTCCATGTTTCCATGCTTAGGCGACCGTGTTCTCCCGCCTTCAAGTTACGCAGAATTGTGTTGAATTGTCCTAGCTACCCTCAGTTATCCTACCCAAATGACCCAAATACCCCCACAGTTACCTTTAGTTCGAGTTTCAGCTACCTTTCATGCCATTTTCAGTCATTTGTGAGTTCACAAACCTTGAGAGCTATCTTGTGTGGGAGATGAAGGTGATATTGGTGTGTGTGATTTGATCCCTTACGATCCAACCAACCATTTTGTGAACCAAGACAACCAAATCGAAGCCCTCGACAAGCAGAGTAACCTCTACTAATTAATTACATGTTCGTTTCCTTGGCTTGTTAAACGAGCCTAAGTAAGTTACTAATTAATCCCCTATTTTGTATGCTTAGGATTGCAAGTATGCTAGAAATTATTTAGACTTGTTATATGCTTAAAACTTGATTTTGACGTTTGCATGTGCCCATTACGTTGGTTGGAAGAATGGCTTGCCTATGTTCTATTTATGGTTGCAAAGAATTGATTTAGTAAATAAATTGATCTATTGGATAAAGTGAACCTCAAATTACCTATAAATTGATTTAAGAATTCAAATTTGGGGTTTCAATGCATGTAGCAATTATACCGTTGTCGAATAAATTGTAGTAAAGACTCAACGGAGTCGAATTTATGAGAGAATTGGATATTACGAATAAGGTATTTAATCCCTATGATATTTGGAATTTGATTGACTAGGATTATTATTATCTATATTATAATACAACTCATGGTCTAACTGGCGGTCATGGTCGAATTGTACTAAACATAACTGATGGTCCATATTGATTCGTAAGCATATGAGTTACAAATGAACCCCTCAGTTATGAGTTATGTTTGAATTACCTCTCTAGAATTACATATAAAACCTTCACTTGTGAGTTTTGTTTGAATTACCCCGTTAGTTATAAATTTTGTTTATCCTGACCATTCATTAAACTTATGTCAAATCAGGGGCTAACTGGCGGCCCTGATCGAATTGTGTCAAACATAATTGGCGGTCCAGATTGATTCGTAAATATGTGAGTTATATATAAATCCATCAGTTATGAGTTTTGTTTGAATTATCCCCCCCAACCAATAAGTATGTAATAACCCCTTAGTTATGGTTCTTTTTTTTTTTTTGAATTATCTTTTTCACACCAATTACAGTTACAAAAATATTTTCCTCTAACACATTTTTTTAACCACATCCTTCCGTTTTAGTTGACGAGATAGTTATTTATAATTTATCCCGAGCATCCATTGAGTTGATCACATACCGACACCGTGTCTATAGCACGAACACAAATACTATGTTTAATCACATATGAACTCATCAGTTATGAGTTTTGTTTGAATTACCCCCACCCTCTCTACAATTACATATAAAACATTCAGTTGCGGGTTTTGTTTGAATTACCCCCTCAGTTATGAGTTTTGTTTATCTCGAACATCTATTGAATTGATCTCATACAAATACCGTGCCTATGACACGGGCACAAATACTAGTATATACTAATATTAATACCACTTATCATATTTATCGTTAATATGTATTATTATTATTATTATTAGTTAATGGCTAGAAAACAAAGAGTTTGTAAAACCTCCATATGGATGCTTTACAATGAAGATTTATTAAAAGATGGTGAGGTGACACATCCTAATCCTTCCTCACCAACTTTATATATATATATATATATATATATATATATATATATATGGCCTCTTGCTTTTTTATTTGTTGGGATGCTTCTAGTCGTCATCTGTGTTTCTAACTGTGCTCCTTTTTGCAGAACTACTAACATGGTGTTTTCAAGAAGGTTTTGTCCGGGAGAATTGTTTCTTTTTTCTTTTTCCAAGGCTATTTGTGTTTATTTTAATTTAGGGATATTTATGTTTTAATTTTTTTAATATTTTTGTTGTTTTCCTTATAAAACCATGTTCTTTAATGTTTGATGTTAATTAAATTTATTTTTAATGTTGGATTTATCAATATTACAAGTGTGTTTACGATAGCATAACAACAATTAAACTAATAAATTTAGAAATAGTAGTATTAAGAAAAAATGTTATGAACTAAGATCAAAACATTCTAAAATAAAGGGTTTATTTCATAAAAAACTGACATATTTTATTTTTTTCGTTTTAAACTATGTGTTGTTTTTTTGCATGTAAAACATCAACCCAATTTTTTTTTTCCAATTAAAACTTTTCCTCAAAAAATTATTAGTTTTTGTAACGGGAATGTGATTGGACATCCCAGTGGTAGCCTACGTGGACTGGGCGGGAAAGCTCATGTCCACGTCATTCTTCCAGCCAAATTTAAAACAATTTTGTTATAAACATTGTCCTATTTTTAAATTTCAAAAACAACTCATGATCTTTGACGAGATTTTTACAAATTTTAATGCAATACAAACCTCATACAATTGTGAAAATTTCAAAATGAAACCTGACTATTTTTACCATTTTATCTTTAATTATTTTTGTTAATTTAATGATAAAATCACATGCACTTAGTTTTAAAGAAAATTACATATTATATCAACATTTATAATAGATTAAATTATTATTTTTTAATTTGTGTGTTCAAGACAATTACTCTCTTTGTTCCAGATAAATAATCTATTATACTATTTGAAATGTTTCATGTTCAGAGACCACTTTCTAAAATTATATATATATATATATATATATATATATATATATATATATATATATATATATATATATATATATATATATATATATATATATATATATACTTCCAACGTACTAGGAAAAGAATTCACTATTCTATTTTGGAATGTTTTATTTAAAAAATCCACTTTCAAAAAATTAAGGCATAAAAGTGTTATTTTGTAACTTATAAGCTACTAAAAGTGTCATCTTTTTTTAAAAAGTTTGACTATCAAACATGGACTATTTGCCCAAAACGGATGGTATATAATATTTCATATTTATACACATCGATGTGTGCGGAGTGTACAACTCGAGAAATTTGAGTAGAAAAATTTCTAAAATTTAACTGTATTGCCAAATGATGACAATCCTTGGACAAGTGCAAAAACCTTAAAATGTAGGCTACACCTATGTTCAAACTAAGTGCATGTGAGATGAATAATCAATTTGTATCTATTACACATGCATCGTGGGATTCCATTATAAAGAGCTGAAACTATTCATTTGACTTTCCTTTCTTTAGTATTTTTCATTTTTATTCTCATTGATGTTAGCGAGTCATCGACGAGGTCATGATTATTTTAAACAAGAAATCTTAACCAATCAATTTGATCCGGCTCAATTGAACAGTATTGTAAAATTTAAAATAATAAATAAGTGTTTGACATAAATTACCTTTTTCTATTACTCTCTCTATCCATAAATTATCGTCTTCCTTTCCTTTTTCGTCCGTCCCAAAATAATTGTCCAGTTTGAAACTTACCTTTTTAGAACATCACTTTTACCATTTTATCCTTACTTTTTCATTCTACTTTAATTATGTGTCACATACACATGGGCTTTAAAGGAAACTACATATTAAACCAATATAAATAATCAAGTCAATTGTTTTTTCTTAAACTGTGCGTCGGGTCAACCAGGACGATTATTTAGGGACGGAGGGAGTAATACAAAAAATCATGAGGAGAAGATGAAAAGTTACTAACAATTACTAATAATCAATTTGAGCCAAAATATATCTTTGTTGAATGATATAGGAAGCTTTAAATGTTTTGATCCGGATCAATTTGAGCCAATTAGCACAACTCTTTTTCTTTTCCCTTCTTAATTGTTTTAATCATTACATGAAAACAAAATTCAAAACCAAGTCATTAAATCGAGATATGTATGAGAAATATGAATCGAGATATATATAATCAGTGAGCTTTCTCAAGATCAAATGTTAAATCAAATTGACTATTCCTTCCATTAAAACAAAAAAAGATTTATTAAATTGGAACTTTCGATTTTTTCAGTCGAAAAAGTATCAAGTCTTTAGAACAATCTGTTAGCATTGAAGACAACAATCTAAAACTACAACCTTTAAACCCTGAAAATATTTCCTCTTATCTTGAAAAACAAGGTTCTAAAAATCGTTAGGCGGCCGCTAGACGGCACACTAGTGCCTAGCGCCTAGGGGACTAATCGGGGCCTAGAATTAAGACATAATTACCATTTTTTTTTTGATAATTTACATCAAAGATAAAACACATTGTAATTTTTTTTTATGGAGAAATTTATGAGATTAGATGGATGGAGATAGGAATTGTGGAGAAAAGGGAAATATATATATATATATATATATATATATATATATATATATATATATACAACGAAGGTCGATTAGGCGGCGATCCTTGGAGAGAGAAAAAGGAGCGCCTAGGAGATATATAGGGGGTGGAATCGGGCGGGAAAGCCCGTAACCCGATAACCCCTCATCCCGATCCCGTCCCGATAGATTTCGGTATCTTGATTTCAATTTCTTTTGATCCTTTTTGATAATAAATCCGGACCGAGAAAAATCGGATCCCGACCAAACCGGGATATAAAAATTAGATTTGGCTCGTAATCCCACCATGATGAGACTATAATCTTTATGTGTAACAATATTTTTTTAGTAGAGAACTTCTCTTCAAATGGTAAAGTATCTAAAGGTAAATATTTTTAAAATGTTACTTCATCGTAATTTTGTAACAATCCTTGATTTCAGTTCATGTACTATTGTTATATTTAGATTATCACTCTCTCTCTCAAGTATGCTTGAATATTGTACTTAATGGTGAATATTTTTAGAATATGTCATTAAGTGAACAAAATGCATCCCACTCGTAGGAGAAGCTACATAAATGCGAAAAAGTGATAGGGCACAAAAAAAACAATATTAATTATGAAAATAAATTTAACAAACTCCGTTTCATATACTTGATTATATTTTGTGATTTTGTTTAGCAAAGAGCTGATTTTAAAAATAAACAATGTCTAACATTCTCACAATATCCTTATAACTAATCCCCTCCCAATGTAATATATGCAATTAAGCATTTTGATTTTATTCAAGAAATTTTTTATAAAAATTGTTATAAAATCAAATTCATTGAACTTTATGCCTTTATATATAGTTAAAATATATAATAACTTAGTAAATTAGTATTATTAACTCACAAATTAACAAATTAATTAATTAAGTCGGACGCGGGTCGGATTCGGGAATCCTAAAAAGCCGCATTGATAGTCGGATGGGTAATCTTGATAATTATTAATACCGTCCCCTAATATATATCCCGAAAAATCGGATCGGGATTTGTCCGGATCGGAAATTACGGGATCCATCCTTGAGAGAGAAAAAGGAAGAGATATACTCGAATCACCACCGAATAAATCACAAAAGAAAGATATGACATGGTCTACATCCAACTATCCTTTCGAGCGAGAACGAGGACTTAGAATTGACTAGAAAATGGAATAGGTGATAGCGTGAGAGAGTGACTTTCACAATAGGAATTCTTTGATCAGAGACATGTTTTCTATCTTATAGTCTACGAGCGGGGATCTTTCGTATACCTGCCGGGGAACTCGAACGGAAGGACCAAGAGGACCCGCTTCATTTTGAAGACCTTCCTTGATCATAAAATGGCTACTGATTTGACTCAAGAAATTAGATCTTCCCGCTTCAAGAATTTGATCCGTAAATCTAATCGATTCGATAGGTTTTCTTATCATTTCGCGTGTATATATATATCAATGGTCTGCAAACTATCAGAGTTTTTTTTTTTAGTTTTATTTTAATAATTGTATGAGATTAGTATTGCATTCAAATTTGTGAAAATCTTGCTAAAGATTGGGTTGTTTTTTAAATTTAAAAATAAGAAAATATTTAGAACAAAATTATTTTTAGTGGAAAGAATGACGTAGACATGAGCTCTCCCGCCCAGTCTACTCCCATTGCAAAAACGAACAATTTTTTAATGGAAGGTTTTAATTGGAAAAAAAATGTTGGATTGAAGTTTTACATAAAATAAAGCAACATATGATTCAAAACGAAAAAAACTAAAATATGTCAAGATTTTTATACAATTCACCCTAAAATAAATTACAACACTCTTAAAGTGGAATGGATATATATATGTTTAAATCTCAATTTTGGTCACCTTACTTTCGGCCAAAATTCATTAAGCCCGCTTTACTTTTTTCCACTCAGTTTAATCACTCTACTTTTACATAATTAGAGTCACTCCATCCATATATTTGGATGGAAACTTTAATTTTTTTTAGGAAAATCAAAAAATACACTTATTAAATTTGGGGGTTTTGAGGGTCTTCTTCTTCTGTCAAACATAATTTTTACTTGAATTTGTCAACACACGTTTCAAAGGTAAGGGACATTATTGTCTTTCCAAAGATTTCCATCAAACTTAAGTAACAAAAATGATTCTAGTGACCTTATTAATTTTCGAAGCCAAATAGAGTGATGAAAGAGTATATCGAGAAGATTAGGACACTTTTCATAAAAGATAAAATTTTGATTCACCGTTGGTGTAATATCTTTTTTTATACAAGCGGCTTGAAAAATGCATTGTTTGATGATAATTTTTCTAAACTACAATCTTATTGGTTCTTTAATCACATATTAACTACATACAAGTATTTTAGACATACATTGAATTATTTGACACTAAATTGACGAAAGTTGTATTTTAAGATAGATGATAAAATAAAATTTTGAGTAGTTCTCCCTTGATTCGTAAAAGGATCTTCACTCTCACAATTTAATCCACCTTTTTTATATAATTTTTTTAAAAGAAATTGGAGAACATACGATTTTAATTTTTTCAATTAAAAAGTTGGAAGAAACATAGACTGGACCTTAACCTTTAATTTTGATTATTTTGGTGGATTGGGTGAAAAGAATCTGGCGTAAGACCGTCTTTCCTAAATTTGACCTAAATTTTTTATTATTTAGAATAATATTATGAAATACGATTAAAACATTCTAAGATTAAAAAAAACTCCCTTAATTTTTTATAACTTAAAACTAAGTAGAATGTCATGAATCTGAATCAAACGAATTCTCATGTTACTTCATTTTAATGGAAATATTTAAATTGCTTTTCTACATTTAAAATTTTGATTCACCTTTGGTGTACTTTTTTATTACACAAGCGTAGTAAAAAAAGCATTATTTGATGAGAATTTTTCTAAATGATAATCATATCGGTTCTTTATTCACATATTAAGTACATACTAGACATAAATTAATTTTTTTGAAATAAATTGACTAGAGTTTTATTTTAAGACATTTGATTGGTTGATACGAACATTAAATTTTGACAAAAACTTAGGTAAGACGGTCTTACAGAGATATTTTATGTAAGACAGATCCTTCTAACCGACCCAACGTGTGTTGATGAGTTAAGCTATGAGATGGTGGTGCTCCGTCTTACGAATAAAGATCTATAAAATGGTTTTAAAGGAGACTTACCCTTAAATTTGAAGGCACTATAAACTTAATTTTAAAAGGGCACTCAAGCAAAGATCTTGAAGTCGGTTCCAATCATATTCTTAAAAGGGCACTCAAGCGAAGATCTTGAATTCCTTGGTTTCGGTCCTCGTACCAATAAGAAATCACACTTACTTTTCAGAAATAATTATTAAAAATTTAAAAGTAAGTAAAATATCAATTAGTATAGTGTATGATATAAACAACGGATTTTCATGTTATTTCATTAAATAAAAGAGATATTTAAATTACATGTGTAAATTTAAAATAAATACCATCAGTGTATCAAGAGATCTGTGGTAAAGACTTATAAAGCCAATATACTACCTAGACTAGTACAATATTGACTTATAAATTACAAGAGAATAAGCTGTCGAAATATACAAACCTATCAAAAATAAAGAAGTGTAATTCTAATGTAATATTATTACGGATCTTAATTCATAAGATATAGCCTCAATTTTTCACAACTCAACTCATTCAACACACGATAGGTTGAATCATAATGATCGGTTTTACTAGAAAATACATGTGAGACTATTTTTTCTTTAAGTTTTTACCAATAAAGAGAATACAACAACTTGTAGACCAAGATAACATTTACGGGCTAACAAATATTTCTTTCATTCCTAAACGATTGTCTTATTTTAATAAGTTGAGGGAATCGGAAACACCTATTAGACTTGACACATAGATTGAGAAAACATAATTTATTTTATTAAAATACTCTCTTCATCTCAAAATAAATGACGTTTTAGCACAAAAAAATTATCTCAAAATAAATGATGTTTTAGAATTTCAAGACAAATTTATCCATATTTTACCAAAATTTCTCATATTAATTACTCTCTAATTAAATGTTGTATTGGGAATGCTTTAATGTTGAGAATATGAAAAGTTTTTTTTTTTAAAAGGTACTCCCTCTGGCCTTATATATAAGCAAAAAATACTAAATTTTGGTGCTCTTAAATATATGCAAAAATCATCGTATTAAACTCTACTCACAACTTCTAAAAAGTTTTTACCAAAAATACATGTTGTTAATTCTTTTGTTTTTTTTCAAAATATATGGGTGCACATTCCCTATACACAACTTCCAAGAGACAACTAGCACATGAATGACAAAAGTCATGTTCATAAATTGATCGGTTATAAACTCCATGAACACTTGACCTTCTTCTTTCCTTCTTCATGCTGATATAATCAGAAAATGGGAGAAGCATAAGAATCAATGGACATACCCTCGTTTGACTTGGGCATCTGTGATGACGAGGATATCTCACATCTCATTGTTGAAGATTCATTGGATAAAGATGGAGAGATGTCCAACCATGATGATGAGGTCACAACAAAGGAAACTGAATTATCAAAAAGAAATGAAGAAGTGCAATCTACCAGGAAGTAAAAGTCCGGATTTTGATCTATTGCTTTGTGGTGTTATTATTCAATTTATAGAATAATTATGGGAGAAACAAAATTCAAAATGAGAAGCAAAAATTCAAAATTTGAATTTTCATGAAGCTGGAAACAAACTTCATGAGTAAATGTAACGGGAGAAACAAACTTTCATAGAGAACACAAAGAACCATTAATAAAATGAGCTATAATGAATTGATGACAATGAGTTAATATTGTATTAATTGTCATTAGTTTTGAGTGGGATACTCAAAGATATTTTATTAAGTATACTTTTGTTTTATATAAAATCAAGGTAATTTAACTAATTTAACTTACTTTCTTAATCTGCTTAAAATCAGTTAGTTTTGCTTATATATAAGGTAAGAGAGAGTATAACAGTGTTTTTATAAACTTCTTTAGCATGTATGTGAATTTTTAAAATATCATTTATTTTGAGACAGATGAAGTATTAGGATAATAGTATATATTTTGCGAGGATATACACGTGAGAGTGAGATCCATCAATTTAAAGTATAATTAAATAAGGGTAAATGGTAATGTTATTTTCCAAGAAAAAAGAAAGATTTTGTTCAGAAGAATTGTTTCATATTTTTCTTTTTCATGCCTACTTTATAATTTGTATTTATTTTGAATTAGGGACATTGTCTTCTTTTTGTTATTTTTCTTGGACCTAGAGTACTTTAGTCAATAATGTAATGGAATTTCTCCTAGTTTGCGGGAAGAAGGATGATGTAAAAGGGCCTGTGGACAAAACCTCTAAACCATTTTAAACAAGACTAGTTCTATCATTTTACGAATTAAGATTTGTAAAATAGAATATCACTTTTTCACAAATTAACTTATTAATACATGGTGAATTAGGTAAAGAAGATCTGTTTTATATAAAATATTTATAAAACCGTCTTACCTAAGTGTTTTTCTTAAAATAATTGTTTCATTTATTTAACTTCTTATTTAATTTGTGTTAATATTCTCTTGTTTCTTATGTATTGCATACTACGCTAGTGATTTAGCGAGCCTTCATAAAAAATGACACGATTGTCTTTTGTTTTTGTTTTTGTTTTTGTTGAAATTGATGTCATTTTGAATTTTATTTCTGATTTTTTTCCGTGGCCTATAATTCATTGTTGTGTGTTTGGTATGTTTATGTTAATATAATTGTTCTTGTGTTTAAATAGGGAATAATATTTAACACTCATAAATTAAAGTAGCACATTGGACAATATAGTACACAGAGCAATGATGTATAGTAAATTAAGTGGTAAAGTGATAATATTTAGGTTTAAATCTCAATAATTTGGTCACCCTACTTTCGGTTGATATTCATTAAGCTCACTTTACTTTTTTTTTCCTCAATTTAATCACTTTACTTGGCTCCGAAAGTCAATAAGATCACTAGAGTCATTTCCGTTAGTTAAGTTGGATGAAAATATTTGAAAAGACAATAATACCCCTTACCTTTGAAATGTGTGTTGACAAATTTAAGTCATACAATAAGAAATTATGTTTGAGAGGAGAAGGAAACCCTCAAATCCCACAAATTTAGTAAGGGTATTTTTTGATTTTCCTAACAAAATTAAACTTTCCATCCAAATATATAGATAGAGTGATGAACGTGCTAATTATGTGAAAGTAGAGTAATTTGATTGAGGAAAAAAAAATAGAGTGAGCTTAATGAATTTTAGTCAAAAGTAGGGTGATCAAATTGAGATTTAAACCTAATATTTATTGGTCTCAATTAATAATATTTAATTGTCTCAATTCCCAAGCAACTCAACCCACTAACACACGGTGAATCGGATAAAGAAGATTTGTTTTATAAAAAATATCGGTAAAGTTTTAACTATACTAGAGTAATAAATTGCAAACATGGAGCAAACCAATTCGATTTCAATTAAAAATTATAAAACGAAAATAAAAAAAAGTTCAAAAAATAAAAACACATCAAAAGTTAATCCCATCAAACAATAGTCTGAAGCTAAATTACTGATCTTTCAAACAATGTTAAATAAAATGAACATCATAAACTTATCCCCTAAACTGTTCTTGCAACAGATTGCTTTTCACATATAGAGAAGTGCAATCTATATATATATATATATATATATATATATATATATATATATATATATATATATATATATATAGAGAGAGAGAGAGAGAGAGAGAGAGAGAGATCTAGAGAGAGAAAGTTACATGCATCATCACCATTTTAGTGAGCAACACACAATCGACTAATGAGCTTCAATGCATGTAGCGATCCCTTGCTGGTCTATTCAGAACGACGACGTATGGGTCTCTGGAAAAGGACAAGGCCAACAAGATGAGTAGTACCATTATTAAGACTGGCACCAAAAGAAGCAAGAGCGGCGGTGGTGGAAGCGGCGGAATCACCAACGGCAACACCAGCAGTACAGTCGCCGTGCATATCAACATTGCCGTTAAACCTTTCACGCTAAAACCACCGGCCTTCATTTCATCTGCCGTTGACCAATGCTAGTGTTGGGGTTTGAGAAAGAAAGAAAGAAAGGAAGAGGTATTGATTGTTTAATTGGTTGTCGGGATTTGACTTTTAATTAAACGGCTGGTCTCCAAAAAGGGAAACCTTAAATCAATGGTCGTCAAATGATACGTTTGCCGCTCATTTTGGGCTCAAAGGTGTTTTTGGTCATTCGAGACTAGCTTGACTAGCATGACTTGGATTTCGCAATTTTCCTTTCCAATACGTGGATTTGTTAAGGTAAATTTCTATATTTAGATCAAATATTTACTTATTATACTTCCTCTTTGCTTCTGAAATGTTGTAATATTTGATTTTTTTTAAGTCAAACAAATGCATATTTAAAAAAATTTAATTAAAATTATAAAAAACGTAATTTGCAGTATCAAAAGATGATATGATTTACATGTCATACACTTTTGGAGGAAAAAAAAAATAGGTTTGACAATTACAACTCAAAACCCGCTAATCCGACTTGTAAATTATCTGACCTATTAATTTTTTGGGGGTTGAAATAGGCAACATTTCGACCAAAAAAAATTAACAAGGCGATTTGGGTCGGGTTAAAATGGGTTAAACCTATTACCCATTTCGATCATTTTTTTGTTATATAAATGAAAGCTTTTTGATGAAAATTATGGATCGAAACGGGTCAACCTGTTATGACTCATTACCCATTTTGAACCGACCTGTCCCGACCCAACCCGTTTAATTTTGTGTCAATCAAATTTGTTCGGTGGATATTTCCATATTCTACTTGAGTGTGTGGATTATATCTTAGTCATCATTTTTATTTTTAAAAACTCTTACTATTAGTTGTTCTTTTCTTTTATTTTTTATTTTTTATCAAATTTTATTTAGAAGTGAAATGCATGTCACATAAGATCAATTCCACGTCATAAGATCAATTCCACATTTGTATCGAAGAGGCCGATTTTGATTTAAATGAATAAAGAAAAATTGACACATATGATTGAGAGTTTTAACTACCCGTGCCCACGTAAGATCAAATCAACAAATGCATTGGTGATACTTTTAACAAAGGTTTTAAAAAGATTGATCTGCTCTCATTTAAACTCATTTATTGTAGTTAAGTTATACTACTAGTATATTTCTCTTTCCATTCAACAATCCTCTTGTAAAAACATTTAATTCGAGCATATAGGAGTAGTAAGGGTACGTAGTTTTGACAAAATATTGGGAAAAATACCAAAATGTCTCATTAAAAAATTCTCATATAAAAAAAGTCTCAAAAATAATTCTTTTAACTAAAAAGTCCAAATTTAACCCTTCTACTAACATCATTAGAGTAAGAGGTTTTATTTGAACGGGAACTTATTTTTAACTTCAATAATTTTATAATTCCCTATTTTAGATTAAAAAAATAATATTAATAATAAAAAAAATAACAACAACAAATCCAAATAACTTATTATTAATAATAACAATAACATAAAAAAATTTCTATTAATACGATTAGTGTTAATAATAATAATAGTAATAATAATAATAATAATAATATAATTAATAACAATAATCATATATATATAGATATATATATATATATATATATATAATTAATCATAATAATATTATTATTATCACGACTAATATTTCTACCACAATTTTATAAAAGTTTAAAGGTTAACTTTTTGAATTTTTAGTATGAAACGATTAAGTTTAGATTATATGGATTAAATAATTGTTTTGAGATCATTGGGAAAAGAATTTTTTAAACAGACTTTTAGAATTTAATACTAATAATGTTAATGCAGATAATAATATTACTATTATAATAATAGTATTATTGTTATAAAAATAAAAAAATGCAATATTATTCTTATTATCATTGTTATAAATGAAAATAATAAGAAAAGATTCGTTCTAATGAAAACTTTTAAGATAACGACGTTTGTAGACACGTTAAGTTTTGGATTTTTTTTGATATTAAAATTATGATTTTTGGACTTTTTGGATACAAGAATTATATTTGAGACTATTAGGATATGATAATTTTTTGGTGGGACTTTTTAGTATTTTTTCCATAAATATTTCTTGAAATTCTAAAACATCATTTATTTGAGAATTTTTTTTGCTAAAACATTACTCCATCCGTCCTAAAATAAATGACGTTTTAGCTAGAGATTTGCACACAAATTAATGAAAATTATAAAAAGACTAATTTACCCATATTTAACTACAATTATTGTTGATTAGTTTCATGGTTTTTTTTCTTTCCTCTTAACAACCCTCTTTAAATCATTCTAAATTAAAAAACAAAAACCCACTTTAAATAATTCTACTTTTTTCTCAAAACATGAACAATACATTTAATTAGAGAGTAATTAACAAGTGCAATTTTGGCAAAATGTGAACCTTTTTTCTTGAAATCCTATAACGTCATTTATTTTAGAATGAAGGTACGTAGTATACATTTTTCCAAAATAGACTTACTAATTACTCTCTAATTAAATGTTATATTGAGAATGCAAAGGATTGGATTTAGAGAAAAATGGATTGAGTAACGATGTGTTGTTCAAACTTTGAGAAAAAACAAAATGATTTGAAGAGATTGGTAAACGGAAAGAGAAAATTAATCATTCAATTTATCAACAACTAGTATACGTATCCGTGTTATAGGCACGGTGACGGTATGTGATCAGTTCAATGAATGATCGGAATAAACAAAACTCATAACTGACGGGGCAATTCAAACAAAACTCACATGTTTTATATGTAATTGTAGATGTGTAATTCAAACATAACTCATAACTGAGAGGTTCATTTGTAACTCACATACTTACGAATCAATCTAGACCGTCAGTTGTGTTTAGTACAATTCGATCAGGACCACTAGTTAGACCCTGAGCTCTTTTATAATATAGATTGTGCACGTGTCTATGGCACGACGTCAGTATGAAACGGTGTCAGTATTCAAAATAACCAATTTAAAATGAACACTTATCGGTAATCAATTAAAACAATATGATCATACAACAATTGAAAAAAAAAATTAAAAATTAAAAGTTAGTTTTATAAATTTTTTTAGGGAAACATGGGCGGTACCCTGCTCGATTTTATTAATATAAATAAAATTACAAACTTTAGCAGGACAACTAGCCTTGCCCTTATAAGAGGGAGGTCGGAGAAGTCTAACCTCAAAAAAGAAATACTAACAACAAATAAAAACTAATAAATTTGAATATGAGGTAAACCTTGGGCATCCATAATGATTATCTCCATAAATCGAGCGAGAGAGATCTTATAAAGAAAAAAAGTGGCATCCATACCCGTGTTTAAAGAGGGTTGTTAATAGGAACAAAAAAAGAAAGGAAATAATTTACCGTTAATGATTTACAGATATCTCATATACTATTACCAGAATTCATGAAATCTAGTAATATCTTTTAAATATATTAAAGAAACTAATATAAGAAGACAAATGTCATGATTAATTAGGGAACCAATTAGGGCGATAATGAAAGTTAATCATGACCAGTAGTTATGTTTGGTAAAAATGAATCATGGTCATTAGTTAACTTTTTAAAAGATTTAATCCTGACCAGTAATTATGTTTGATAAAAATAAATCTTGACCAGTAGTAAACTATTGAGTTTTATTATAATATAGATGTGTCAATCAAATTTGTTCACATCATTGTGGATAATAATTGTAATTTTCATATTCTACTTGAGTGTGTGAATTTATATCTTAGTCATCATTTTTCTTTGGCTTAAATAACAATTTGGTCACCCTACTTTCCAGCTTTTTTTATTATGATCACTTTACTTTCTTTTTTTTCAATTTAATCATTATACTTGGCTTTATTTTCACGTTCATCACTCCATCCAATTTTTTGGATGAAAAACTTTAAAAAATTAAAACCCCAAAATGCCCCTAAACACAATTGGGTCTCTCTTTCCCCACCATGGTTGAAACCAAACACATCCACTTCCTTCCCCATCTTCCTCCCCCAAATCCAGACAAACAAATTCGATACATCCAAATCCCAACCTTTCTCCCAACTCGACCAAGCCCCCACCATCTCCAGTCAAGTTGCAACCATCTTTGGCCACGCCTCTCTAGCTCCTCTCAAATCCAGAAACTTTGATGCTTCCTACTTCCACATCCCTATCCCAGATCTAACTCTAAGTTCACTTCATCCTTCTCTTCTCTGACTTCCTTTATCTTCATCTCCATTTACATCTTCGGTCATCCCTCATCGACTTTGGCACAATCGTCTACCTCCCTAAACCCGGCCATCCTATCTCAAATCCAACCGACGTTGTCATCTCCCCCAGCCCAGTTTTTTCTCAATTTTAATTTCGATTTCGATTTCATGCATCTCTTTATTTCATTTTGGCAGGTATACGCATACCCTTCTCTCAAGCTCTCCGTCTCCTTCTTCCAGCCCGCCACCATCTCCTCCACCGTCAAAGTCTTTCAACGCTTGCTTCTCACTGCCCGACCTCTACACCCTACAGCTTCCAGTGACACCATTAAAGCTTAACACCATCTTCTTCTTCCCACCGCCATTTCAACTAACCCACCGCCGCTTCAACCTGCTGCAGCCATCACCACCGTCACTCACGTCGGCATCTCCAAACCTGATGCTCGCCAACCCTAGAGAGAGATGAGTGCCTAGAGAGTGATGTTTTTAACCCGATTCGAATCTACCTCGATTGTAGGTAAATTGGCCGACTCTGGTTGGGAATTGAGTCGCAAGGGAAAGAGAGATTGGAGAGAGAGAGAGACAGAGATAGAGAATCATGGGCATTGGAGTGCCCTGAAATAATGGTAAATTGCGGAGCTGGGAGAAAGAATGAATGAGATGGATAGATGGATATAGGTGTTTTCTTCCCTGAAATAGTGGTAGATGCCCCCAAATTAAATATTAGGTTATGATTGAATTAATGAAAATATAAATTAAAGAAAAAAGGTTTAAGATGAGTTATTGAATAAATTAATGAAAATATAAATTAAATATATGTTATTTGATCTTTTCGTTTAACCCCTTGACTATTAACATTTTAAATTAAAAACCTTTAACATTAATCAGGTCATTGTGGTCATTTCAAACATTTTCATCCATCTAACTAACAGAAATGATCCCCGATGATCTTATTGACTTGATTGACCAAGTATAATCACTAAATTGAGGGGGAAAAAGTAAAGTGATCATAATGAAAAAAGCTGGAAACTAGGGTGACCAAATTGCTATTTAAGTCTTTTTCTTTTTAAAAACTCTTACTATTAGTTGTTCTTTTCTTTTCTTTTTTATTTTTTATCAAAATTTATTTTGAGGTGAGATGTATGTCACATAAGATAAATTCCACGTCATAAGATCAATTCCACATTTGCATCGAAGAGGCCGATTTTGATTTAAATGAATAGAGAAAAATTGACACACATGATTGAGAGTGTTAACTAGCTACCCGCGGCCACGTAAGATAAAATCAACAAATGCATTGGTGATACTTTTAACAAAGGTTTTAAAAAGATTGATCTTCTCTCATTTAAGATAATTTATTGTAGTTAAGTTGTACTACTAGTATATTTCTCTTTCCATTCAACAACTCTCTTTTAAAAACATTTAATTCAAGCATATAGTAAATAAGTGTACGTAGTTTTGACAAAATATGGATAAATATTGAGAAAAATACCAAAATGTCTCATTAAAAAATTCTCATATAAAAAAAGTCCCAAAAATAATCATTTTATCTAAAAAGTCTCAATGTTAAATTCGTAATACCAAAAAGTCCAAATTTAACGCTTCTACTACCATCATTAAAGTATGAAGTTTTATTTAAACGAAACTTATTTTTAACTTCAATAATTTTATAATTCCCTATTTTAGATTAAATAATAATAATATTAATAATAAAAAATAACAACAACAAAAACAAATAACTTACTATTAATAATAACAATAACATACAAAATTTGTTATTAATAAGGTTATTGTTATTAATAATAATATTATTAATAATTATTATTATTATTAATATTATAATTAATAACAAATATTATATTATTATTATTATTATTAATCATAGTAATAATATTATTATCACGACTAATATTTTTACCATAATTTTATAAAAGTGTAAAGGTTAACTTTTTGAATGTTTAGTATGAAAAGATTTAATTTTAGATTATATGGATTAAATAATTGTTTTGGGATCATTGGGAAAATAATTTTTTAAATAGACTTTTGATATTTAATACTAATAATGTTAATGTAGATAATAATATTACTATTATAATAATAGTATTGTTGTTATAATAATAATAAAAATACATTATTATTCTTATTATCATTGTTATAAATGAAAAGAAGAAGAAATATTCGTTCAAATGAAAACTTTTAAGATAATGACGTTTGTAGACACATTAAATTTTGGATTTTTTACCTTTTTGGCATGAAAATTATGATTTTGGGACTTTTTGGATACAAGAATTATATTTGAGACTATTAGGATATGATAATTTTTTGGTGGGACTTTTTAGTATTTTTTTCCATAAATATTTCTTGAAATTATAAAACATCATTTATTTGAGAATTTTTTTTTTTGCTAAAATAAATGACGTTTTAGCTAGAGATTTGCACACAAATTAATTAAACTTATAAAAAGATTGATTTACCCTTATTTAACTACAATTATTGTTGATTAGTTTCATGGTTTTTTTTCTTTCCTCTTAACAACCCTTCTACTTTTTCTCAAAATTTGAACAACGCATTTAATTAGAGAGTAATTAATAAGTGTAATTTTAGCCAAATGTGAACATTTTTTCTTCAAATCCTATAACGTCGTTTATTTTGGGACAGTTTTTTTGTTGAAAACGTTGTTTATTTTAGAATGAAGGTATGTGGTATACATTTTGACAAAATTGAATTATTAATTACTCTCTAATTAAATGCTATATTGAGAATGAAAAGCATTGGATTTAGAGAAAAGTGGATTGAGTAACGATGTGTTATTCAAACTTTGAGAAAAAGTAGAATGATTTAAAGAGATTGTTAAATGGAAGGAGAAAAATAATCATTCAATTTATCAACAACTAGTATACGTATCCGTGTCATAGGTACGGTGTCGTTATGAGATCAGTGTTCAATGAATGGTCGCGATAAACAAAACTCATAACTAATCGGGGCAATTCAAACAAAACCCACATGTTTTATATGTAATTATAGAAGGGTAATTCAAACATAACTCGTAATTGAGAGGTTCATTTGTAACTCACATACTTACGAATCAATCTAGATCGTCAGTTGTGTTTAGCACAATTTGATCAGGACCACCAGTTAGACCCTGAGCTCTTTTATAATATAAATTGTGCACGTGCAAATGACACGACGTCAGTATGAGACGATGTCAGCATTCAAAATAATCAATTTAAAATGAACACCTCTTGGTAATCAATTAAAATAATATGATCATCCAACAGTTGAAAAAAAAATTAAAAGTTAGTTTTCTAATTTTTTTTAGGGAAACAGGAGTGGTACCCTGCTAGATTTTATTAATATAAAATAAAATTACAAACTTTAGTGGGGCAACCAACTTTGCCCTTATAGGATAGAGGATGGATGAACCTAACCTCGAAAAGGAAATACTAACAATAAATAAAAACTAAGAAATTTGAATATGATGTAAACCTTGGGCATCCATATTGATTATCGCCGTGAATCGAACGAGGAAGATCTTATAAAGAAAAAAAGTGACATACATACCCATGTTTAAAGAGGGTTGTTAAGAGGAACAAAAAAATAAAGGAAATAACTTACCGTTAATGATTTACAAATATCTCCTTTACTGTTACCATAATTCACGAAATCTATAAATATCTCTTGAATGCATTAAAGAAACTAATATAAGAAAGCAAATGTTAGAATTAATTAGGAACCAATTAGGATGACATTGAGAGTTAATTCTGGCCTGTAGTTATGTTTGCTAAAAATGAATCGTGGCATGTAGTTAACCTTTCAAAAGATTTAATCTTGATTAGTAGTTATGTTTGGTAAAAATGAATCCTGACTAGTAGTTAATATTGAGCTTTATTATAATATAGATAATTGCATTTAAATAAAAGTACATCAATATTTTTATAAGTTTCAATTCCTTAATCTATAAGCAAATTTCTAAATCATTATTTATTTTGGAACCAAGGGTGTATATGGTAAGAATTGAAATTCAATCATCGATGCAACATTGAGAATACAATCTATAACATTTTTGAAAAAAAATCAGAAGGTTAACTAGTTTCATATACATTTTTTATAAATGTTTTATTCCCTCAGTTACTAAATTAATCTTGTTTGACCCGACATATTGATTTAAAATTTAATTGATTATTATGAATATTAGGATATATTGTGTATTTTTCAAAGATCATTTGGGAGTGAGACCCATTTTTTAAAATGAAATAAAGAAGAAAGATGAACTATTTTTTTAGGAGAGAAGTGAGTATTAAATTGACCTAGAAAAAAAAGGTCAAAAAAGACCTTTTATTGTATGGAGGGAACATCTATTAGTTTCCCTGATTCTATAAGCAAATCTTTGGTAATTTAGATGAGTATTTTTATTAATCATTTGGAGTTATTGGTGATCCTAGATACATTAAGATTGGAGTTAAATTTATTCCACGGTTAACAATGTCTTCCTTGTGGGAGAGTTACACTTTTCTACAATTTTCAAAAATTATGAATGCAACTTTCATAATATTTTAATTTTATATTTCACATTTAATATAAATATATTGATTATGTTTAATTATACTTTTCAAACGGGACTCTTTGAGTAGAGTGGAATAAGGATAATTTCACAGTTTCCAATGATAGTACGGGGGACACGCTCGTATATGAGTTCGGTAGCTCGAAAGCTAATTAATAGACCATGATTTGCATCATGCGAGTGTGCGCAAGACAAAGTCTGTACTTGTTGAGAATACAGAACCTACAAGATAGGCAGAGTGTAGGGGTTAATGGGTTATTAATGTAGTTTGAAAGAACTAAGTGTTTTTTAGTGAAAGGGAAAACAGGTGGTTCTGTTATTTCATTTCAGGCTCAAGGTTGAGTTCCAGTTTGTATAAATATAGGTTGTTGTTCATACACACAAGCTAATGAGAAAAAACCCCCCGAATTATTCTCTCTCACAAAACCCTCTCAATTTTAGTTTTCATCATGGTATCAGAGCATGTCTGATCCACATTTCTGCTTCCGCTAAACTGATTGACTTGATCATGTTTATATGATCGATTTAATTGTTTGATTGCACTGATTAGGTCTGCTACCTTTGATTGGATCGCGCGGCTTGGTCAACAATTTACTGAAAGGCCTTCACTGATTCCTTGCGTGCTTCTTAGTCGATCGAAGTTATCGATTCATTCCTTGTTCCAATTAGTCGATTCTCTTCATTCTTGAACTCTCTCCAATGGTGAATACTGCTAATGAAGAACGTGAAAAACGTGCGAACGTGAAGAAGAGGAAGATCTTCCTGAAGATGAATCTCCTTTTGATGAATATGATCTCAAGGATGCAATTCTACAGATTCATCCGTCACATCCACTGTATCTACATCCTAATGATCATCTTGGTATGATTCTTGTAACTCAGCCTTTGAGTGATTTTGTTAATTTCAACCAGTGGAGGTTATCAATGGTTATAGCTTTGTCTGCTAAAAACAAGCTAGGTTTGGTTAACGGCAAGAATAACAAACATATTCCTTCTTCTAAATACGTTAATCAGTGGGAGAGGTGTAACCACATGGCTATTTCTTGGCTCTTAAATGTTGTTTCACAAGAAATAAAGTCCAGCATTTTTTACTTTACCACAACAAGAGCTGTGTGGGATGATTTAAATGTCAGGTTTTCTCAAACCAATGCAGCTAAGAGCTTCCAAGTCAAGAAGAGCTTAACTGAATGTATTCAAGGGAATCTCTATGTGTCTGCCTATTTCACTAAATTTAGGAGTCTATGGGATGAACTAACCAGCCTTACTAGTATCCTTAAATGTGTGTGTAACTACTAGCTACTACAAGTATGAAAGGCTGGCCTCTTCATCAAATGGATGTTTCTAATGCATTTCTGCATGGTACACTCAATGAAGAGGTGTTTATGAAACTTCCACCTAGTTATTTTCCTCCTGCAGTCACTACCAATCCTTCTTTAGTCTGCAGACTAGTCAAGTCTCTGTATGGCCTTAAGCAGGCCCCAAGGCAGTGGAATCACAAGTTGTCTTCTGCTCTGAAGTCACTGAGGTTTGTTTAGTCTATTCATGATCATACTCTCTTTATTCAAAACACTACATCTTCATTCACTGCCTTGTTAGTCTATGCAGATGATATGGTAATTACTGGCTCTTCACCTACTGCTATAGCGGATCTCAAGACACAACTTCATTCCATTTTTACTATTAAGGATCTTAGCCCTCTGAGGTATTTTCTTGGTCTTGAAATAGCCAGAAACTCTAAGGGGATCTGTCTTCACCAGAGGAAGTACACTCTGGGAATTATAACTGAGACTGGTCAGATTAATGCTAAGCATTCTGCCATTCCAATTTCTCAACATCATGGTCTTTCTACAGATCATGGCCCTCTATTGGGTAATCCTGACAGATATAGACGACTTGTGGGAAGACTCATATACCTTACCATTACCAGACCAAACATATCATATGTTGTTCATGTGTTAAGCGAGTTTCTGGCTCAGCCTAGGAGTCCACATTTGAGTGCAGCCTTGAAGTTGGTTCGATTTCTCAAAAACTCTCCAGGCCAGGCTCTATTTTTTCCAAATCCAATAGTTTTATTATGCCTGCCTATTGTGATGCTGATTCGGCTGCCTGTCCAATATCCATAAGATCTGTGACAGGTTTCTGTGTATTTTTGGGGTCCTCCTTAATTTCGTGGAAGAGGAAGAAGCAACCCACTATCTCTAAGTCATCCGTAGAGGCTGAATACAGAGCCATGGCTGCCACTTCTTGTGAACTCACTTGGCTTCATGTGTTAATGAAAGATTTTCAGCTACCTTCTCCACTTCCCATTTCTCTGTTCTGTGACAACAAGACAGCCATGCATATTGCTGCTAATCTAGTGTATCACGAACGAACAAAGCATATAGAAATCGACTATCATATAATTCGCCAGATGATTGATGATGGTCATATCTCTACAACTTATGTCTCTACCAAAGATCAACTTGCTGATTTATTGACCAATGTTGTCTCTATTTCTCAACTACATCATCTGCTGTCCAAGCTGAGAGTTGTGAATATCTTCACCACTTCCACCTTGAAGGGGGGGGGGTGTTGAGAATACAGAACATACAAGATAGGCAAAGTGTAAGGGTTAATGGGTTATTAATGTAGTTTGAAATAGCTAAGTGTGTTTTTAGTGATAGGGAAAGCAAGTGGTTCGGTTATTTCATTTCAGGCTCAAGGTTGAGTTCAAGTTTGTATAAATATAGGTTGTTGTTCATACACGCAAGCTAATGAGAAAAACCACCCAAATTATTCTCTCTCACAAAACCCTCTCAATTTTAGTTTTCATCACTACTCTACACAAGCTTACCTCTTACACATAAGACACTTGTATTTAAAGCACACAAACTTTTGTTAGTTTTCACAATATGAGACAAACTCACTTTCAAGATCACACTTTAATCATTCATAACTTATTTATAAAAATATCAAATTTGATAAAGAAATATTCCCTCCGTTTTAGGCAAAGAGTCTGCGTTTGAAAGTCAAACTTTTTTAGAAAATGACACCTTTAATAAGCCATTAGTAATAAAATAGCATTTTTATGCCTTAATTTTTGAAAGTGAACTCTTTATGCGAAACATTTCAAAATAAAATAGTTGACTCTTTGCTCAGAATGTAGGGAGTATATGATTTCAATGTTCTCACGGAGTATAATACATTTCCACAATTACCCTCTTTATTACACAAATTACTCTAAAAAAAATTGTACCTCAAGTTTGCACAATTTCCTTCAAAAACAAAGTTTTTTCAACATTATCCTCTCAAAAACTTCATCATATCCAATTGAAGTTTATTCTATATTGATGTTTATCTTCGGTTGGATCTAGCCCCATTTAATACTTTGATGGTGTTGGGATAAACCACGTTAATCGATCTTGTGTTTTCATAAGGGTACTTGCTTTTTGTATATGCCAAAATATGATAACAACATTAGACCATTTCCAATAGTTTTACACCAAACCTTTAAACTGATGCGATTTCTACACCAATTTCTTTCACCATTACCAAAAGTTCTTTTTCGAAATTTACTCTAAAAAGAATATTCAAACTATGTTGTTCATTGTTCTATTTAAAATATATGTTTAATTCCATTTAATTTGTATTAATGTATTTTAGCAAGACAAATATATTATTTATTGAATTAATATTATATTAAATTAAATACTATGCATTAAAAGTAATAATTGAATGCAAGAATTTAATTGTGACTAAAATACAAACGAACTAAAATTAATAATTAAATGAAATACATTAATAGAGACTAAAATATAAACATTAAAATAACTTAAATAAACAACTAAATATACATATGAAAATACAACTAAATAACAAATAACTAACAATAAAAATAATTAAATTAATAGTATTTAAACCAAAACAAAAAAAAACTAGTACTCCCTCCGTTTTCAAAATATTGTCTAGGTTGATCCGACACACCATTTAAGAAGAACGAATTTACTAGATTATAAATATTAATATAATATGTGGTTTCCTTTAATGTCTTTGAGTATGTAGGCATAATTAAAGTATGTAGAAAAAATAAAGGTAAAGTGGCAAACATATTTTCCTAAAAGAGAACGTTTTAAAAGATGACAATTATTTAAGAACGAATGAAAAAAAAGACAATAATTTGAAAACGAAGGGAATATTTAAACCAAAACATTAAAGTAACAATATTAATAAAAAATAAAACACGAAACAATTAACTAAACAAACAAAAACAGAAAAGAAAAAGATGCCAGGTAAGATGAAGCATGAACAGTTCCAAGCCAAATTTGAAGACCCACGGGTGATCTTGATTTTGAAACAACTTTTAAAGCTTATCTTGGAAGAAGGAATAGTCCATTTTCTTCCACCAAATCGAAGGAATAGAGCATCCGTTGAAGATTCTCTTAGACCAAGTTCAACGGTTTATCAATTGGGGATAAAGAGGGGGGGGGTTTGTTCAACAACGGAGTATTACCGTTTGATCACGCCACGAAGACGGGGTGACTGAGCTGGCAGTCCACGTAATGGACCTGAGCTGACGTGTCCGACTCTTTAGGGTCACGTCGGTGTAGTGGGCACCGGTGGTACCAATTCTTCTAGGATATCTGGGCTTGATGGTTGATCTTGGGTAATCCTGGTTGATGGATACCTGAAAGGAAGACTTCCGTTAGGGTGCTAGGGGTTTCCTAGTTACAGCCCTCCGGTGTGAGAGTCAGTAATCAGGATATAACTTATGTGCCGGAGCTGGGCGTTCCCTTAAGCTTCCGGTGAGTGTATTGATAGTAATCTCCTTGTATGTTTTGTATATCACCAGCAATATAGTAAGTTTGCAATGTTAAGTAATCTTACCTTTCTTGAAGGGAAGGTTTCCTTTTATAGCAGCTTAGATTTGGAGTCATGATTGGTATGAGGGTCCCAACTGGTGGGACTTGTTCCCTGGTCGGCTTGCTGGCAGTTCCTGAGTGGTTAACAGGTTGCGTGTCCAGTGTGGATTGTAGGCGGTTGAATAAGCCGATAAGGTACAGCGGCTTGCATGGCTTGCTCGGCTTTTGTGGGGAAGGCACCTGGATGCTATGTACAGGCTACGGGCTAAACCTGTCTTATCCCAGAGGAATTGTCGGCCGAGCATATGTGATGCTCGTTCATGTGGTCGGGTGTAGACTCGTGGTCGGCTATTGTGCTCGGCAGGTCGGTGGTCGCAGGCACTTCATCAATTAGTTAATGTTCGTCGGCGATGATCGACTGGGAAGTGGTCTTCGGCCTTTGGTGGGACCGGCCCAAGCCTAGCTGGAATCCAGGTGGTCGCTCCACGTAGGGGGACCCAGGTCGGGTCCCATCAATAGCCCCCAAGTTTCCAAGTGCGAGGATTTATCCTTAGCTTGGAAAGTTTAGTCAAA
The DNA here is from genome assembly GCA_013146195.2 of Codonopsis lanceolata. Classification (NCBI taxonomy): domain Eukaryota; kingdom Viridiplantae; phylum Streptophyta; class Magnoliopsida; order Asterales; family Campanulaceae; genus Codonopsis; species Codonopsis lanceolata. Next base: position 171,879,309 of record CM028377.1, read on the forward strand.
TTTTATGCTTGATTTGTCTGCCTCTGATCTTCGTTAGGCTTCCTCGGCTCTTTGTTCGTTTCTTTTTGTGGTCGCTAACTTGATTTGATTGCTTGGCTGTTCGGTTTTTTCGTAGTCGATCACTTTGATACCGAGGATGCACAAAGGAGTAATTAGTGGAATTTTCCTTGGAAATTGGTCCGCCGTATGCATTAAATGCACGGTTTTCGAGGAGTCGTAGGTAATGATTCATAATTACTTTTCCCAAAATGTGACGGCGTCCGGTTTATTGAAACGTCGTCGGTTTGCAGTCATTTCGTGAACAGTGCTCGCCACGTGTCGATCAGCGGATGGTTTGGTAATGATCCGCGTGTTTTTGGTCGGGTCGACCCGGGAAAATCGGGTTGATATAAAATCACGATTTTTCCCGTTTTTTCACTTCACTCTTCTTCTGCACTCTTCTTCAATTTCTTCAAACTCTAAAACGGGCGAAAAAACTCTTCCTGCTACTCTTCCCATATCTGACAATTCCAGCCGTTCCTTTGTTCTAAAATCCTAGTTTCCAGGTTCACCATTTCTTCCTCTTCCTTTTGATACGAATTTCTTGAGTTTTTAACTTTGTTTTGAGCGTTTTCTGGTTTTGCAGTTTTTTCCGGCGACTTCTGCGTTTTCCGATACATCGGAACTCATTCCTTGGTGTCTGTCATTTTTCCCGGTCCTCGCTCAACCTCCTGTTTTTCTTGCTCGCTCTTGATCTAGATCCATTATACAGGTACTCGCTCTATTTCTTTCATTTTTACTCGCTCTTGTTCGGTCTGTTAGGTTTCTAGGGTTAGGCTTTTATGAACCCCGCATCTGCCCTTTCTGTTTTTGCCCCAAGCGAAACCTCTTACTCATCTTCGCCCAGCTCCTCGACTGTCTTTCAAAGAAGTATGAGGACTAAGCACGTTAGCCCTGAGCCAGCATATGCTCGATCTCCAACGACCAAGAGGTTATACTCGCAGACAGACGGCGCTTGGTCGCTGGTATTACCGAGCCAAGCGATGACACTGTTAGTCAACGGTGGTTATCGCATGGAGGGTTTACCCACCCTTTCTGATGAACAATATGCTGCCGAAGATATTCCGGCTGGGGCACCTATGCGGGTATGCCCGGACACGACTAAGGCCCTCCGTTATCTTTTTAACCAATATTATCGGGAAATAATCGCCAAGGACGTGGTTGAGGCGAACAAGGCCCTTGCTGCCGAGAAACGAGGGGAGAGCTCTTCGGCTGCTGCCCTAGTTGAAGAGGTTTCGGCAGAGGCCGATGATGCTCATGTTCGCAGAGTATTGAGGGAATTGAGGAATAACATTTATCCTCTGGATGTAGATAACTGGGACGAGCAGTATAATCACAGTCGAAAGAGATTCCGGGGATCAGCCCCCAATAATTCGATTAGTATGGACGAGCTGAGGGCGAGGACAGATAGAGTAGGTTTATATATTTCTTTCTTTGAAGCCGGTCTTCGACTTCCTCTCGACCCTCTTCTGTGCGAGCTTCTGGAAGAAGTGGGTGCTCACCCCCTCGACCTTTCCTTAAACATCGTTCGGTACTTGATTTCTTTTGCGGCTTGTGTATGAATGCTCGGGTTTGAGCCGACTCTGCCCCTCTTCAAAACTTATTTTGCGGTGACAAAATCTGTGAAGCGCTTCCAATGCAAGCATCACAACCGAGGAATAAATCTGTTCGCCAAGCCTCCGAGTAAGATAGGGTACTGGGACGAGAAGGTTTTGTTGGTGGAGAGCAGATATGGGTGGAATTTCCCGGTGCCTCGTCTTTCTAATGCAGAAATTAAGTCATTTTCCCCGGCTGGGACTTTGGACGAATACGAGGAATCTGCTCGAAAAGCTATCGAAGATTTTCTCGGGGTGAGAGGAATGGGACCAGCCCGAGTATTCAATTGGAACTCTATAAGCGAGGACGAAACACTGTTGAGGATGGTCGGAATGACGACCAAGAGGTTTAAGGGGCTGGTCGTTCGATGTGAGGTGCCCGCGTACATCCAATACCCCGGATGGTCGATGCATGAGGGTAATAAGTTCCAATCGGACTGCCCTTAGTGCAAAGACAACATATTCAACCTTGAAGGCTGTGGAAGTATATATATATATATATATATATATATATATATATATATATATACTTTAATTTCCGAGTTTTCCTTTGATAGATCTTGTGCTCGTGCTTAACTAATTCTTTCATTCGTTTCAGATATGATCGATATAGATGCCCTCACAGGAAAATCTGCCAGGCGAGAGCAAGGGGTGACTCGTCGCCAAATTCTCAAAGACGCCAAGGCCGACCCCAACAAGGCCTACCCCCTACCAACCGACGAGCAGGGTGTTGGGTCCTCGGCGGCTCCTTCCACAGCGGCTCCTCGCCGAGCGCCAACCAGAGTTAATCCCCGGGGGAGAAGTAAACCTCCAGCCCCAGCGAAGAAAATTTCTGAGCCCAGCGCTCCTGCTCTTCCTGCTCAGCCTACCTCCATCGAGAGTGCTCCTGCCCCTTCCCAAAGGAAACGACAGCTAATTGTGGATGCCTTCGAGGAAGATGAGCAAAGCGTAGAGGAAAGATCTGTTCGTCCCCCGGCGGGGAAAAAATTGAAGGGCAAAAGCAAGTCTGTATCTTCATCGGCAAGTGAAGAAACAGTCTCGTGGTTGAGGGATGACTTTGTGGGTCCGACCACTCGTGCTGCCGGGGCCCAGCTAGCTAAGGATTTTGCGGATATCCCTGTCCTTCAAAATTTTGATGTTTGTCGCCGTGATTCTCCCATGGCCCTTGCCGGGCAAGGATTGGTTGTCCGAGCTCAAGTTGGGGATATGGTCGGGATTGCCAATTCTTTGCCCCCGGCCGAGGGTATGGGACGAATTGGCCTATGTATAAGCGAGGTAATACTCTTCGCCCTTTTTTTTTCTCTTTGTTGTCGTCTTGTGTCAGTTGTGATCGTTGTTAACATGCATTGTATTTTTTGTAGATTTGTTCTTTTGTGTCTTCACTGGCCACTCGGGCTGACCTCTCTGCAAACGAAGCGACGAAGCTGAGGGCACAAGCTCAAACCGATAAGGATGAACTCGAGCTCCTGCAAGGTCAGGTGGCCTCCTTAGAGAGCGAGCGTGACAAAAGCGCAGCTCAGCTAAAAGAGTCTTCGGCCAAGGTGGCCCGTTTAAATGAAGCCAAGGACTCGGCTGAGGCTCGTGCTAGTGTTGCGGAGAAAAGGGCCAATGATGCCGAGGAGAAGGCCAGACAAGCTGAGGAGAAGACTACTCTGGCCGAGCAGGAGTTGGCCGAGCTGAGAGCCAAGGTTGCCAGTTTAGAGGGGCAGGTCGAGGATGCGAAGGCCGCGACTTTCAAATCTTTTGAAGGGACTGAGATCTTTAACAAAGAGGTCGTCGTCTATTACGAGCGGGCAATACGGCATATGCTTGAGTGGCCGCTGCTTCGGGGACGAATCTTGGCACCATAATCGAATGGGTTAGTGAGAATTTCATCGGCGAAGCTGCTCGGTAAGGCCATGAGATGATCCCCTACACAGAGGACGAGCTGGAGATGTTGCGGGCAACGGATGTCAAATATAACCTGGAGGAATGGGTGCCCCCACCCCGTGGTCGCTTGATGTGATGGCCCTTACGAAGGCCGTGGAGCAAGGCGAGGAGGTGGACTTCGACCCGGAGCTCAAGCTAAGGCAATTTATGGGCGAAGGCGAACACTCCAACCGAGCTGAATTCGAAACTGCTTCCATGGCCGCCGAGCAACATGGTCTTCCCTCACCCCCTCGTGAAACCGAGGTCGCCAATCTCCCCGAATAGTTTTTTGTTTTTCCTCGCTGTGTCGAGTGGTCCCAGGCGAATGTGCCTTTGCTTCAAATAATTTTAACTTGTCTTTAAACAATTTTTGTTTATTCATTTTAGTCGATTAAAATGAGTTGTCCGAATGAATTTTACTTGTTTTTATTTTAGCTTTATTTCTAACTATGCTCGCGTGCCGAGGATAATCAAAGATAGCTTTATTTGTTTTTAAATAGTCGCTTTTTCCCTTGTACAATAATCCTCGGAACTCTCCCACCTCCGTACGAGGATGGGAATGAGTATTTTGACTCATTTATCATTTTTGTTGGCCTTCCTCGTATACCGAGGATAAGGTCTTTTTCCCACCTCCGTACGAGGATGGGAATGAGTTTTTGACTCATTTGTCATTTTTGTTGGCCTTCCTCGTATACCGAGGATAAGGTCTTTTTCCCACCTCCGTACGAGGATGGGTCCTATTGCATCTCCGTTCGAGAATGAAAATAGGTGATAACACTAGTTTTCAGGAAAAAGACTTGTCATTCACTAAGCTTGTAATCCTTACAAAAAGTTACATCAATGATAATACGCCTTGAGATGATCGGCATGCCAAGGATTTTTAAAAGGTGTACCATCTAGCTCGGCCAACCTGTAGGTTCCTTCTTTCACAATGCTAGTTATTCTGAATGGACCCTCCCAATTTGGAGACAGCTTATTTCTTCCCACCTTTCTGCCTGTAGCTTCAATCTTTCTCATAACCAAGTCTCCGACTAGAAAGGCTCTCAATTTAACTTTTTTGTCATGGTGAATCTTTGTGAGCTTCTTGTAATTGATCATTCTGAGTCGGGCCTCTAGTCGCCTTTCTTCGAGGTTATCCAAATCGAGCTGTCTGGATAAGTCATTCTGTTGTTGATCGAATAAGGTAACCCGAATGGTGGGAAGGGCTAGCTCGACTGTGCCATTGCCGAGCCATATGTTAATGCAAACTGGTTTCACCAGCTGATCCTCGTGACCGATGTTCTAATTCCCCATAGCACAATTGGTAACTGCTCTAATCCAAATTTTCTCGCCTAAATTTCGCTTCATGCAAGCATGATCTTCTTATTCCCCGCCTCCGCCTCGGCCATTGCCTCCGGATGAGCTACCAAGACATTTTGTGTTTAACATTTAGCCGATCACAACTTGTCAGAAATTTTTGGAAAATTGAGTGCCATGGCTCTGAGACGATCATCCGAGGAAGTCCAAATCGACGTAAAATCACCGTAGGTAAACCTCGATTGCCTCGATCCTCGGTTAT
>CM028377.1:171884508-171892008 GCA_013146195.2 Codonopsis lanceolata
ACCCACACAACACTTTTCCACATTTCGATGGGACGCTCACGGTCCCATTTGTAACAATCAGAGCCCAGTGGATTTCACGTGCAGCCCATACACAAGTCCACTAAACACACATCACCTTGGGTCATTAGCCCACAAAATTGACCAAAAACTCTATAAATAATATTGGTACTCAATAATAAAATATGACCACCTTATAAATGCATAATTCTTTGCCGACTTGATGTTGGACGGGGGTGCTCACACCAACACCCCTTACGAAGGCATTGTTTGTGGACATTTACGGTCATTGATTATGCAACGACACTCTTCCACATCAGTTAAAGCCATTAACGTAGAAACAGCTCAAACCTATGTCAGACTCGTCCTGTGTTCAAAATTGTATCTAAACTATGTTAGAACTCAAATGATTTAACCTACAGTTCGAGAATTCAACACCAAGAAATTAAGGCCGGATCTCAGATGGAATATTAGTTGAAGGGTCCAAAGAGTGGCTGAGAACACAATTGAGAAAAACTCGGAAGCAAAACTTAAATAGTCCCTATACTATTTTAACATATTTTACGTAATAATCAACTTTAAAAAATATGTTTATAATTTTCACAATCGGTTCAATCCTTTACCATTTTTATAATTTTTTTAATTTTGGGTCTACAATCAATTAGTAATTTTTTTATATGAATATTATATCATATACACCCTCGATTTAGTTAAATAGTCTCTTATACTATTTTGAGATATTTTAATTAATAATCAATTTTTAAAAAATATGCTTATAATTTTCCCAATCTTTCATCTTTATTCTCCACTTGTATTGTAAGTATAATGGTTGTGGTTAATTACTTTTTTATTTATTATCAACTTCAAAACTACTTATATATGTTTTTATTACTCTGGAACCTATTAAATAAAGAGTTATTATATACAAATAAAGATTTTGTATTCGGTTCCAGCGGAGTTATTCAACTTTAATTTTATTTTGCGTTTCTAAATTTACTTATATAAAAAAAATTAGTTGACCATCAATTTTTTCTCCGGGTCATAAAAAATAACAATTGATTGGGTATATAATATCAATATTTCAAGCAAAAATCAAAATTTTTTGTTATGTTACTATTATTTGTTTTGCTTATGTTTATTTAATTCTTGTTTATTTTTTACTTAAATTTATAGTGCATAATACATGTTAGCAAAAAAATATCCATCAAGAAGTGAAAACATAAATAAAAGAAAAAAATTGATTGATTTTTTTTTATTGCAAGTTATTTTAACAAATGAAGAATAACAACTTTCAGTTATTATTTAATACTTATTTTCTTATATGTTTAGGTATTATCTATTTTCAATACTTCAAATGATGAAAAGTCAAATAAATTGTTCGTCTAAAAATTTATGTTTATATTTTTTTAAGGACCCCTTATTTTTCTTTTGGTTCTAGACCCCCAAAAGTTCAAGACCGCCCGGCTATCCATGTTACAACCCAATCTCTACTTGTAACTGGTTTCCAGCTTACCTCTTTTGCAGTGGTCCACAAATTTTAATTCTATCCTTCATCCCTTGCCTGTATCTTCCTACCTCCCCGTCCCCAAAACTTACCTCTGCTAGAAGCGATCTTTAGCAAAGCTAGGGTCATGGAGAAAGCCCAGTTCCTCGATCATTTCCTTGGTGGGTAAGAGAAAACGAACCACACCTATATTTAGTTTTTTTAACCATATATTGTGCTATAATTGATCACCACAACTGCCTACTAAAAACTGTAAGGCTAGAAATGTGACGACCCGACCCAGATTCCGGAACAGAATCCCAAGGTCGCGCCGCAAGGACAAGGCAAGAAGGGGACAAGCACTTCCAAATCAGTAGTGCGAGTCAAACAATAGAGTTATCCAACTCTAAACAAGAATGTACATCCGTACAAAATACGGGTCAACAAAAATCGAAGGTGCGGAAGCGTTAATAGAGTGAAGACCCGAGCTAATAAACTCGAAATCAACACTAAAGAAACCAAGAGAGAGTATTGTCTCGATAGGAGAAAGTACAAAACTCGTGCGCAACATAACATTGCGCGCGAACAAACCATCGGCACTCGGTGGCGTTTCAATAACGAACTAACCTCGATATAACAATTACCCACGGCTAAAGCATACCGGGTTAACCAACAATGAAAACAACTAGAATAAAGAAAAGCCCCAAAGCTACGTTCTGGGGAGACAAGCGAATATAAAACTAAGACTACGAATAACGGACGACACAATACGTCGGCCCAAAGAAGAACCAAATCGAACCCAAGTTGTTCTACCCGATCAAAGTCTAAATAACTTTACAATACAACGAGCTCAAAAGAATAGTAAGACAATAGACAAATCAATGATGCTAGATGAGATAGGAATCCACAAGCTACTACTGGGAATGTGGGCTGCTACAATCACGAACACACGATCATGCGAACTAAGCTCGAGCTATCGATCGTTGCTATCTGCTACAATCACGATCTACGGCCTCAACGTGGCGGACATGTTATCGCAACTAGAAAACAAAGTACGGGATGAGTCATAATGACTCAAGATGCGCTACTACTAAAACAATATAACATAATATGAAACATTGTTATAATAATGTAACACGCATTTACTGAAACCCATGAAGACGTGTCATATACTTTACAAGAAATCTCTCCTTCTCACTTACTAAACTGTCCAAACGAACTAGGGTGTGGATTCCCTGCTTAACACAAACCAAATGAATTAGAAAGTAATTCTCATGAAAGCATTACATGTAAGTATGTATAACTTTTTATATACATGTCAAGTCATTCATGAAACTAGCAAGTATGAGCATGTATATTCACATATATGCATATCAAGTCATAGAATTATCAAGTATGTATACCTACGGATATACAAACCATGAAATTCAATCATGCGAATCAAGATAAACATGGTCACTTTCAATCCCATGTCTCAATTAACACTTTGTTGTCACATAAGTGCTTGAAATAAATCACATAACAGGAGGATATGTTATAGAGCAACGTAGATCTGAAATGAAAAGTTATCACGATTGTGGGTTGTCGGATGCGTGAGTGATACATCGACCAAGCACGATAGTATTATTCCAAGCGCCCTAATAGTTACGACAAGGTACTCTTCTCCACCTTGTGATCAAATAGTGGAGGGTGGGTGCATGATGATGGGTGGCGACCCATCACTACCACGAATCTCACAATTCGACGGCGATGCATCGTTACCATCGAGACAAGACAAGTATGCCAGCTGGACTAATGGAATGACAAGTAGATGTTTACTTGGCACTAAAATCAAGTAGAGAACGAGCTCGACAAGAGCGAACTCGTCCATGTCAAGTAGATGTTTACTCATATAAAATCAAGTAGGAAGCGAGCTCGACAAGAGCGAACTCGTTCAAGACAAGCAGGCATGTTATCCACGACATGTTCACGATTAATCATGTAGATTACAAAAGGAGCTCGATTGAGTCTCAAGTATAAGTGTCAAATTGTCTACTCAATTATATTCAAGTTCCAAAAGCTAGTAATCTAGTCCAATGGATTTCTAAGCGTCAAAGGATCTCACCACGATCTAGTAAGGTCAATCGTTCCTTAATTCGACTCGTTGAGTCTTCGCTACAATTATTCCCAAATAGAATACAAATGCTATATGCATTTCTATCCCTTCTCCATGTTCACAGTTCACATATATCTAGGTCCTTATTTCATTGAGAAACCCTAGTTCAACAAGTTCACCATTCCACCTATTAGTGAAATCTAAGTTCAATACATGTACACTAATCAACTTTCAATAGGTCATTAAGACATTCAAGAATAAATCATGCATGCTTTGAGCCAAGATATGAAATATGTTTCATAAGTCATATAATGCCGATAAAACCACAAGGTAATCAAAAGTAATATATACTTCAAGTCGAAAATGAAAAATATGCTTATTAAGTCATATTCAATAAATAAGTAAGAATACCAAATCACAATTTATATAATTCTCAAGGTTTACCTAGATTGTCTAGGCTCACCAAATAACAAGATTATATCCTTAGAGTCTTTCTCTTTAGGATAGTATTTCATCCCAAAATCTCAAATCCATTAAGGTTTATGTAATAGTCATAAACCACTATTGCCACATTCAAGTCCTTGAAGCCATACGCTAACTTACGTTGCAATACTATGAGACCTCGTTGAGGTTTTCTAAGTTAAAGTACCAAGTAGTACACTCACATGATAAGACCCATGGGTTGTAGTCTAGGTTCTAAAGATGTCCGTGCGATACTATTTCCTAAGGTCAAGGCAATACTAGCATGCTTTGGATAACAACTTGATTATCTTTGCAACTCTACGAGTAGACTCTATATATAGAGTACTAGATCATAACCCATCAAAATTTGTTTTTTAGGAGATTCTCTAATTCACCATCTCGGATTCCCCGAGATGATCCCAAGATTCCCAATCAAGTCCTTAAACAAGTTAGGGTGCATTCACACATACATGGCGACTCTAGTGAGTCGGAGTTCCCACATCAATAACCCCAAATCCATAGGATCCAAAACATGGGTAGGTCAAGTTCCTACAAGTCTTACAATCCTTTTTTTAACCCTTTTTATAAATCAATTAGGACCACAATACCAAGCCAAACATGACCTTAGTCTATCGATGACCCAAATTCTACAATTTGAAACCCTAGCATAGAACTTTCTCTACGGCTTTCAATTGCAATTACTTCCTTCACGAGAGTTGTTCCTAAACACATTTGGGACATTATTCATGCTTTACTCAAGTCCAAATTATTAACTTATAGGGCAGCCCCAATAAATTCAGATTTCAAACCTAAAAATGACAATTTCTCAACATCTTGCAAATGTAATTAATTCCTTCACAAGAACTACTCCTAGGCATATTTAGAACAACATTCATGCTTGAACTAAATCCAAATTAATAAGTTAACATGGCAGCCCCAAATTTTCAGATTTCTATCTTGTTGAAATGAAGATTTCTACTTCACAAAAAGTCTTCCTAATCATGTATACAACAACTATTATGAAGGGAGTATGCCCTAATATTAAACCTACAAATTTTCTGGGTTTGAAAACGTACCTTAAGCCTTAGATTAATGGATGCATGAAGAAATAAATCAAGGATAAATGTAGAGGAGAGTAAGAGCTTCGAAAGGGCGGTCTCGGAAATCCGATCGGGTCACCAAAGCTCCGGCAATCGATCAATGAAGGTGGAGTGTTCTTGAGTCTCCTTCTCTCTCTAAACCCAGCAAACTATCATACGTAAGATGGAAAATGGCTGAAATGGTTGGGATGGTGAAGTCACAAACTTGGCTCAATCCAAGTGAAAGGGTTATGTGACTTCTCATTGGTCAATAAATGTCTACCATTGATAAATAATCATCAAAGGCTTGGATTGAGTCTCCCTTGGTCAACATAAGTGAGATTAAGTGATTTGGGTCAAGTTTGGTTGGACTTGAGGTCAAGGGTGCCAGGGACAATGCCACATTTCATCAAAAATCCTGAAGTGCTGGAAATCAGGGCAATACTACTGACCAGTCAAATTGTAAAATCTACCATAAATCACTAACAACTCCGATTGAGGTAAATTTTTGATTTTTCTGAAACTAGACTCTTTAAAATACAATTTAGCGTTTTAAAATTCTCAATTCGGACTTGTATTCATCAAAATACAGTCCCTCCAAGTTCTTGTTAACATTCTGAATTCTCAAAACAGAACACAGACATTGCCATAATACGTGGCCTATTTGACGCCCTTAAACACATTGGAAAATTATGAAAATTTACAGGGATTAACTTAACATATGTAGGTAACACACACTAAAGTTTAAGCCAATTCTCTTTAGTAGATTGGTACCAGAATTTTCCCGAAATTTGCCCAAGAACAAGACTGAATCTGTGAAGTAATAAGTTGTTCATTTTATTTCTAATTAACAAGTCCACGAACAAGGATGGTTAAACATGAAAGAACTAGTAACCTTGGTATAGAATTCAACCCAAATGAACCACAACTAATCATGGACAAGTCTCTAAGGCAAAGGAATGCATTCATGCATCCTAATTTCCAAATGTTCAAATACAAGCAAGAAGTGTCTCAACCTCAAAGTTAAACTTCCAATGGTTTAAGTAATGACCAAGAAAATGTAGAAATCATACCAAGACTCTTTAAGACTTAGCTAAGAGTTAAGGAAGCTAAGGCGATACACAAAGCTGCCACGAAAATGTATACAAAGTATAAAAATCTTATAAGACAACCAATATTCCACTAAAAGAACTAGAACCAAGATATATATGTTAGGTTTATTTCTAGTAGGTTAAGCAACAATAATGATCATGGTAAGTAACCAAAGTTTCGGTTCTCTTACTAACAAAAAGCCAACAAGAACATTATGGCCATTTGACACGTAAAACAAGGAAGTTAAACACACGAAGGTCCAGGGTCTTACAAGAAAGCCCTGCTGCTTGTAGCCCACACACAGGCACTTAACACCTTGAATCAACACAGCCTACTTGGGCAAAAGCCCACCCAAAATTCTGATTTTGATGTCAGCCCACACACAGACACTTAACACCTTGAATCAACACGGCCTACTTGGGCAAAAGCCCAACCAAAATTCTATTATATTATTTTGATGTCTTTTGGTAGTAGGTGACCACTTTATAAACCACAATACTGCAGCGGGAGATGAAGGACAGAATCAGGTGGTGGCTCAATGGTATTGGTTTCACAAGCCCACGGAATCACACACATGATGTTGATAAACATGTAATGGGTGGCCATTATATAAAAACACATTCAAGCCATACATCTACCATATGTGGGATGTGGTATCACAAGCCCACCCAAGAGTCCATGATGTTGATCTCCTCCATTTCATAAGAGATCTCCCTTCCGCCATTATATAAAAACACATTCAAGCCATACATCTACAGATATCATATGTGGGATTTTTGCTTGTATTACAATCTCCTCCATTTCATAAGAAGACCCCCTTCCGCTCACATTTATTAACTCAGATTACAATTTTGCTTGTCTATTATCTACTAACAAACATTTATTCTCTTACAACTATATCTTAACATTAAATGAATAATTACACACTTTGTTTTAATAGAATGGTGATTTTAACAGTGCATGGCTATGGAATTGGGGGTTCACAACATAAGGGTAAACTGCATAAATCCCGGACTGGACTTTTCAAATCTGAGATCACGAGTAAAGCCTCATGAATAAGATGAATAAGAGGATGAATGAGGTAGCCCGTAAAATAATCCCTCTCGAACATATGGCACAAAATCCTTTTGCATTGCTCTCAACGATACTTAATCCGGCATGATTTCACTGACATTGCTACGTTTCAGAAACTGCTTTTATTGTTGATGATACTTAATCCAGGTTTGATTCATCACTATACGTTTACCCGGCTGTTTTATTGTTGACTTTTTTCCCCGCTCAGCTTTAGATAC
>CM028377.1:171899508-171919070 GCA_013146195.2 Codonopsis lanceolata
ATTTTCTAAATTCTTATGATGCAAGTTGGTAATGAATCCCTATCTCCTTTCTGTCTCTGTTTATGTTTTTGATAATGCTGGGAAGAAGGATTTCAAAACATGTCAAGTTGCCCCTTTCTGTATTTTAAAGAATTCTTATAGTAAATTTTATCATTAAAGCAGTGACTTTATACTTGGGCTTTGTTTGTTTTATAGAAAATGATTTTTAGAAAAAAAAAATTATTTTCAAGTTTGGTAAATCTTTTGAAAATATTTCAGAAAACATTTTCAGGTATTTGACAAACGCACATAAAATGTTATGGAAAACAATATATAAATAAATACAAAAGTATATTTTAATATTGACGTCCATATTGAATATAAAATAGATCTGTAATAAAATTCACCCATTTTTGATAAATCTTGATTGTGAAACATCCACTTAGGCAAACTCTTGGATTTAAAAGACTTTTTATTTTTTGATCATTATCTAATAACAATATCAATTAATAATACGATTGATAAATAGTATTTATATCATAGTTCTTACAAAATACATATTGTTATGCTTCTATTGAAATTAGTATTAATAATTACACATTAACAATTCTCCTAATATAGAGCAATGCCTATATATAAAAATAGAAGTTTAATTATTAAAGAACTCCCGCTAGTAGAGATGCTAAAAAGGCCGGAAACCGTAGGGTCGACCCTATTAACAGGAAACATGAAAGGGTCAGGGTTGAGAAAATCCAACCTCGTTTAATAAACGGACTAAACGGGCTGACCCTATAGGATCGTGAGAAAACTGGGTTGGGCTGGCCGGTTCTAGGGCTGACCCGCAGGCTAGAAGCTTTTGGCTAAAATGAGGGTTCAAAATATTAGAATTGAAATTCAAACCCCCAACCTCTCAAGAGGATAGGAACTTATGGATGACCCCTTACATCATTCAATCATCCTGACTTGTTTGTTTTAAATTCAAATGCTTAATATATATTATCATTTTATTTGGTAAACCAATGTCTATCCCATGTTAGCTTTGTGATGATGCATGTGTATTTGATTAAAGTTAAACCCAAACATGGTCGTAAGTATAGTTCTAAGATATATAAGTTTCCAAAATTGGTCAAAATGAGATTTTTGGATACATAATTAGATATGTTTAAAGGGTCGAGAATCGCATGGCTTGATCCTGCTAATCGGGAATCGGAAAGGGTCAAGGTCGGGAAAATGCAACCCATTTAAATTCCGTGCTAAATAGGTTGACCTTAGTATTATATTTTTCTATTTGATTAAAATATTTGATTGTATTAACTTCTTACCAACATTTATTTTATATTATTTTATTATCGTAGATGAAGAGGATAATGATGTTGAAGAAAATACTTTCTCAAAATAAAACTCGATTTCATGTTTTTAATTCGTATTGTTAATCGTTGTCACTTGTCTGTCAATATGTTTGTTACTTAATTTCAATTTTTTTGATTTAAATAAGACATCACGTGTTAATAGGGTTGACTCTGTTAAACAGTACCCTACATGGTTAGGGTTGTGATTTGAGTGATCCGTTTAACCCGTGACCCTATAGGGTCACAACCATATAGGGCTGACCTTATAAGGTTAGGGCCAACCCAATTTAACATCTCTACCCACTAGTACACTAGGTAAACGGGTTGTCCTCATGAACGTAGCTCAGTTGATTAAGAACTAATAGATTTGAAACAGGCAAACCGGTTGAAGGAATTGAAAGGACTGTTCTTCCAACTATACCACTTCTTAGTGGCTCCACATAATAAAGTAAAATTACTTTATTGAAGGTTAGTTTTATTGAAGCTAAAATAATTTGATTGTAATTTTAAAGTAAAATTAAGGACTCCAAAACGACGATGACTCAAAATAAAATTAATTATAAGCTTAAAGTAAAATTAAGGACTCCGAAACCACGATGGCTCAAAGTAAAATTATAACCATGAGGAGCACGGCCTCTCTTACTAAAAAAATTATAGTATAAAGAAACCTTGTTTTTATACTCAACACTGTATCCCTTACCCACAATCTAGACTCCCTGCTTACACTTTTCTACCTTAAAATGGGCAATTCACATATCCTAAAAAGCTGGATTTATTTTCTCATGTACATATATCGACAAATACATTTCACCCTCTATACATGCGCCACTAAAAAATTTCGGCGTTTTTTCATATCATTGAGATGTGTCCCTTATCCAACAACGTTAATAATATGCACACTTAAATATACTTGTTATTGGATAGCAAATATTTAGTACAAATATAATTGAACCATTGATAATATAATTTAATACTCCTTCCGTTCTGAGCAAAAAATCTCCATTTTAAAGTCATTTTTTTAAAGAAAATAATACTTTTAGTAGTCCATTAATAATAAAATGATATTTTTATGTCATAATTTTTGAAAATAGACTTTTTAAATGAAACATCTCATAAAGGAATAACGAACTCTTTGTCAGGAGTACTATCTCTGTCCCAAAATAAACAATACATTAGCTTAAAAAAATTTGTCCCAAAATTAATGATGTTATAAGATTTCAATATAATTTAATACTCTCTGATTACATGTTGTGAATGAAAAAATTGGATGATTGTAAGAGAGATGTTGAGAGGAGAAGAAAAATAATCATGCAACTTAATTATCAACAATAATTGCATTTAGTAAAAGTGGACCAGTCTTTTTTCTAAAGGCAAAACACACAAATGGGCCACCCAACTTTGGACCTTATTGCAATTCGGCCACCGAAACTTTGGTTCATCTATTTTGGCCACCCTACTTTCATTCTGTTGCAAGCGAGCCCATTTTCTAACGCCCGTTAGACCAGAACGTTAACTTTAGGGGTAAAATAGGAAAAAACTGTTAAAACACAGTTCATCACTTCTTTCTATGGCAGGGCGAGTCTGGACTTGCTCCCTCGGATTCCACTTCACAACGAGCAGCGAGACCGTCGGAGTCCCATGATAAGGATTTGGACCAGAAATTGGTGGACCATACACGTAGGCCCTATCATAAGGACTGGGATTTCCCTTCAATTGGAGTCGGAGCTAATCTGCAACCTTCACCAGATCTATGCCAGATCTGAAACAAAGATGCAACAGTGGAGGGTGATTTGTTGACCAAAGTCAGAGATCTGCTCATCCGCTTCGTCTTTGAGGCAGGTACTTGATCGAAAGAGATACAGGTGATCAAGTAGAAGCTGCTTCGCCGGAATCGAGGTGAGCAAAGGCGGAGAAGATGACTGCTTGTTCAGTTCGTTGACGGCGACTTGCAGAGACACATTGCAAATGTGTTCCGGGTCGGGTTTGTAGTTGTTGTTGGCGTCGCCGGCGATGATGGAGGAAATGCTGGCAACACACGAATCGGGGTACTGAGTCACGGAGCAAACAGATATGATTGACTCGTCGGGTTTAGAAGAAGAGAGAGACGGAGACGAGGACGGCTCCTGTGGTTCAGTGGTGGATTTGTAAAGCAAGAGCGCGATGGCTGTACCGATGATAATAGTTAAAATGAGAACAAATGAGAAGAAGACGGCAGTCCGGCGATTCCTTTTTCCCATCTCTCTATAACTTTAATTTAAATGCTTTCATCTCTATTTCGTTTTTGTTTTTCTTCATTCCTTTTCCCCAGTTTGGGTGGCCTTGCGGTGGGGGAGATTGGGATTGTTAAGTTCAGATGGGTTTACTTTGGCGTAGCCCTTGGCGAAATTGACAGATTGATCCATGTACTGTGCTTCTGTTTCTTTGAATTTATTTTTTCTGGGTTTTGGGAGAAGATGAAGATGAACAGTCTCCCTTTTTGATATTAACAAGGGTAAAATAGGAATTTTGACTTAAACTTAACGCCATTTTCTAACGGGCGTTAGAAAATGGGCTCGCTTGCAACAGAATGAAAGTAGGGTGGCCAAAATAGATGAACCAAAGTTTCGGTGGCCGAATTGCAATAAGGCCCAAAGTTGGGTGGCCCATTTATGTGTTTTGCCTTTTTCTAAACTTCCTTTCTGTGTGTTAATCTCTAAATCATTGTTTATTTTAGGCAAAACATACAAATGAACCACCAAATTTTATTTTTTTTTGCAATTCGGCTACCGAAAGTTTGAAATATCTATTTTGGCCATCCACTTTTAGTTTAGTTGCAAGTGAGCCCATTTTTTGGATGAACGTTAAATGTAGCCGTTAAGTTATGTCAAATATCTATTTTACTATTCTAAATACAATTTTTTGCCTATAAGAAATCTAAAGGGGTCTAATTGAAAAATAAAAAAAATACAGTTTTTTATTTTTGTTATATACTGCTATTAATTTAGCAAAAAAATTGTGTTTATTTCAATGGAAATCTCCTCCTCATCATGTTCATCCCCATTCTCTCTCCACCGAATCCATTTCGCCCCACCTCTTTCAATCCCCCACCGTGTCTCCGCCACTCGCCACCGCTGTTCCCAACCTCCTTTCTCCTTAAATCACGCTACCTATAGTACCAGTACCTCTTCTTCTTTCTTTCGACTCCATCTCTCTTCTAAACCCTCTATTCAAATAATCCTTAAAACAAGTCACTTGACTGAAGATGAAGATGGAGGTGGAGGTTTTGACTGAAGATGAAGATGGAGGTGGAGGTTTTGACTGAAGATGAAGATGTCGATCGGAGAACATATGGTGTGACTGTGGATGGAGCAGGAGTCGGCTATACATGAAAGAGCTCAGCTAGATATGGGACTTTGTTTTGAGGAAGAGCGAACTGGGAGATGAGAAGGAGCCATCGGTGTGTGGAGATGTCCGGGGGCGGGGCGGGGGGGTTGTGTCGTCGTCATCGACGATGGAACAAATCTGGAGAAGGGAGGATGAAAGAGTGAGAGTGGGTTCTATGAAGAACTTCCTTGACAAAGGACCTGCGAAGGAAGTGGGTTGGCTTTCCCTTTTGCTGATCGAGCCCGATAAACGAAGGGTGGCTCGCCTGAAGCTAGACGCTTAACGGTGAACACCGGGACGACTCTTAGTTTTCCCCCATGGATTTAATACCAAAGGGCATGTGAATGGTGGAAGAGAGAGAAGCAACACTTGGTTAAAGCCACGTGAAGATGTCGATTATCAACCTAGGACTAGGATTGAAGTCGCACTGGCAGCAATGGGTTGTGGAGGCGTAGATGGAGCCCGATAGGATTGATGATGACAAACAAGAGAGAAAGTGATGTCGCTAGGTGTGTGTTGTGACTGATGCGAACTAGAAGGGAGAGAGAAAACCATCAATTAGGTATTAGATTGATTTGGGTTTAGATTTGGATTATCTGGGTTTGTTTAATGGCAAAATTTGAAAATTAGGTATTAGATTGTGGAGTTTTTGGTCTTTTTACATCTTTCAAGTAAATAAAATTAATTTTGATATTTTTAATGTTGTTTTTTTTCCTATTTTGCCCCTTAATTTAACGTCATAATATAACGCCCGTTAGTAAATGAGCTCGCTTGCAACTGGACTAAAGTTAGATGGCCGAAATAGATATTTCAAAGTTTCGGTGGCTGAATTGCAAAAAACAGGAAAGTTGGGTGGCCCAATTATGTGTTTTGCCTTTATTTTAGGATAGATGCAGTATATAAATCAATCGATTGATGAAAAATAAGTCTAAGTAGATTAACACATAAAGATCAAGCAAAATATATAGTTAAACCACTAATATAACAAATTAATATATAATAAAATAATTTGAGAAAAATATCAAAAAGTCACACTAAAAAATTCTCATAACCAAAACTTCATTTTCTTTTCATTTATGACAATGATTATAAGAATTTCATAGATTATTATCATTATCATTATTATTATTGTAATTACCATAATAATATTATTATTATAACAAACTATCATTATCATTGTCTTTATCAAAATTATTATGATGGAGTACTAAAAATCTCTTTAAAATATTCATTATCAATTATCCCATGACAACTACTCAAAATTAATCTTTTCATACTAAAAAATCAAAAAGTTAACCTTTACACTATGAGTAAGTTTCTTTTAATACCGTCTTACAGATCAGATGCTACACAATTTGATATTGGGCCGTTCTTCGCGGATTGTAGGATATCTGGCTTTATGTGAAGGTATGATCTTATAGAAACTTGTCAAAAGAAGACACATTAGAAGGAATGCAAGGCTGGGCCTCGCGGAACCCCTCTTGCATGAGAGTAAGTCTTAAGCTTGATTAAAAAGCAAAAGGACAGAGTTTTGATGTGTAAACGTGAGCGTACCTTTAAAATGAAGCATTGTAACTTATTCCGATTCAACCAACAAGTAACCTTTCTAAAACTTTTCTACTTCTTCTTCTTTCTAGGTTTTTATTAGAGCTCTTCACAATTTCTGGGTTCATCTGTCTATGCTCTTTGATGTTTATCTTTTTTGGGTGTTATTTGAGGGTTTTGTCTCTAGATCTGAGTAAGTCATAGGGAGATCGAGGAGAATCTACCAAGTAATCATGGGTTTTTTGGGACGTTAATCAAGATTTTCCTCGATCTCTTATAGGAATGTCTTCCCCTCTGCTATTTTCTAACGAAGGCTTTGACCATGAACAAGAGGCTTATGATTATAATCATGTTGCTCAAGAAACCAATGCACCCAAAGATTCTAAAAGGACTGGCTCTGATGTATATGCTCTTGAGGAAATGAATACCCAGGAAGCGAGCAACCAAGCTCCCATTAGAAGGATCGTGCATGATGTAACTACTGATTAGGATAATGAGGAAAATGAGGCGAGTTCGAGTGGTATCCCAAGCGAGAAGGAAGTGGCTGGCCGCCTAAGAGCAGGTCGTAGAAGTCGTAATGAGGATTACGATAACTTGAGCTCGCTTGCTTATTGGAAATCAGTTGATTCCGTGGTGGAGGTTGGGAACTGGTTTGACTCAATTGGGATTTGCGGGCAAGATTATCGAGGAGTTCCTTATGAGTCCGAGATGACTCCTGCTCAGATGAGGAACAAAACAAAAAGGGTGGTCTTCTTCTACGACTTCTTTCGCGTCAAGATGTGTTTCCCCTAGATCTTTTTATTTTCGAGTTCCTGAGAGAGATCAATCTTGTTCCGCGTGACCTTCAACTTACCATAATGTTAATCTTGTCGCTTTTAGGGTAACCTGTCGGCTGGTTGACTTTGATCCAGAGATGATCATACTTCGTAAACTATTCTAATTTACTAATGACAAGAGATCGGCAGGATCATTAGTCACTCGAAAGCTGGAGCACTGAAGCTATTTATCGAGTTTCCCCACAAGGTTGAAAAATGGAACAAAAGGATCATTGTTATGGAGTCTAGGGTTGGATGGCCCTTTGCCCTGAGCCCTTATGAAGTGAAGCCCCCCACCTATGACAGATTTGCCACCTTTACTGGGGAAGATAGGTGTTTGGCAATGTTGAAAAATGTGTTGGGGGTGACCGAGCAGGGTCAACGCTGGTTGATTGATTGGAAATCAATCGTACAGGACCCGAAAGTTTTGCATCTGGCCGTGATGTATCCTGCTCCCGTGGAGGGCGTGGCACCCTTGATTGCCATTGAACCCGAACCTGTTCATCCTTTCTGGGGTACTTGTCAAGACAACAAGTTCCCAGTGAATGCGATCAGTGTGGTCTGGGGGGAGACTGTACCACCCAGCTTGACTTAAATGATATTGGCATTTGTCTCGCTTGTTGATTTATGAAAAAGTATATCTTGTTGCTTGCTAATTTCTGCTTTTCTTTTCTTGACAGTGGTTAAGGACATATTGAGGCAATACAAGACAAATTTTATTGCCAGATCTGCTGCTCGCCATGCCGAGCTTCTGGGTTGCGAGTCGCCTTCGTCTGCTTCCTTGCCTAAGGCTCCATTCGTTGAAAGAAGCAGGAAATCATCCCGGGCTCCTGGTTCTACTTTTGAGCTGAAGTCTCCTCCCGTACAAGCTTCGTCCACTGAACAAATGTCATGCAAACGACCATCCGGGTCGGATGCCCGAGCAGGAGTTCGAAGCACCCGATTAAGGCCAACTGAGAACACACCCCATGAAACTATTCAAGGGGGTCTGGCTCCTTGCCCTCTCCTACTATTCTGACCCCCGGTCACGGGGTTGCCACCTCCTCCTCCTCGACGCGAAGAGCCACTACGGAGTGGTACACCCAGTTGGTTGAGGGCCAACTTTACGATGCCCTCAACCCGAAAGGGGCAAGGAGACTGGTCAACGAGCTCGCTGCTGTTCCCCCACTTGAAGGAATCAATCTTCATGAATGGGGAACTATGAGCACCGTGCGGGCAAGGAATTTTGAAGAGGGTTGTTCAGCCCGATATTCTTCGTCGCGATGCCGAAACTCCCAACAACATTTTTCTCGGTGAAGTTGGGATGCTAGTCAGCGAGGTATGTTATGTTTCTTGCTTCATGGTCGTAATTGATATTGATTTGTAAAATTCTTGCTTATTTGTATCCTTTTATGTTTTTCAGTTTGCCTCCAAGGTCACTCTTCTGCACAAATGTGCAGATGAGTACAAAGACAAACTCGACGTCTTGTTTGAGCAATAGAAAAAGTCAACCTCTTCTCACCCTGCGAAGGACTTCATCCACATCAACCTCAACCCAAACTCCATCCCATCCAACCTCTTCTCACCCTCCGCCACCAAAATGACCCCCTTCGAAGCTGTGTACGGTATTCCACCACCTAATTTATTGATTTACATTCCATGTACTTCCCTTGTCCAAGCTATTGATGAGTATCTCCGAGATCGCAATACTATCCTACGAGAACTTCATCACAATTTGTCCCTGGCCTCCCAACGCATGAAGACACAAGCAGACCAAAAAAGACGAGAAGTCTCGTTCTCGGTCGGGGACTATGTCTATCTTAATTCTTAAGCTCCAACCATATCGCCAAGCATCGGTAGCTTTCCGGGCTTCACTAAAACTCTCCCCCCAGTTTTATGGGCCCTTTCGAATTATTGAGAAACTTGGTCTTGTAGCTTACCGGTTAGAACTTCCACCATGCGCTCAGATTCATAATGTATTCCATGTGAGTTTACTGCCACGCCAACTTGGGGCAAACCATATTTCAGTCAGGGGCGGATCCACATGCACCCTAGGGATGCGCATGGACACCGCTCAAGAGAAAAAAATTGGGAGTAAGTTTGATATATTTGGCAATTGGACCCCTCCAAAATTTTCCATTGGACCCCTTCTAAATTATCTATTAGATCCCCTACTCCTATTAGCCTACTCCCTAAGTCAACTAGACAAGACAATACACTTACACTACCATTAATTTTCCATCTCACATTCTCACTCCCTCTCTCCTAGTCTCCTCTGTTCCCCATGTCCACCAACCGAGAATCAACCTAATTAATTTAACAATTCAATGAATTTATCTACTCTTATTTAATTTGTGTGTTATATCGAAAAAGACATGTTAATGAATGTTAGTGATGATGATGTAATTATGTGTTTTCAATGTATGAAACCGCGTAAAGAATAATTTTAATTTTTAATTAATTTTTTTTATGTAATAGTTAAGATTTTGAACACCAGTCAACATTATTATTTGATCCGCCACTGACTGTAGTCCCAGGCCAAATGGAAAGGAGCTCCAGCCGATGATGCTACCTGGGAAAATGCTTGGCATCTTTCCAGGATTTATCTGAATTTTTACCTTGCGGACAAGGAACTTTCAATGGGGGGGAGGGGGGAATTATACGAACTTAGACTCAGTCAAGCCTTGGGCGTGGGCATTGAGCTGTTAGCGGAATTAAATCTTTAGTTGACTTGTAGGCAATAAGTTGGATAGGATTATCTTATTATCTTAACTTAAGCATTAGACGGAAACACACTAACATATCTTATTATCTTATTAGCCTAAGTTGGTTAGCCTTGGACGTGGGCATTGTGCTGTTACTTGGGTTTTAGTCTTCCTTCTATCTCTAATAGCATTGTATCTTTGTCTTCCAAAGAGCCCTGTTCCAGTCACGAGTTCTTCTCTTCCGTTTCCATCCGCGTATTCTTATCAGATTTCTAACAAATTAAATACCAATGAAAACACCTTCAGCGGTGAGCGAATCTGAGTCATGGCAGGACCTAAGCGGAAAGGTGGTGATGGTAACCGGTGCATCATCGGGGCTTGGCGAAGAATTCTGTCTCGATCTTGCTAAAGCTGGTTGTAAGATCATTGCCTCTGCTCGTCGAGTCGAGAGGTTGAAAGCACTATGCAGTGAAATCAATCGACCCGACTTTATTAATGATAAGATTGGTTCCGCCGTCCGAGCTGTGCCGGTCGAGCTCGACGTCGCCGGTAATGGTTCTACAATAGAAGCCTCCATAACGAAGGCATGGAACGCATTTGGCCGAATCGACTCTAAACTTCTTTTCTCAACTTGATGTAACTTTTATGAAAATATATGAATACTAGTTATATGATATATATATATATATATATATATATATATATATATATATATATATATATATAACCATGGATAATGGTCTATTATCCAATGATCCAAAACACCTTGATGTAACATATTTGCCACCCCTATATATATATATATATATATATATATATATATATATATATATATATATATATATATATATATATATATATTTGTAATAATAATATGCTTTTTAAACATTATAATTAGATTGTTAATCTATTCTATGTTTATAATAATTTTATTTTCTATTATTACTAATATTAAATGATTTTTTTTTACCTAAATACTTTTAAAATTAACATAAGTTTCTTACTAACGTGATATAGATATTTTGTATTAGTAATATTAGTAATAATAGTAAAAATCTTAAATCTAAAGACTTTTAAAATTAACATCTAACTTAATAATAATATTAGAAGTCTTTTGTGTTAAAAACTTATAAAATCATAATTCATTTTTAAATAATGAGGGATACTTATTTTCGATTTATATTGGTAATGAAAGTTAAAGTTTTTTATCTAAAAACTTTTAAAATGAACACTACATTCTAACCATGTGGTATACATATTTTCTATTAGTAATAATAGTAGTACATAAAAGACTTTTTAACCAACATTCATTTCTAAACAATGTAAGATACATATTTTCTATTGATAATAACATAAAAATGATTTTATCTAATGACTTTTATAACTAATACTCTTTTCTAAATAATATGAGATACAAGTCTTTGTAACCAATGTGAGATACATCATCTAAATTTTTTTAAATCAATATCATTTTTTCTAACTAATGTGAAATACTTCTATTCTATTGTTAATAATGCTAAACTTTTAAAACTAGCATCACTCTCTAACCAATATGGGATACATATCCTGATTTGATAATAATAATTGAAGTCTTTTATCTTAAAAAAAATTATAACTAACATCTATTTCTAAATAATGTGGGATACATCTCTTCTATTATATTGATGATAAAACTAAAAGTCTTTTAAAACCAACAACATTTTTTTAACCAATGTAGGATATATCTTCTATTAGTAATAATAGTAACAGTCTTTTATCTAAAATTAAAATCAACATCACTTTCTAATCAATGTGAGATACACATCTTCTATTGGTAATAATGGTATAACTCTTATATCTACAGATTTTTTTTAAAAAAACATCTATTTCTAACCGTATGATATACATATTTTCTATTGGTAATAATAATATTTTTAAAACCAACACTAATTTCTAACAAATGTGGAATACATTATTCTATAGTAATAATAATAGTATTTTATATAAAAACTTTTGAAATCAACATCTCTTTCTAAATAATGTGTGATATATTTCTTCTATTGATTATAACATAAAAATAATAATAGTAGTATTATTTTAATTAAAAAGTTTTGAAGCCAACATCTATTTTTAAACAATGTGTGATACATCTCTTGTACTGATAATAACATAAAAAATTATTTTATCTAAAATATTTTATAACCAATATCTGTTTCTAAATAATGTGGATATTTTTGTAACCAATGTGAGATACATTATCTAAAAACATTTTAAATCAATGTCACTTTCCTAACCAGTGTGAAATACATATTTTTCTATTAATATTAAACATTTTATAAAAAAGATTTTTAATACCTACATCACTCTCTAACAGATGTGGAATACATTTCATTATTTGATAATAGTAGTAGAAGTTTTTTTTTTATCTAAAAACAATATAAAACCAATACCTCTTTCTATATAATAAGATACATCTATTCTCTTCTCTTTTATTGATGATAAAAGTAGAAGTCTTTTTATTTAAAAACTCTTAAAATAATCATAACTTTTTAACCAATGTAAGATTTAACTCTTTTATTGGTAATTATAGTAATTTAAACTAACATCAATTTATAACGAATGTGTGATATATATATTCTATTGCTAATAATAGTAAAAGTCTTATATTTAATTTAAAATCAATATCATTTTTAACCAATGTAAGATATACATCTTCTATTGGTAATAATAGTAGAAGTCTTTTATCAAAATATTTTGAAAACCAACATCATTTTTAATCAATGTATGATATCTCTTCAATTGGTAATTAATAATAGTATTTTTAAAATAATATCAATTTCTAACCAATGTGGGATACATTTCTTCTATTGGTAGTAATAGTAGAATATTTTGTAATCAATGTGAGATACATATCTTGTAAAAGTGAAAGTCTTTAGTCTAAAGACTTTAAAATCTAATATTTTTTTTTAAACAATGTACTATACATCTCTTTTATTGGTAATAATATAAAATATTTTAAAATGAACATCATTTTCTAACCAATGCGAGATATACATCTTCTATTGGTAATAATGATTGAAATCTTTTATCAAATGACTTTGAAAATCAACATCACTTTCCAACCATTTTATGATACATTTCTTCTATTGGTACTTAATAATAGTATTTTTAAAACCAACATCAATTTCTAACCAATGTAAGATTCATCTCTTCTATTGTTGAAAAATTAGTGTTTTTAGTTAAAGAAATTGTGCAACTTGAGGCACGAATTTCTTTACGTGTCATTCATTTGTTGACGAAGGTAATTACGCAAATGTGTTCTATTCAGTGAGAACATCGAAATTATATATTTATTTGTATAAATCAATTTTTGGATGAATAAGATATGAATGCTCAAAGAATGGTGTTAGAAGTGAGTTATTAGAAGTAATGTCCCAACTTGAAAAGTTTTATCTCACATTGGTTATAAGTAATGTTAGTTGTAATTTTTTTTAAATATAAGTCTTCTACTATTGACAATAGAAGAAATTAAATACACTAATACTAATACCCCTTATCATATTGATTATTATTATGTATTATTATTAGTTAATGACTAGAAAACTAAAAGTTTTTACAGCATCCACATGGATCTTTACAATGAAGATTTATCAAAAGGTGGTGAGGTGGCACAACCATAGTGCACCTCACCAAATTTAAATAAATAAATAAATAAATAAATAAATAAATAAATAAATAAATAAATAAATAAATATATATATATATATATATATATATATATATATTTGGTTATTCTTAACTTTAAAGATTAATATTAATAGTATAAATTTTGTATTGGTAATTGAATTTTTACTGTATAAGATATACTAAATAATGATATGATATGTATTACGTTTGACTTTAAAAAAATAAATAAACAAACTTCCTCATTTCTAAATAATCGTTTTATTTGACTGGACACATTAATTAAAAAAATAATTGACTCAATTATAAATATTTGTATATTATATAATTTTTTAATTAAATCTTTTATTCATATGGTCATAATTAAAATAGTAAAAAAATAATAATGGTGAAGTGGAAAGAAATGTACTTTTAAAAAGGAAAGTTAGAAACATGACTATTTTTTTAGAACAGAGAAAAAAGAAAAGTGAGATAATTATTTAGGAACGCATGAAGTATTGTTTGAAAAAAAGGGAGTTTATAATATTTACTTCCATATTTTTCAAGCATTTGCAAGATTTTCTACATGTATTTTCTATAGGACGGATCTTCCTCATCTGACCTCTTATGTTGGTTGGCAGAGTTATAAGAGAATAATACTTCATCTTACGAAATTAAGATATGAAAGATGGTTTTATATGAGACCTACCGATAATGATGGCAAATTTTTTGGAAAGACGGTCCCACGTTTATTTTTTGTAAGAGGTATCTGACCCAACTTATCACAAGTTTGTCACAGAGCTGTCAGATAGTGGGGTTTTAACTTACAAATTAAGATCCGTAAGATAGTCTTACAAGTGACCTACTCATAATGATGAAATTTTTTTAGGAAAGACGATGCTATGTATATTTTTTGTAAAACGGATCTTTCTGGCCCGACCCACCGTGTATTGATTGACTAATTTATGAGAGGGGGAATTCTATCTTATGAATTAAGATCCATGAACAGTCTTACAAGAGACCTACTTAATAATGATATGAACTCATATTATGTTTGACTTAAAAAAAATCTACTCGCACCGTTCCTAACTAATCGTAATGCTTGATTGAGTACATAAATTAAGAAAAATGTGATATTGACTTTATTAATACAATTAAACTTTTTTTAACATTCATATTGATTTTCTCATAATCAACATATCATGAGGTTTGCTGTTAAATTGCTTGTAGACAGTTGTAAATATTCAATCACAATCGTCTTACCTCTCCCGTTCTTAAAAGAAATTATAACCTACTCAATAATTAAATCTTAGCACAGTGTGTACTACCTCAATTTCAAAATAAGTGTCGTTTTAACTACATTTTTTTGTGTCAAAATAAATGTAATTATAGAATTTCATGAAACATATTTTTCTATATTTTGTCAAAATTGCCCTTATTTACTACTCTCCTATATATTAAATGCTATTAAAAATAGTTGTTAAGAGGAAAAAAAGTACTAGTGCAAGTTTACTACATTTCTGAACATAAATAAGAGTCGATCAGTGTTGAATTTAGACATGGATGAATCATATTGAAAAACAATAGAAAATGGAGAGAGAAACTTCTTCTTCAAGATCCTATTCCATCATCTGTAGTTTTTCCATATATGAAGGCCAACTAACCTCTTCTTCCTCTAACTGTCTCACAATACAAAGAGACACTAAAGTCACCCAACTATGAAACTATTACACTTGATACCCCTGAGGTTCTATACAGACTTTGAGTATGATGCATAACACTACCCAGTATTCTTATCACTCAGTCTTTATAAGTTTCCTTAATATGTCTTATATGCTAAACGTCACTTTTTTTATTTTTTATAACGAAGGTAGTATTTTTAAGTATACATATGTGAAAGTAGGGCCTATAAATTACAGTAATACTCAAACAAATTAAATATTAAAGGGTAAATATAACTTCAAAAAATTAAAAGATAGAAAGTGAACACTTATTTGGAAAAACATAAAAAGAAAAGATGATTTTTTTCTTTAGAACAGAGGGAGTATTAAACTTTGGGTGGGGGAAAACGGGAACTTTTATTACCAAGTAGTTGTAGTGTATTGTCAACAAATCATGGGGTTGTTACAAAAACTGCCCTTTGTACTTTTCTTTCCTTGGAGTTGATAACTTAGGGCCATCGTTTCTTTTAAATTTGAGCACTTTCTTGTGATTGATCCGTTATCTATATTGGCTAACCCATGTGTTTTTTTCTAGGGTAGTTTTCCTATAAGATGGTCTTACGGATCTTAATTCGTAAGACAGAGCTTCACTCTCTCACAGCTTAACCCACCAACACACGATGTGTCGGGTAAGAATGTTCCGTCTTACAAAATATATCTGTAAGACTGTTTTACCTAAATTTTTGTCTTTCTTCTATCGTAGTTACTCTAAAATCGTTACTTGATACATCCGAGGAAGAATGAAATTCCGCTTTTAGAACAAACTTAACAGGATTACCCATGATCGTATGGTGGCTAACCCATGTGTTTTTTTTTTCTATCGTAGTTCCTTTGAAATCGCTACTTGATACATCTGAGGAAGAATGGAATTCCGCTTTTAGAACAAACTTAACAGGATCATGGTTGGTATCAAAATATGTTTGTAGAAGAATGCGCGATGTCAAACTGGGTGGTTCGGTTATAAATATTGGTTTTGTTTTAGGCGTTAATCGCTGCTTTACCAATGGTATTGGTGCTTATTCTTCATCAAAGACATCCCTTAACACTATGACAAAGGTAATCCATCATTATCTGTTTCTATTGGCATAATTACTTTTCCGACCATCAAACAATTTGAGGGTATTCAATTTGACCAACAAACTTCTAATATAAAAAATGTGACCGACGTATTCATGTTTTACATGCAATGTGGTCATGCACAAAACTACCACTCACATGCATAAAATAAGGGGGACATGTATAACATCATCAAAATATGGGGGCAAAGTGAAAATTTTAATACCATCATCTCCAAAGTGAAAATTTTAATACCATCATCACATGCCCTTTTCGTTCTCCCCTTGCCTCTGTGCGTCTTCTCTCTCCAACCATTACCGCCATTAGTCACGCCGACGTCTTCCCAAAACTGCCGTTCCACCATGCTTTGCATCTCTCTTCCATTCCTCCACCATCGCCCGCCACCACCACAACCCAAGCACTAACCCTTCCAAGCCGAGCCCGATCATCAATCACACCGGACCCACATCGTCCATCCAGTCCGCTGCCCTCCAAGCCCTCGCAACTCAATTCCGGCATAGCAGCACATGGTCATTCTTGCTTGTCTATTCGATGTCGCTGTAGATTTAAGTGTATAATTTTGGGTTGAGCTAACACTAATCGAGGAATGATCATCGTAAGTCATGTCTGCAGACTCCTGAAAATAAGCTGGGAAATTAAGTATAGCACAGTCTATTCGATGTCGTTGTAGATTCAAAATTATTGTTTCCAAACCTCAGTTCTCGAATTTTTGCAACCCACTTGCCCCAAGTCCTCTTTCGAACTCCCATGTACGCACACCCAGAATTCTCGAGGCCTCCTTTGTTGGGCATACCACCCTTTTTCGATCTTTTACCATGAGTATTCCTCTTCCTTTTAGGTCCATGTACGGTAGAATGAATTTGTTCGGTTCTGGTTGTAATCTATCCACTTGGCTAGAGTTTCTTCGATAGATGCACTCTTGGTTCGCCTCTTGCTCGATCCCCAATTTTTGTCCCGAAAATTACCCATTACCATTAGCTAGGTTTAGTTCAAGAATTTAAGCACTACTGCCTTCGATTCCGACCTACAGCATTCTGCCAAGCATCCATGGTTGTTCCAACAACCCATCTCTCACACCTCAACAGATTTGAGTGTAAGTAATAAAAAACATATTCACATTAGTCCCTGATTGGAGAAGATGGTATTAAAATTTTCACATTGCCTCCTTATTTTGATGATATTATACATGACCCCCTTATTTTGTGCATGTGAGTGGCATATGCTCATTTAATGAAAATACTCAAACGACGTTAGGGCTAGGGACCTCTGATGTGCAAAAAAAAACCTACTTTGGTCAGTGGTGAAACTTTTTGAAGTTGAGGGACTGATGATGTGTTTGGCCAAAGTTTAGGGACTAATGGTATACTTAATCCAATAAATATTTATACACAAAATTATTCATAATAAAAAATACTCCCTCAGCCTCAAAATTGTCTTGTTTGATCCGACACACAAATTAATGAAAAACAATTGACTTGATTATTAATATTTGTATGATGTGCAGTTTTCTTTAAAGCTCATATTTATGTGACTCATAATTAAAGTATGAGAAATAATTAAGAGCCGAACGGTAAAAGTGTTGTCCAAAAAAGAAATTTTCAAACAAGATAAAAAAAAGGGACATGAAAAAAAGAACAACATGGCAATAATTTTTGGACGGAGGGACTAAACAAAATCTAAAAAACCAAACTATTGATTAATTAACAAATTAAAATAATCATCTATAGAAAATTATGATATATATATAAAGTAAAAAGTGAGATTAAGGGGCCCGTTTTGGTTTTAAAAACTGAGGGCCCTAGGCAGCGGCCTAGTGAGCCTATGCTCAGGGCCGGCCCTAGGTCCCTCCCGTTCACTTGTAACAGAGTTGCTTATATGGAGTAGTGGTGGGACTTTATGATCAGAGGTATTTTTTTCCATCCACATTGCACTCAAATTGGTTGCAAAATTGAGACTTGTATATCAGTTTGAGTGCAATGTAGATGAACCAAACTACCCTCATCAGCACCATTAGAAAATTAGATGGTGATTCTACAGGAGGGACCACATTGCACTTAAATCATAAGTACATTGGTCATATTTTCGATTATTGAAAGTTCGTAAGTCAAATCGGTTACCCCTAATTTATATGATAGTTTAAAAAAGTAGTTATCACATTTTTATTAAATATTTACTTCCACAGTTGTCAAGCATTGGCAAGATTTCAATCATAGTTTTCTTATTTATATATTACATTTTTCTTGAGCTTATATGATTTCATTATGAGATTTTTGAGAACTTAAAGACATGCAGAGATTAGAAATTAAAGTTGTTTTTCTACACCATTGAGTTTAAGTGATTGAGCTCCTTTACGAGGTTGTCATCATGTACTACGGATAAGATTTTGCCGGAAGTAATGTAACGACCGAGGCCCTAAAGCCAGCCTCACGTGTACCTCAAAGACTGGCCACCGTGG
The DNA here is from genome assembly GCA_013146195.2 of Codonopsis lanceolata. Taxonomy (NCBI): domain Eukaryota; kingdom Viridiplantae; phylum Streptophyta; class Magnoliopsida; order Asterales; family Campanulaceae; genus Codonopsis; species Codonopsis lanceolata. The sequence goes on from CM028377.1 coordinate 171,918,139, forward strand.
CACCTTAGGTCATTAGGCCCACCACAACCTGACTCAAAGTTTATGGATGATATTGGTGTCCAGTAGTAGAGTGTGGCTACCTCATGATTAAGAATCTGGAGAAGCTCACTTTGACCCGCACAACATTTTATTTTCACATTTCCGACCGAGACCCGCTCTGATACCATTTGTAATAACCCGAGCCTCGAAAGCCCAGCCTCCCTACCGTAGCCAATTCATAAGCCCACCAAACATGCATTACCTTGGGCATCCAGACGCATTCACAAGCCAACCCAAAACTCCATGGATGATGTTGGTGTCCAATAGTAGAGTGTGACCACCTTATAAATTGCACACAATTTCACTCTACCTAATGTGGGATGTATTACAACTTTACAAGCAGAACACCTCTTACTTGAGGCATTGTTTAGGACATTTACGGTCATTGATTATGCAACGACCCTTCCACACATCAGCCTAAGCCATTAATGTAGAAACATCCCAAACCATTGTCGACTCGCTATGTGTTCAAAATTTTATCTAAACTATGTTAGAACTCAAATGATTTAACCTACAGCTCGAGAATTCCACACCAAGAAATTAAGGCCGTATCTCGATGGAATATTAGTTGAAAGGCTCAAAGAGTGCATGAGAACACAATTGAGAAAGGTCAATTCAAAAGCAAAGCTAGGGTATCCACCAAGCTTACCTTTTTGCAAAGTGGTCCACTAATTTTAATTCTATCCCTTCATCCCTTGCTTGTATCTTCCTACCTCCCCTTCCCCTAAAACCCTCTTCCTCTCGCTATAATCGATCTTTAGCAAAGCTAGGGTCATGGTGTCACCACAACTTTCAATAAAAAAGGTTGGGTGTTTAACTCCCACAAGAGACATCATGAACTTTATAACTTTCAATAGAAAGGTCGGGTCTTTAAGCCTTTTAGAGGCAACGTT
>CM028377.1:171919170-171962254 GCA_013146195.2 Codonopsis lanceolata
TTGATTTAAGTAATCAAGAGGAAGAAAAAAGAAGTAGAGTAAAGTTAGAGGTTCCAAATAAGGAACAAGAAAAAGAAAAGAAATTCAAAATAAAGATAATACAAGAAGTAGAAAAAGAGTTAGATCAAGAGGAAGAGGAACCTTATGTGGCTCCACCACCTTATGTTCCTCCAATACCGTTTCCAAGAAGACTTATGAAAAACCGAATGGACAAACAATTCACGGAAATTTATAATATGTTATCCAAAGTAAATGTTAATTTACCTTTGCTTAATGTTATTAAAAATATTCCAGATATGCAAAGTTTTTCAAAGATCTTCACTCTAAGAAACACAAGTTTGAAAAACAATGAAAAGATTGTTGTTTCGAAAACGCCGCCTGCTTTTTACAACCCGAATTACCACCTAAGTTGAAAGACCCAGGCAGCTTTAATATCCAAGTCTCCTTGGGAGATTCTAAAAAGATGAAAGCAATGCTAGATTTAGGAGCAAGTATTAACTTGATGCCTTTCTCGGTCTATAAACAATTAGGTTTAGGAGAACTAAAACCCACTAATATGCAATTACAATTAGCCGATCGTCGCTTAAATATCCTTGGGTATAGTGGAAGATATCCTAGTTCAAGTTGATAAATTAATCATACCAAGAGACTTTGTGGTTCTAGAGATGGAAAGGAAGATATGCACTAATAATGAAGTCCCAATATTGTTCATTTATGGCAACTGCCAATACAATGATTAATGTGAAAATGGTAAACTCACAATGTCAGTTAGGTGAAACAGTTGAAATTTCTGTGTTCGATGCTATGAATAGACCTAGTGACATGAGTGCCTGTTTTTCAATAGATGAGATTGAGAAATTATCAACTGAAATTTTTGAAGAAGAGCAAGATTATGAGAGAGATAGATTTATTGTCTATGATGATAGCCCTATTCCTCCCATAAAAATTGACATTGAGGAAATTGAAAGAGAAAATAGAAGAAGAAGAAAGATTAGAGAAAGAAAAGCTAGAAGCTAGTAAAAAGAAAGATGAAAAGAAATAAAGGTAGAATCGTAAAATAATTATGAGTCCGAAAGTAGTAGAAGAAAGTTATGAAATTAAAGATGATGAAGTAGAGATTCTAAAATCTCAAGAAATTGAGATAAAGATATTGAGGAAGAAAAGCAAGAAGAGAATAATGAGGCTAAAATAAAAGAAACAATTAAAGCGAAAACTCGAATTTATGCCTTCCATTAATTCTCCCAAAGTCGAAGAATTAAAGCCATTACCATCCCACTTAAAATATGCATTTTTAGGGAAGGTAACACTTTGCCTCGTTATTATAGCAAAATAATTTAACGAAAAACAAGAAGAAAGTTTGTTAAAAGTTTATGGACACATAGAGAAGCTTAGGATGGTCCTTAGTCGACCTAAAAGGAATTAGTCCCTCTATGTATGCATAAAATTATTTAAGAAAGTAAACCTTCTAGAGAAAGACAAAGAAGACTTAACCCTCACATGGAAGAAGTCGTTAGAAAGAAGTTCTTAAGCTTTTTAGATGCGGTATAATTTACCCTATATCGATAGTAAATGGGTTAGTCCTGTCAAGTAGTTCCTAAAAAGTCGAATTACGTTGTTAAAAATGATAAAGATGAATTAGTCCCTACAAGGACTATAACCGTTATAGAATGTGTATCGATTTATAAATTAAATGCAAAGAATAGGAAAGACCACTTCCTTTACCATTTATTGACCAAATTCTTGAAAGATTAGCGGTCATGATTATTATTGTTTTCTTGATGGTTTTTCTGGGTATAATCGATCCCTATTGCACTGAAGACCAAGAGAAAACAACCTTTACATGTCCCTTTCGTACTTTTGCTTTTAGGAGAATGCCTGGTTGTGTAATGCACCGCCTACTTTTCAAAGATGCATGATATCTATATTTTCGGATTTAGTTGAAAGATGCGTAGAAGTTTTCATGGACGATTTTTCTTTTCGGAAATTCTTTTGATCATCAAGAAAACCTTACATCTCTCCCCGAAAAGATGTCAGCGAAACTAATTTAACTTTAAGTTGGGAGAAAAGTCACTTCATGGTAAAACATGGAATTGTCTTAGGGCATGTTGTTTCAAATAAAGGAATTGAAGTTGACAAAGCTAAAATTGAAGTTATTTCACAACTACCCCTCCCACTTCGCTTAAAGGAGTTCGAAGTTTTCGTCATGCCTGGTTTTTATCGAAGATTTATAAAAGACTTTTCCAAAATCAGAACCTCTATGTAATTTGCTAAAAAGATATGTAGTTTATTTTTGATAAAGAATGTTTAGAAGCTTTTAATTTATTAAAAGAAAAGTTAACTATCGCCTCAATTTTATCCCGATTGGTCACTTCCGCTTGAAATCATGTGTGATGCATCGATTTTGCAATTGGAGCCGTGTTAGACAAAGGGTAGATAGAAAGCCTCATGTGATCCATTATGCTAGTAGAACTCTAAATGATGCTCAATTGAATTATACCACTACCGAAAAGGAATTTTTAGCAAGAGTATATGCTTTAGAAAAATTTAGATCATATTTGCTAGGATCAAAGGTGATAATCTTTTCTCGATCATTCTGCATTGAAATATTTGTTAAGTAAGAAGGATGCTAAACCAAGATTAATTAGATGGATGTTATTACAAGAATTTGACATAACTATCAAGGATAAAAAGGAACCGAGAATGTTGGGCCGACCACTTGTCTAGGTTAGAATTTTCACCCTTGCTTGAACGTCAATTTCTTGATGATCCTGTCCCCATAAATGACAATTTTCCTCGATGAACAACTCTAGCCATTAAAGATTCTCGACCCTTGGTATGCTGATTTTGTCAACTATTATGTGTCCGATATCATTAATCCGATTTTGATCATTACTAAAGAAGAAATTTTTGGCGGAAACTAAAAATTATTTTTGGGAAGCTCCTCACTTATATAAGATTTGCTCGATTCTTTAATAAGAAGATGTATTCCTAAAAGACCAACAAGGTATCATGGAATTTTGCCATGGATATTCTTGTGGTGGTCATTTTAGTGGTAATAAACCGCCGAAAAATTTTGCAATCGTCCGTATTGGCCTACTGCTTTTAGAGATTGTGAACTGCTTACGTAACATGCGATAAATGTCAAAGAACATGTGGTATAGAAAGAGAAACGAGATGCCCTTACATGTTAATTTAGTAGTTGAAATTTTGATGTTTGGGGTATTGATTTTATGGGTCCCTTCCCCGGTCCAATAATTGCGAAGTATATTTTGGTAGCTGACTACGTTTCTAAATGGATAGAAGCAAGAGCAACCAAGAATAATGATGGTAAACAAGAGTCAAATTTGTTGAAGATTTATTTGCTAGATATGGAGTCCCTAAGGCCATAATAAGTGACCAGGAACCATTTTACCAATAAATTGTTAAATAATGTTCTTAGAAAGCATGGTGTAACTCATAAGTTAGCTACACCTTATCATCCACAAACATCCGGACAAGTAGAAGTAAGCAATAGGCAAATAAGCGGTGTTAGAAAGGCGTTAGGCCTAATCGTAAAGATTGGGAATCTAAGCTCAAGGATGCTTTATGGGCATAGAAGCGCTTTTAAGACACCCATAGGAATGAGTCCATATAGAATGGTATATGGCAAAGCTTGCCATTTACCGGTGAAATGAGCATAAAGCCTATTGGGCAATTAAAGAATTGAATTTAGATTTGACATTAGGCGGAGAAGAAAGATTTTCGTTAAATGAATTAGAAGAACATAGACTTAATTCGTATGAGAATGCGAAAACTTATAAAGAAAAGACCAAAAGTATCATGACATGGGATTAGCCAACAAAATGCTTCATCCGGTATGAAAGTATTATTGTTTAACTCTAGGTTAAGGTTATTCGAGAAAAGTTAAAATCTAAATGGTGCGGTCCTTTTAGAATAGTGCAATTTATCCTCATGGAATTTGTTGATATACAAAACCCCAAAAATAATGAAGTGTTTAAAGTGAATGGACAGGCTCAAGCCATATTTTGAGCCAATGTCGGTTGAGCGAACAATTGAATTAATCCGTTTGGTGACAATGAACCACGAGACTAGGCTTGCGGTTTGGTCGAGGCAAGCGTTAAACAAAGGCGCTAAGTGGGAGGCAACCCACTAATTTGAAAATTATTTATTTTTTAGTTAATTTAAATGGCTCAGTTAAATTTTATTTTGGACATTTAATTTTTAATTAAATATGCCAAAATTCAAGTTTGGGGAGAAAAACATCTTAGTGTTAATATATATATGTTGCTAATAATTTTTAGTTTAGAATTTTGGTTTAGATTTTTCATGAAATATCAAGACATAACGGAAGTTAACGGAAGAGCTAAGCGCAAGCTGTTGAAAAGTTGAAAAGAAAAACAAAAGTGGAAGTTTACGTCACCTTGCGGACGCCTTGAGTGTGAAGGACTGCGACCGCCCCAGGTCCCGATGACTTCGCAAGCAAAGGTGCGGTGTCGGACATATGGGGAATGAATGAAGGAATCGTAAACCGTTTTGATCGACCACCTTGGACGGGGCAGTGTGGCGGCACCTGCGACCGCAAGGTCCCCTTATTTAAGGCCGCCGGGTTTCTTCTTCTCGAAATCACGTAAACTCTCCCCTCTCTTTCTAGCCAGCCAGCCAGCCAAGCAACGGCGGTCAGCCTCCAATTCCTTAAAAACTCCGGCAGATCCTCCGAATTTCTAAGACTATCTCCAAGATAATCCTCTCTCCCTCAAACTCTTCATCTCCTCATTCACATCCACCATTACACCCCACAATTTGAAGATTTTGAAGAAGAAGAAGGAAGAACCACCATAGTTGCCGTCAAAAGATCAAGCTCCACTCCGGCTGCATTCTCTTGATTAAGGCTGCAAACAAGTACTCCTAACACCCTCTTTAATTTCGTACGTAAATTAGTTGCATGCTAGGGTGCTAGATATTTTTAACGTAGATATATTTTTTGCATGCTTTAGATTAAATTTTTTAGTTTTAAATTTTAAAAATACAATTTTAATTGTTAAATTTTTAGTTTTAAAATTTTATTTCAAACAAAATGTTTAGAAAACGTGAAATACCGGGTTCTTCATCCTCCGGCCTGCTTCAGAGGAAGAGCATAATTTTGACATCACCTCGCTGTGTCCTACTACGAAAGCATCGAGAGGTACACCAACAAACTCTCCAAGTCCTTGGTGCCCGAAAGGGATTCAAGGTCAAGACTTTGGTATCCGCCCCTGCTACGATGGCTCGTAGGTGGGGCTTCTATTAGATTCTCCGACTAAGGACGCTGTAGTCCCCATTGTCCGAGAATTCTACGCCAATGGCAACATTGGCATGGATGGCGGTGTGCTAGACACCGTTAATGTTAGGAACATTACTGTCAATTTTTCGTCCGAAAGCATTAACATGTATTTCGGCACCTCCAACTTTGCGGTTGGTGCCGATGACTATAGCACACACCTCCACCCCGTATCCCCGTCGAGCGGTGGAATGCTTGTCATTGCTCTCCCCGGTGTGGAGTGGTCCTATAGCCGCCAACCACCTTATGGACCACGCACCATGAGAGAGTCCTTCCCAAGACACGCCAAGCCCGTGTATAAATTTGTTTGTGGTCGCATCATGCCCTCAAGTCACCAAAACACGATGAATTGGGAGAGGGCGCCTTGACCTACACCATTATGATCGGTGGGTCCATTGATGTTGGCCGCTTGATCAACGGCCAAATCAAGACCCTTATTAGAGGTAGACGACGCGGGGTTCGCGCTCCCGCATTTGATTAATGACTAGTAGGGGCGTGTGAGAATGCCCAAACACGCCGAGAGGTCAAGGCGGTCCACCATTACTAGGGCCATTTTGTTTGAACACCACCAAAGAGCCGAGAGTGAGGGTTCCTCAAGAGGAGGAACCCCAAGAAGAGGAAGAGGACCCGCTTCGTTGGGATCTCCAACAAAGTTGCAACAAAGGAGGAAGCCGCCCTCCAAACCGATATGGTGAAGTCGCCAGCTGGCACAATGCGGCCGACCAACCGAAATTTTTCTGGTTAACACCGTGGGACATAATGTCTCAAATTACTATGGGCCGCCACCAGCACGATCCCCGAGTTTCGTCCTCATTCGTTATCTCCGCCTCGACTCACCTTGAGTCGAGGCCCAAGTTCCGCCCTCGTTCGTTAGGTGGACCCGCTATCTCCTTTTGATATTTGTCCTTCCCCATCAATCCTCTCATATGTTCCTCTATTTTGAGGACAAAATAGAACTTAAGTTTGGGGGGGGGGATTTAAAACTTTGTGGTCCTAGCAGGTCCCAACCTAACGAAGAATGGAGTTGGGCTATGTCGTTAGGGTGTAAGAAAATTTCTTTCTTAGATGACATTTAACTCTTCACCCTATTTTTCCTTTTTTATTTTTTCTCGATTTTCTGAGGTGTTGCCTTGACCGTAATACACTTATTTTGGATACTGTGGGTTCCTCTTATGGGGACCCATCATCAATTGTGTCATCGTTATCACCTCCAATTTTCCCAATTTCTTAAAAAAATATATAAAAAAAAATTAAATTCAAAATATTCATCCTCGAGTTTAGTTATGGTAATGCTAGTCGTAGTCCATGAGGAGATTAGTGCAATGAACCGCATAGTTAGTCCGTAGATCCTCGAATTTACTTAATTTTGCGAAACTTTTACTTTTCTCCAAATTCTTCATGCACTCACACCAGTCATAACTATGGATTGATTAGAATAGTTTTATAAAATTTATAACACCGATTTCACTTCAACAAGATATGCACAAGAATATGATGCATAGCCATTCGAACATGATTGTTGCATTAAATTGTAACTTAGGGTCAATTGCATGTTAGTTAGATCCCTTGGATTTTTCTCATTTATATATCTCAAGCACACTTTTGAACCGTGTTTGCATGTTAGTCTCAATTGTTCCTACCATCTGTCTTAGTGAATGCTTATGTGAAATCCAGTGATGCTAAACACTCAACCCAATTTCCATAGTTGATATGATATTTTGTGTTATCTTACTTGCTTTAAATACTATGTGAGCATTTGGTATTAAGAAATGATTTAGGCCATCTTTGGATCGTTAGAGCCTAAATATTCCCGACCTATACTAAACATATCCCTAGTGTCCCCTTTTGAGCCTAATGAAAAGAATGGAGTGTGCTAAGCACACTATTTAAACCCCCATTCGCCATCGCTTTCTATTACCCACATTAACTTAACCCTAAAAGCCTATACACTTTTAGCCTACCCTTTGAGAGAGTAGGATTGGGTGGGAAATTGATTCTAGGAGGACCACTTCTTTTCGCTAGGCTATTTTTAAGGCTTCTTTCCGTCGTCGAAAAAAAATAAAAAATCATATGTCGATTTAAAAATGAAATAAGAAGAAGAGTGTAAACAAAGATTCAAATGAAAGCATAGCTTTCAAGAGAAAATATGTTAGAAAAATTCTGCTGATTAGAATTATGATATTTTTAGAAGAATATATTGCCCAAAACAAGTTTGGGGGGAAAGAAGAAAAGAAAAGTAACATAAAGCACCCTCCACTTGTGGTCTTTGGTGTCCTAGCCTAAATAGGAAAACTTCCTTTTCTTGGAAGTATGAGGGATAAAGGGTAGTCTTACTCTCTCACTTTGAATTCCAATCCTTTCCATCAAATCCCCAACACCTTGGCCTTACATTACAAGCTTATAAAGTCCTAATGATCTTCTTGCCAATGCTTATGTTGTTTTTACTGTCAAGTGAGTAACATGAAATTGATCACACACTTCATAATCATTTTTATTCACCTTAAAGCTCAATGTGTTAGCATAATCTTAGCTATTACAAGTCATTGGATAGGAGAGCATTGTATACATACATAGAAGTGCATGGGATGGATGTATAAATCTTTTGAATCCTTGTGACCTTTCTGTCTCAGAATCGACCGAGGTTTGGATGGTAGATCTCATACTTCTTAATGCATGATTTTCTATTAAACTGTGATTTTCATATGAATGTGGTGTTTAGCTCAATAAAACTGTTTTAGTTAAGATATTCTTTAAGACCGGTGATCACACACACACGGAGAAATTAAAGTAGTAGCTTAAGAAAAGACTAGTTGGTTTTATTTGACTAAGCCTGCATATGGGTGGTGAGCACCAAACTAAGATTACATGCATGCCATACACTTATAACTTGAGGATGAAACCAAAAAGATTTTATGTTTTAATTATGTTTTATTTGTAGTTGTATTTTAGTTTTATATTTATCTGCATAGTCGAGTCACTCGAAAGAGTCTCCTTGAGTTTGTGGGTTTATAGAGGAGTGTAAATAGTGTCACTCTCACAAAAAGATTTTAATTTTTGTTATTTATATGCTTTTGTATTTATAAGTTTATTTGTTTACTCGTGGACGAGCAAAGTTCAAGTTTGGGGTATTTGATCGATGTATTTTATACGCCGATTTTATATACTTTGTGACTTAAATTATGCTATTTCACGAGTCTTTTGAGTACTAATATATGTTTTTGGTGAGTTTTGTAAGTTTCGATTGTTCGTGAAAATACGCGAAACTCTGTGGTTTTAAGTGCAAATTACAAAGAAAGAAAAATTGAAGAAAAATGAATCTGTTAATCTGGACACCTTGCGGACGCAAGGTGCCTCGCACTTGCGACCGCAAGGTAGGCGATAGGCCCCCGAAGCCGGCACATCAAAGAATCAAAAGCCACACACACGGAGACGACGCAAGGTATCAGCACCGCAAGGTAGGCGAAGGTAGGCGTAATGCTCAATTTTCGGGTTTTCACACTCATTCGATTCAATCACAACTCCCGAGTATATATAGAAGTCGATGCCGAGCCTAAGCATAAGGAGGACGGCCGGAAGCTCTCTTTACATAGATTTTAGGTAGTTTTAGATTGTATAACATAATTAGGTTTTGTAATTTCAAGTATTGAAGATCAAATCATGTCTTCCATCATCTCCATGTGTTCATCGTCCTATGATGAACTAAATCATCCCTAATCTAGGAGGTGGGAGGTAACTTGTATCGAATTTATGTTTTGATTCATATATATATGTCTATTCAATGCTTGTTGATTGTGTTGTTTATCAATCCCTATATTATGTTGCTTTGAACAAATGAATGTAATCGCAAATAATAAAGGCTTAGAGGTGCGGATAACCGCATGACCGAGTGCATATGTCGCATAATCGGCTCACCAACACAATAAATTGGACCTATCGAGGCGCGAGAGTGATAAGTTAGGACCGTGTTCTTACATGATCTAGGTGACAGATAGATCATAAATCTAGGTGACACTAGATTGATAGTTCTGTGCTTAGGATATGGAATGGGTGAATTTTATGGGATGGAGGTGAACCAATTGTTCAACGTACTATATCTATTTTTAGTGAACGAACCCAAGACATTGAATGACATTATTATGAATTGAACATAAAGGAGATATAAGTGAAACCCGTAATCCTAGATTTCCACTCACCATAAGATCTTCATATCCGTTATTACTTGTCTAATTAGTTAAACATCTATAACTAGTAGATTAGAGTAGAATTAAACATAAAAACCCCCCTTAGGTTAATAATTTGCTATCTATAACCGCTGCTTCGTGATCACTTGTCTCTGTGGGTTCGACCCTTGCTTCCGAGTCTATTCTATAATAGTCTTGTACACTTGCAAGGAAATAGATAAATAAAACAATCGATCATGTACTATGCACGTTAATTATGGGCTCGGGTTCTGGGACCCGAGCTACTTGCTATAGCTCGTGCATCCTGGTCTCGGCCTCCTGTATTTTGGTGTACAAGGTTCGTTGGTGCTCCCAATATGCGTAGTCTTGGTCTATTTGTTCCTGGGCTGTTGGCTTCTTTGTTTTGGCTGGAAGTTGTTCTTCCTCGTGGGCTCTCGAAGACTCGATTTCAGTGAAGCGACCGTCTCGGGGGTCGGCGTCTGTCTCTCTGTTCTTGTCGCAAGAGAGTCGTTTTGCCATTACGAGTATTCTTTGGGCCCTTGCTGACACTTCGGGTACCGAGGTGCCAGAGTCCTGTCTCGTTGAGAGAGCGGGGCCCCTCGCGCCTCTTCCCTAGTTGTGCCCGGCAGGCTCTCGTTCGGGGTGGTTAGATATGACGGGGGTGACATTCTTGGAGGCTTGCTTATTTGATTTCACCATCCCTTCTCGCTTGTGGACACGGTGTAACTGAGAAAATTAGTCGTTTCCCGGCAACGGAACCAAACTGATCACTCTATTTTGGTGGTGACCTTGTCTTGTTGTCCACGTTTGGAACAGGGATGACACGGGCTCTACACGTTCGTCTTCCGTTAGCTTCACCGCAGCAAACAATAAACACCGTTAAGGAGTCGGGGCGGCCCGACTAGAACCCTCCGGTGTAAGAGTAAGATATCCGGTGGAAATGGGCAATAAATGTGCCATAATATTAAGTGGTCCGATAAGAGGTTGTGATAAGAGGGTTTGGATATCTCAAAAATGACTTACCTTTACAATAAATGAATGTCTTTTATTTATACCTGATCTTCCTGATGACGTGGCGGCTACTTATTGGGGAACATGTTGCGGCGGATATTAAATCTTGTGATGGCCGTCGAAATAAGTGGGCGGCCGTTGTCGGCCGTCAGGTTGCGTGTAGCGGTTTTACCGGGCCCGGGGAAACTTCTTTGTCAGGCTTGGTGATGATTGATCTAACGCCGAGGCCGAGCGGTCTTATGGTAGTGGGCTATTGCCACCGAGGCCAAGGGTATTGGAAGCCACTCTTAGTTGCCGAGGCCTAGGGTGTTTGGAAGCCACTCTAGTTTTGCTTGCCACTTGCCTCCAGTGACTGAAAGGATGATACCGAGGAAATCATCCTCGGCACAATTACGGGCCCCACTATAAAAACTACTGGCAGATTCAGCAAAACCGCCGAGCATATACCACCGAGATGGTGCGAGCTCACTGGAGGCAAGTGGCAAGCAAAACTAGAGTGGCTTCCAAACACCCTAGGCCTCGGCAACTAAGAGTGGCTTCCAATACCCTCGGCCTTGGCGGCAATAACCCACTACCATAAGACCGCTCGACCTCGGCGTTAGATCAATCATCACCAGGCTTGACAAAGAAGCTTCCCCAGGCCCGGTAAAACCGCTACACGCAACCACCAACCCCCTGACAACGGTCAGCCCACTTATTTCTGACCAGGGCCATCAGTGCATTTAATATCTGCCGCAACATATTCCCCAATAAGCAGCCGCCACGTCATCAGGAAGATCAGATATAAATAGAAGACATTCATTTAATGTAAAGGTAAGTCATTTTTGAGATATCCAAACCTTCTTATCACAACCTCTTATCGGACCACTTAATATTACGGCACATTTATTGCCCATTTCCACCGGATATTTTACTCTTACGCCGGAGGGTTCTAGTCGGGCCGCCCCGACTCCTTAACGGTGTTTATTGTTTGCCTTGTGCAGATAACCAGGAAGCTAACGGAAGACGAACGTGTAGAGCCCGTGTCATCCCTGTTTCATACGTGGACAACAAGACAAAGTCACCACCAAAATAGAGTGATCAAATAATAATAATAATATTATTATTACTATTATTATTAATATTAATATTAATATTATTAATAATAGTAATATTAATATTAATATTAATATTATTAATATTATTATGATTATTAATATTAATATTATTTTATTTCAGCACTATTTCAACTTATTAATCAAACACACACACACACACACTAACTTATGAAAGCTAATAAACACTTTTAAAAAGCTAAATCAAACATCACCAGTCATTAGTCATCAGTCATCAGTCATAAGTAATAAGTTATCAGTCATAAGTAATAAGTCATCAGCACATATCAATAAGCTAAATCAAACGGACCCTAAGTCAAGGATCGAGAATCAATTCCAAAAACCCATTGAAGATTGTTGGAGACCCAATGACTCTCGGACAAAACGAAGAAAGTTCGAGATCCGTTGATGACACTTGTGGTGGAGGTCCAATCCAAACCAAGGCTATTATCGACATCGAGTCCCAAGATCCAAAGTTAGTGTGTTCTTGAAGAATTTGTAAGTAAATAGGGAATTAAGGGACTTGGGTTGACAAAGAAAAAAGCTATAGAGACTTAAGGGGGTCAATATGTAACATTAAAAATTTGAGGCACTCGCGTTACTTTAGCAAACATTTGTGCAAACATTCGCACAATACATTACGCATTCAGTAGACATCGAAAATTAATGTGTGTGCACGCCCGACTTCGCCTATATAGTTTGATCTAGAATTATAAAAGGACTTCAGTAACATTATTTTAGGTTTACAATATATTGATATTGCTTGAATTGAGATTTCTTCTCATAATTTTGAGTTTCTTGAAAGAATTTTCTTATTATTCGAACTTATCAAGCTTGTTGAGCTAGAAGTTTGTGGTGTTTCGTAGCTTTGCTTCCTAGTTAATTGTGAATAGCAGATCAAGGTTGAACCTTAATGTTCTAAGGATTTGTACATCCGCCTTAGGGTTGAGGGAAGCTCCCTATCAATTTCTTCAATTCTTTGTTATACACCGTTTTCACATCTTTGAGATTTCAAAGGTTGGTTAATTTCTTAACCGTTCTTGGGTTAACATCAATCCTGCGATCGGTTGATTTATACTAAAACACCCTCCTAATTGTAGTTGATTTATATGATGGGTGATGTTAGATTTGTTTCTCATACTCTTCATTTTGTAGCTAGCAATTTTTGATGATTTTTAAGTGTATATAGGTTAAATGTGAGTGATGGGCACTTAATCTCCCCCAACGATATACATTAAATTATGGCATACACTACACGTAAATCAACTCAAAAAAATATTATTGCTATTCAAAAAAGAGTAGGTTTCCCGAAAGATAGTCTTACATATCTTAATTTGTATGATGGATATATCCATGTTAAATAGGCCGAGATTCAGAAATCTCAGCTCAACTCATTTACTTTTGGAAATTTCAACGTCACCCTTCAGTTTTATGAATGAAGAGTGTCATTTTTTCAGTATTAAAAGTATCACTTTTTTAACATAAAATGTGTTTTTGGTCTTATAAGTGTTACTTTGCATCTTTAATAAAAATTATCACTTTTTTCCTTTAAAAATGTCACTTTTTTCCCTTAAATGTGTCTCTTTTGTTTAGAAAAGTATATGTGTATTGTAAATGAAAACCATTACTTTATAGAATTAAAAGTGTTACTTTTTAGCAAAAAATATTTAAATTTTCGCCTAAAAGTGTTACTTTTTAGCATTAAAATTGTCATTTTTAGCCCTAAAAATGTTGCTTTCTGTTTTAATGAAAGTTATTACCTATTCACTTAAAAAGTATCACTTTTACCCTTAAATGTGTCACTTTTGATAATAAAGTGATATTTTGCATTAATAATGAATTAATTAACGTTTTAAGTTGATTTAAGACTAAAATACAAAGTATGGTGATGAGAACTTAGTATCGCACCATGGGACGAAGCCCAAATCAAAATATCCATTGAAGACAAGAAGTTTGGTTCAACTCAAAACACAAAGAATAAGGCCCAAACTGAAGTGCAACATTGATGGAGACCAAGGCAAGGAGGGTTCGGGTCAAGTCAATCATGTTCATGATCCATTAAGCATAAGCGAAGGACCAATGACGTGTGCATGTTCCAAGAAGATTCAAGCAGCTTTAACATCAGTTGTGGAAGGGATTAGAGTCCAAATTGAAGTTGAGAATGATCAAGGCCATTAAGGAAGGTCCATGCATTTGCATGTTGGAGGGCTAAAACGATAATTCTGGAGGTACGGGGTAGCGTGATGAGCCTAAGGGGCATGCTAAACAAATTCAAAAGACTACTCCATTTCTGACATGATCACTCCTAAGTTCACTTAGTTTTCTATCATCCCACGAGATATTACAAATTCAAAGACTACTCAGTTTATGACGTGATCGCGCCTAAGTTCACTTAGTCTTCGGCCATCCCACGAGATAAAACTACTTTATACTATTTTTGGTGGAAGTTAGATGGTTTTTTCTTGAACCTTGGTGTAATTTAGTGGGTTACTTTTCATTTTATTATTTTCAGCCTTGGAGACATATAAAAGGCTTTCTCAAACACTTGTAAACATAATCTTTGATTAATTATGCAATAGAGCATTTGAGAGTTTCTCTCTTTTCCACAACAGAGTTTGTGAGAATATCTTGGGTTTCTTGGACTAGAAATCCTCCCTTGAACTTATCAATCACCAAGATTCAAGGTGATTGTGGCGTTCCGTGATCGTGGGTCATTGGCAAATGCGTCGATTGTTCTCAATCGCACCCCAAATAATTGCAATTAGCAGGTCGAGGGAGATTCAAACTATTCGTTGATTATTCATTTCCGTGTTCGTTATCAAATTGTTCGTGGGTGCAAATTCTTTGTAACAACCTGACCCGGATTCCAACACGAAATCTCAAGGTCGTGCCGCTGAAACTAAAGCAAATAGAAGACAAGCACTTGCTGAACAATTGTGCATATCGAACTGTCGAGCTAACAAGCTCTAAACACAAATATAAAGTCGTACTAAAATATGTGATTTCAAAAATCGAATCTGCGGAAGCAATAATAGAAAGAAGCCCCGAGCTATTAGGCTCGAAACCAATACCAAATGAAACCAAAAGAGACGATTGTGTCACTAGGGGAAAAACAAAGCTCACGTGTCGCAACATTGCAGACACAAAACAAACCATCGACACTCTAGACCGGCGTTTCAACAAAGAACCAACCTGATAGACAATAATGACCCAACGGCTAAATCATACAGGGGTAACCAACACAACAACAATCAATAACAATAGAACTATTGTCGGTCCACAATATTGCTCATATAGGCTAGAGGGGGGGGGGTGAATAGCCTATGTTGCCCATTTAAAACTTTTCTTTCTTTTTATGTATATAAAACATGGGTTGTAATGGCACAGGCAGTTAACACGTTGAGCATGTCTGCTGATAGTATACAACAACAGTCTTGCTCTCAGAAGAGTTATGAACTCTACTGGTGTATTGCAAATAAATAAAAAGCATGTTTGAAAGTGTTTAAGCAGCGGAAATAGTAAGGCTTAGATTCAGAGAAGTCTTAAGTGGTTGTACATGAATATATGATTAGAACAACAACACACTTAATCCTTCTTCCAAATACAGTTTTAGGAAATCATTAGCGAATAGCTTTTCAAAGAGTAAATCAATTTATAAAAGCTCATAGAGAGGCAAAGACTAAAAGGTAAATTATTTGAAAGAACATCTGAATTTATTCAAAGATAAATTACAGATTATGTCATCATAGACTCTCTATGTAAAGTTTCTGTCCTTGTCCCTTCAAACCTTAATCTTTACTTAATTATTCATGGACGAATTCTTAAGTAAAGAGGGCAATAGGAGACAAGAACAAGAGACTGATATGAGAAGACAATTTTCAAGATCGTTTAGATAAAGCTTATCTGAACGAATGAGTGCAAAGCACTCGACCTTCTATGATGATTGATTATTGCACAATCAACAATATTTGTAATGGAATACAAATCTGAAGTTATGAATGCAATATAAACAGAAAACTCTTCATCTTCCTTGGGTAACATCTGAAATCTATCGATCAAGATGTCTATCTCTGTCTATAGAATTTTCTAATCTCTTCTTCTTCTTCAACACTTTTCTTCTTAGCAATCCACAGAGAGTGTTTTGCTAAGGTATGGGTATTGATTATTGGAATATGCTTCTTGATAATTCAATTATCACCTTGCATATTCTACATATGTTGATTTGCTTGCCCCCATTACAAGTGAGTCATCGCGAGTGGCTAAAAGGTCTGCGTACCGGTTAGCGTGGCAACTCGTGTTGATATCACATAGGTCTTAGATTAGGTATGACCTGATCTAGTCCTACCCTCCTATATGATGATCAAGACAGACCAACATTTCAGAATGCACTTAGCACCGGAAGACTTGCAGCTATGTCAAAAGCCTTCAGCGGCAGACATGCTACAAGATATAATGCTCGTACCGGCAGACATCAGTTCTCCTGTATCGGAAGACTTGTTTCCACTGGCTCGAAGCTTTCCAACGGCAGACTTTATAATCTGCATGTGCTACAGAGAAATGTCAAAAAGCTGCTCAAATTAAGACAAATATGTCTGTGCCTCAAAAAGCCTGACATACTTAAAAGCTACAAGACTTTCTCTCACTCAAGTAGTCTGTTAAAGTCAAAAGCAATTACTTTATTGAATAGACCACCTGACAGTGCAACAGACATCAGAGCTACTTTTCAGAGACCTATCAACATAGTCTGACAGACAACAAGTTCCAAGATCTACAGGACTAAATCTCTGCTCCAAACAGTCGAAGATCTTATGGACAAAGATCTCTATTCGATAGTCTTTAACCACTACATCTCCAACGGATAGAAATCTCCGTGTCTTCATCTCTCAACGATCATATTGCTTCTCGCCTATATAAACCCTCTCTCTTGCTCAATAAACAAAAACGTGAAAAGTGACAGTGTAAGCTATATCTAAAATCATCAGACGATACACTGTGAGCAATGAGTAACTCAATCTACTCAAGAACTTCATAGAAAAGAAATCATCAAAGAGATCGTCTTCACCAACGCATCTCTAATTTCCACAACAGATTGTAGTGAACTCATCCAGGTCTTAGCAAAACACTCTCAGTGGATTGCTTGGAAGAAAAGCTTGGAAAAGAGAAGAGATTGATCAAAAACTTCAATAGACAGAGATCAAGATCAGAAGATTGATGTTAGATAATGTCTGAAGAAAATGAAGAGCTGTCTGTAGATATTGCATTCATATCTTCAGATTTGTATCCCAATACAAATGCTGTTGATTGTTGAAATATCAATCATCATGGGAGGATGAGTGCTTTGGACTCAATTGTTCAGATATATTATATATATATGAACGACCTTGAAAATCCTCTTCTCATAAAAGTTTCTTGGTTTCGTCTCCTATTGTCCTTTGCAACTTGAAGATCCTTGAATGGATAATTAAGTAAGGATTGAGACTTAGGAAGACAAAGCCAGAAACTAAACATAGATTATTTAGACTGATGTAATATGTAATTTAGGCCCTCTCACGCTCAATAGTGAAAGCTCTGGGTCCCCTTCTTTATATAAGCTTCTCCTTCCCGCTCAGCAAAGTAGTAAGGCCTACGCCTCTCTCGGCCTTGAGCTAACCTCTCAGCTATTAGATTTCTCGCTTTTGTTGACTTGAGTAGTCTCAGTTTGGATAGATTCCTTTCCTTGGCGTCTTCTCTATCTTTAAACAGAAATAGCCCTGCCCATAGCACTTGCATGCAATCTCCAGTTTGTTCTAGAATTATAGACTGATGTAATATGTAATTTATCTTTGAATAAATTCATATGTTCTTAAATGTTTTATCTCTCAGTCCTTAAATATCTATGAGCTTTTTATAAATTGATTTATCCTTAGAAAAGTCATTCTCTACTTGATTTCCTAAACCTGCATTTGAAAGAAGTAATAAGTGTGTTGTTGTTCTGAACATATATTAGTGTACAGCCACTTAAGACTTCTCCAAATCAAAGCCTCTTTATCTTCCGCTGCCCAAACCTTTTTACAGGCTTTTGATTTTATTAGCAGTTTACCGGCAGAGTTGATACTTCTGCTTAGAACAAGTCTACTGATAGCCTCTACCGACAGGCATGCTCAACTAGATAAACTACAATTCCCACTTAAACCATGCTTTATGTATCACCAAAAGAAAAGTTTTAAATTGGCAAAATACGTTATTCACCCCCCTCTAGCCTATTTGAACATTATTGTGGACCAACACTGGGTATGCTCGCTGCAATCTTGTTCTTGACGAAGAACTTCTTGTTGTAGATTGTTGTTTTTGATATTCTTCTTACCCCCTTTTTTATGAAGAGATGGAAGAATTTATTTTATAGATCGGAGAGAGATAATCGTTGAAATCTATTGATAGATATTTGTATTCGTTGAATGATTTGTCTTGGGAACTAATGGATAAAGATGTGATTCGATAGATCTTTATCTGTTGGATAATAGACTTCATTCTTTAGATCATCGAACTAATACCCTGTTAGGCTTTATGATAAGTCGTTGAATGATAAGTCTGATTCATTAATGCACTGTCAGGTGGTCTGTCCGATAAAGTAGATTCTTTTGATTTTTCAAAACCACGTGAGATAGAGAGAGAGAGAATCTTGCAGTATCAGGGATGTCAGGCTTCATAGGATTTGAATGACCTTGAGGCTTGAACATTTTTGTCTTGTCTTAACCTACTGCAATCTTGTCTCTTTGTAGCACATACATATCCAAGTCTACTGGTGAGATGTTCAATCCAGAGGAGCAAGTCTTCTGCAAGAGGGGATTGCTGATTACTGGTTACATTATGAACATTCAAACCATAGCAAGTCTGCTGGTGGCAGGTCTTCAAGATATTCTGTGGTGCACATGACAGTCTGCTGGTGACGAGTCTTTAGAGAACCTTTGAAGCTACTACAAGTCTGCTGGTGCTTAGTGCATATAAATTGCTAGTCTGTTAATCATCATTAAGAAGGTAGGACTAGATTAGGACAACCTAACCTAAGACCTTTGTATTGTCAAACAAGTTGCCACACTAACCGGTACGCAGACCTTTTAGCCACTTTTTATGACACACGGTAATAGGAACAAGCAAATCAAAATATTCAGAATATGCAAGGTGATAAGTTATTTATCAAGAAGCATATTCCAACAATCTTTTCCTATTTGCTTGGAACCATTACAAAATGACATATAGAAAGCACTGAAGCATGTATCAAAACATATAAATAACATGCCTACAATGAATGATCATTTATCTCTAGGCATGCCCTATATTGATAATTACAAGAGCGATGACTTTAGTATAGTCTACTATTGCTATTACAGACTCGATAAATCAAAGTACTAAACAAGTAAAGCAATAGTGAAAAGCAGTTTAAATCTCTTATGATATTTGAAAATGTTTAATCAGGATCTAAAAAGTTTTAGGTTCCTTTCTTGTATAAGGATTTTTATATCTGAAAAAATGTTTTGGCAAGAAGGAAGGGCAAGTCTTTAAGTAAACTTTTGAAAGTATTACAATAAGGATTGCTTTTGATACCAAGATTTTTAGAAAATATTATTTTGTAAAGCAGTCTTGATATCATGATTGGTTAGAACAGTATGTTATGTTTTAAAATGGTCAAAGTAGAGACTGTTCTGAGAAATGTTTTAAAAACATTTGTGTTTTGTGGAAATAGTTTTCAACACAAGATGCCACAGAGGCAGAAGGTGATTCACAAAGAATAAGTTGTAGGGGTGATTTTTTTTTTCACATTATGTGCGTCTTCCATAGTGGTTGAAGTTGAACAAGGGGAAATTTTGGAAGGCCTTTGTTAAGAACTCTCCTCCTTAGTTCATAACTCTCCTCCTAAGATTGTTATTCTTCTATTTCTTGGACAGTTATGGAGAAGATTTAATAACTCTCCTCCTTAGTCCATAACTCTCCTCCTTTTAATAACTTTCCTACGTAATGGATATGTCATAACTCTCCTCCTTAATGGTTGCAAGCAGGAGAGACAAGGGAGTCATAAGAGAAGAATAATAGACAAAGAGATGCCAAAGAAAAAAAATGATACCAATTAAAAAAAAAAGAAAATTTGATTGATAAAGTACCATGTGAAATAGAAACAATAAAACCTAGTTGGAGTCCCCAAAGCTACTAGTACTAGAGCCTAAGGAATAACCTTTATCTTGGTCAGAAAAGCTTCGATTGCCGAACAACTCTCGAGTTATTAACAGGTTTCCAGTGATCGAAAGGTGTTCATCCTTGTGGATTGTGGAACGAATGGGTTGATAGGAGCAAAGAAAGTGGCATATGATCCTAGCATACTTGTGAATGCCAGACCCATTCACTCGTCGTCGCAAGATAGACCGACAGATGAGGGAAAAGACGACTTCAGACCAATTGATGGAGTGGGAATCGAGAACATCAACGGTGAAGTTTTGAAGTCTTCTGGTGTCACTTCCCGAGCCTGCTTCATGAAATAGAAGACATCGACTCAGAATTTCACCAACACGGTACACGTCTAAGGGATAATTGTTGATGTCCCAGGTACTGTAGTCATCACGAGAGTGGTAGCTAGTATGGTGAAGCCATGATTCATTAAGAATAGAATGGTCGAGAGAGTCAGGTCCAACAGAAGGAAGCTAGAAGACTTTGGTCAGGCTTTCTGCATTGAGGACGATGTCAGTACCTCGAATACGACCATTGAAGCTTTTACCATCTCTAGCCAGTTGCATCCTTGAATAGAATTCATCAATCAACTGAAGGCTGTAGAATTCTTCATGAAAAGAAAGGATGGAGACGAGTCCAGAACTGTGAAGAAGATCAATAATTTTTTATCCAACAGTGTTATCAAGGAGAAATTGTTCCCCGTGAATCGTGTGTCCTAGAATGTAGTCATGAGAACCTATTCTGGTAACAAAAGACGATTCAGTAGGAACAAAAGGACTGGAGACGTTGTTAGAAGATGAAGTGGCCATGATGAGATTTCTGAAGATAGATGAGACTTTTGTTGGCAGTGATATCAATTATTGAGTAAATACCAATTGTGTAAATTAGATCAATTGATATCAATTGTTGGGAAATCTCAAAGGTTGGATGATGATTTATGGATGGAAAGAATTAAAAAAAACAGTACTTTCGGAGGACATATTTATTGGAAGTACACACTTATCAAGAACTGTCGTTTTGGTATCCATTGTAGAGCCGTAATGACAGATAGACGAAGCGACGAAGTAATCATGTCAAGGCTCGAATTTGAATGGACATTATAACTTGGAAAGGCGGCGATTCATGATGACGATATTAAGTCATTGTGACAACTCGACCCCGACCCCAAGGAGGAATCGCGGGTCGTGTCATCCAAATAAGGACTACAATTCATGTAAGGACTCAATTATCAAAACTGACGTGACGCAACATTGGACACGTAGTAAAACTCGGCACTAAAAGGCCGGAATAATTTAAAACTGTAGAACCTGATATAACAATTAATAGCAAGTAAACCAAGTCATCGGCGAATTTACAACCGGAACCCAACAAATAAACAATTCATGCTAATATATATACACCTCAACGGCTAAACACGCCGGAGGAACTACAAAAGTAAAATAGAGCTAATGGGATGCTTAGCGGAAGTCTTAACAAGTGAACCAATACATGCAAGCAAGACTCGGCCTACAAGTGCTGGCAAATAACTAGAAACATAAGTAGTACTATTAGTCTTAGTCTACACAAGAACAAGTCACTACAAGTACACATTCCCAAGCGAAGTCTAAATGACTTGCTTTAACCCAAGCATCCTTGCCAAAAGAGAAACCAAAAGCCAACGCTACCACCTCTAGGCGCACGATCATGAACAAGAGTAGACGATCAACCTCGATGAGACGGTCCTGGATGATTAGGATCTAAAACAGTAAAAGGGAGGGGGTAAGTCATAAAGACTTTGTAAGCCACCAATATGCATGACAGGATATAATGCAAGACATATATAACACGTATCAAGCAAAATCATACTAGCACGTAGTTCTCTTGTCGCGATGCATATTGTTTCACATAAGTGCTTAAATAAATCACATAGGATAAATATATGTTATGGAACCAGTGCCTGTAGACACCCCAATTTCGTACCTCTGATATGTGACATGACATAAAATATCAAAACCTGTTAAAACATTAACAAATGTCAAGTTACAGGGTCAAAAATGCAAAAGGACAAAGCAGGATGCGCAAAAGGACAAACTACAGGGACTAAAGTGTCAAAAATGGGACAAGTTTGGAAATTAGGCACAGCCACCAAAGGATTTGGGCATGGCGCCCAAATCCAATGGGTGTAGAGCCCAAATTTCCTCAGTGCACTGTTCATCAAGTTTTCTGCCGTAAAATGCAATTTTTCGAGCGCAGTGTACAACTGATTGAAGCGCAGAAAAGGAATCAGGCGTGGCTACCTAAAGATTTGGGCACAGCGCCCAAATCCCTATATGGCAGCGCCCAAACCCACTTCCCAGTGCACTGTTCATCCATTCATTTGCCGTAAAATGAAACTGATCCTGCGCGGCGTACAACCGATTGATGCGCTTGAGAAATTTTCAAATGCCAGCGATGTCCCTAAATCCTCCTATAAATAGCAGTGCCCGGCTCCTCATTTCACACAGAAATTTTGCATAAAGCTTCTCCGCGTTAACGTTACGCTGGAGAAATAGAGAGCGGTGTGAGATAGTGAGAGATCACCTCCAAAGCCTCGAAACCCTGCCAAACCTCTGCCAAACACAAATCCAACCGGTAGAAGTGTACCTTAGCCCCCCAGCTAGGTATCCACCCCTTTTCCCCGGTCCAAAAATCGTGGATAGAGCAGGTTGCTCGCCCGATTTAAAAGGCCAAATCAGCCGAAGTAGTTACTACGCCCGATTTCGACCTATTTCGATCAAACAAACAACCGAAACAAACGCGGTTACCCCGCCCAATCCCGAGGCGAAAAGTAACTTTCGAGGCGCCGCCCAAATTCACACAACACGCAACAACACACAACTTCAACCAGAAAAAAAGACTCTCTCTCCCGAGGGACGAGCGAGCACACCCCTACGCCGCCTCGTAAGTTTTTATTTTTAGAGTCTTTCATTTCCATGTAATAGTATTATTTCGATCCGGCCCAATGTAGTCATATAGCGCTTATGTCGCCCGATTTAATTAGGAAATAGTACTAAATGTAGTCGTTATTATGGCAAAATGTTTTTAGATAAGTTTGTATTTATTTACTTCATTTATTCAATAAAGTCTTTATTTGTAAATGTATTATTTCCGGTCGGTTCAATATCAATATATAAGCGCTTATGCTTTGCCGGATTTATTTAGGAAATAATACTAAATGTAGTCGTTACTATGACCAAATATTTCCAAGTATATTTGTAATTGTTTGCAAAAGAGTCTGTTTCAAGTCCGTAAATAATATAGATATAACGGATGTATTTGTAGGTAGTTAATGCTTTATTTATACGTTTAATAAATATAACAAAAAGCATACTTTAGCCAAAAACCGTTTTGAGACCGAAAGGGCGAGTTGGGTGCCTAGCACCTTCCCAACTCGTAACTTAGCCTCCGAACCCGTTTTCTTCATCTCTGGTTTTCTTTTTCTGGTTTTGCTTTATTTTTGCCTTAAAATAAAGATGGCGACTCTAAAAACATTTTGGATCCAGTGGGGCCTCGCAACATCTTTCTTTGCACTTTCACGTTCTCCCCTAAACAAGGGAGAATGGGAATGGAAATGTGACGTATTCCTATGTCATGGTATCCCCTAAACAAGGGATAACTTGACGTAGAAAACCCAAATCACTCATAGTGATCCGAAATAGGCCATAATGCTATTTTCATAAAATCCATAATGGGGGCGCTGCAACATCTTTCTTTGCACTTTCATGTTCTCCCCTAAACAAGGGAGAATGAGAATGGAAAGGTGATGTTTTCCTATATCCTGGTATCCCCTAAAAAAGGGATAACTTGACATAGAAAATCCAAAGCTCCCATATTGGATCAAAAATCCACTAAAGGCAACCGAGGCGCATTCCAACGCGCTATTCGACAGCACTCCTCCCGCACTTTTGATTTCGATCTCCCCTAAACAAGGGAGGCTGGAACGGGAGCAGTGGATGTCACCGCATCCGCACGGACGTGCACCCCTATCCAAGGGCACGCGGGGCGCGGGAGCACGTTTCCCGGGAACCCACAGTGCCGCTTCGTAGATCCTGAAATAAACAAGGTTATCTTGAATATATTTGTCGGATGCACGTGTATGATACATCGACCACAATAGTATTGTTCCAAGCGCCCATTGGTTACGACGAGATACACTTCTCCACTGTGATTAGTAGTGAAGGGTGTGTGAACGATTATGGTGTGGCGACCCATCACTACCATGAATCTTGAAATTCATGACGGCAATGGATTGTTAACCATCTAGACAATTCAAGTAATGCCTGCTGGACTAATGGTATGTCAAGTAGATATTTACTTGTCACACAAAATCAAGTAAGGAGCGAGCTCGACAAGAGCGAACTCGTCCGAGTCAAGTAGATGTTTACGTACTCACGTAATAGATCAAGTAAGGGAGTGAGGTCGACAAGAGCGACTCGTCCAATCAAGTAGGCATGTTACTCTACGATATACAAGTCAAGCATGAGATCAATCACATTAAGAATTCCCAAGAGCTAATTTACAATTCAATTGAACTCTAAACGTCGTAGGTATTAATTGTAGAGTCGGTATTATTCAATGACTCTCTAAGTGCAACTCCGTTGAGTTATCGCTAAAATATTTCCAAGTAGAGGATGAATGCTATAAGCATTTCAATACTTTTTTCTATGTTATCGATTCTAATAGAACCCAATTACAAAGTCATACATGACTTTAGTCTATCAATACATCAATTCCACAATTTTGTGAAACCTTTACATGATTAATTCTTGAACCTTAACAATTGCAATAGATTCTCATCCAAGTAGAGATTGAATGCAATATGCATAGCAATACTCTTTTCTATGTTCTACCTTTCACTAGCACCAAATCACAAAGCCATTCATGACTTTATCCTATCGATAGTTCAATTCCAAATTGTGAAACCTTAGCTTGAACAATTCTTTAAAGTTGACAATTGCAATTAATTCGTTCACGAGAGTTGTTCCTAAGTACATTTAGAATAACATTCATGCTTTACACAAACCCAAATTAGGGCAGCCCCCTAATTTTCTAGATTTCATCCTTAATATGATCAATTTTTTAAATTTCCCAAATGCAATGAATTCCTTCACAAGAGTTGTTTCTAAGCACATTTAGAACAACATTCATACTTTACACAAGTCCAAATTATTAACTTAACAAGGCAGCCCAAAATTTCCAGATTATAAACTTGTTAAATTTCAAGTTATTAACATGGTGCATGTCTTCTTGAGCATGTATCTAGAAACTATCATGAAGGGAGCATACATGATATTGAGCATACAAAAATAGGGGATTGGGTGCTTACCTTATTCGAAATCCAACGGTTGGATGACAAAATAAATCAAGGATTATGAAACTAGGGAGCAAGGGCTTCGATTTGGTGGTCTCCAATAGAAAATCTGATGGCCGGATCTCCGGCAATGATGCAAGCAAGGTGGAGGATTTCAAACTCACTCTTTCTCTCTCTAGGAACCAGCAAATAACAATGGAGGAAGACAATGGCTGATTCTTGAGTTTGGGAAGATGAAGTCACCAAAAAGGGTCAATCCTAGGTGAGAGTTATTAAGGTTTCTATTAGTCAATTCATGTTGGCCCTTGATAAAAATACATCCAAAGGTTGAAATTAAACCTAAAGAGGTCACAAAACATGAGGGGGTTCGAATTGGGTTCAAATGGGTTTGAGGGTTCAAGCCAAAAATTCAAAATCAGAAAATCCCAAAATCTGGAAAACAGAATTTTCATTTGCGAAGTTATTGGACAGTCAATCTTGTAAAATCGACCATAAATAGCTCACAGAAGTTACTCCATTTGGACTTATATTCATCAAAATATGGTTACTACAAGTTCAAGTACAGAAGTTAAATTCTTGAAAACAGAATTCTGGCATAGCCGTAAGTCAAGACCTAATTGAGGTACTTAGACACCTTGGAAAATTACCAAATTTTACAAGGAGTATCCTAACATATGTAGGTAAAACATACTAAATTTTTAGAAAATTCTCTTTAGTAGATTGATACCATAATTTTCCCGAAGTTTGCCCAAAAACATGACTGATCTGTGAAGAAATAAATTGGTTATCTTATTACCAAATGCAACAAGTCTATGAACAATGATTGTGCAAGCATGATAAATGCTAGTACACTTGGTCTAGAATTCAAATGAACTTCTCGCAAGTTGAAAACACAAACAATATAAGCAACGAAGGCAATCCCGAGAAACCCTAAGATTCAAACGAAGCAACAATGCTTCTAAACTCTCAATCATGCATACTATGATCAAGATTAATGTTATAAGTCATATATGCAAGGTACTAAGACTCCAATAAGAATTAGTGAAGTGCAAACATGCTAAGATGAATACTCAAAGAATTAACGACAAAGCATACAACACATAAAAGGCATTTGAACGACTATGATCGTAATCAATCTAATGCAAGCATGATAGGAACAATATGAACTCTCTAACATGTTAAGGCATACATTAAGCATGCTATAATGATGTTATACAAGTAATGGGTTTGGGTTCTCACAGTCATTCTTGGAAATATGTTTCCAAACAGATTTGTGACTTAATACGAGGTTTTCTAATACCGAAGAAAAATTGAATGTCTAGAAGATTGGATATCCTAAAAATTGAAATGAGGATGATTTTAGTATTTTAGAAGGTGCTGACATCAATGACCTTAAATATAAAATTTTGAAATACATACTTTTCAAGAAATAAGATCGGTTTTAGAATTCAATCAATTTTGAAAGATAGTTTTGTGTCCCAAATTGTTAAGTAGATAATTTACAGGGCTTTCTGAATCATCAACACAATCCTCAACAATCTCTCAAATCTCTTAGAATTTTAGGGCATAAATGTTTTTAAAATATTTTGCAAAACAGTAGTGATTTTGTGTTCTTTGTTTCCAGAAGATAATTACGGGGCTTTCTGAATCATCTACACAATCCTCAACAATCTCCCAAATCTTCTAGAATTTTAGAGCAAAAACAAAAGGTTTGAAAAATATTTTTGAAAGACATTTGAAATACGTTTTGAGAATCTATCAATATTTCCAAAAGCTATTTGAGTCAAAGATATCCTCACAAGAAGGTGATCAGCAGAGTCGATGTCTGCTGATATGAGGTTGTGAACAGTAGAGAAGGAGGTCTGTTGTTCAAGGATAACCAGCAGAGATTAGGGTCTGATGATTCAACAGATAACATAAAATGTATGCAGCAGTAATGAAAGTTTGCTGATACTAGTTGATAATAACAGATGCAGGGGAAGGTTGAATAATTTAGGAAAGTATCTGCTGATATCAGTTCTATGATATGCATTGTTCTCAGTTGTCTTTGAACACACTAAGATGACCAGTAATGATATTGATGTGATTAGTTGAAAAGTATTGTGTTCAAGGATGATGGAAGTCTACCGATACTGATTTTTGGAAAGATAGATGATCAGTAGATTAAGGTTTGCTGATACCAAATGTTATGGTTTGAGATGAAGATTAATCAGCAATGTTTGAGGTATGACGTTGTCAATTAATGGAAGTGACAAGAGAATCGACATAGATAAGAATCTGCTGATGGAAGGTGATCAGCAGGATTTAAAGTATGCTGATACTGGATGTATCTTGTGAGTTTAGTAGACAAGATGGTTTGTTGGAAAAAAAATGATGGGACATCAGATCTTGAGGTCTGCTGATACCAATTCAGTGAAGAATATTTCAGCAAATTATCCTTTTGGTAGCCTTGGTTTCTGGAATGATAGACCATAGACTTCATTGGCAGTGATGTGAGTCTGCTACTGGATTGATTTTAGCAGATGTTAGGGGTTGCTGAATAAAGATGGAACAACAGACATGGAGACCTGCTTATACCAAATGAATGAACAACGTTTCAGCAAATTTATCCTTTTGGAGTGCCTAGGCTTCTGGAAGGATGGACCATAAACTTCATTGATAGTGATGGGAAATGACTATGCTTCTTCTCAATAGAATCTCAATTAAGTGAGAAGGGCATTAGAGGCAGAATGAAAGACAACATCCATCTTAGTCAAAGCACTTGTATCACAAAGAAACAAGTAGCTTATTCTTAATTTGGCTAAAAATACAGAGTTAAGAAAATGCATTTCGCTTCTTGATCAACAAATAAGATGATGACTTTCTTTACGGTAAGAAAGTCATCTGTTCAAGACAAAAGACAAGAGAAAGAATTTCGAGCAGGGTTGTCTTGAACGGAGGAAACAACAAATATTGATTAGAAATGAAGAAGTTGCTTGTTCCTCAGAAGGTCTTTATTCCAACAGCAGATGTGAGGTCTTCTATTGTGAATTATTTGAGACCAGAGTTTTTGGGGAGAATAGAGATTCACCATAACATCATGGGTTGAGGTGAGATCATCTATTCCTGAGAAAGGAGTTGAAAGGTAAGCAATCCTTTCTAAAGAAATCCAAAACTATATTATCCATATTCCAACAATAATTCTTCTGATGAGATTTCTATCAATAATCATAGAAGTTTTTAAAAGAGATAAGGTTCTTTTACTGAGTTAAAATCAGTTTTTAAGATACCAGTTAATCTAGTTATAATGACAGCAGTTAAAGCAAGATGAAATCAAAAGATTATCATTGAAAAATGAATCAACTTAGTCTTTTGAGCACTAGAAGTTTTTGATGAAAAAATTGAATTCTTCTGTGCTGTCTGAATCAGATCTACGAAAATAGATCGGATTCATAAGACTATTAAAAGATAGATCCTGGTTTCTTCTCTTCAGAATTATATTCTTTCGGATAGGAATACTCATGGATAAGGATTGGTTTGCTGTTGGGTTAATAGCAGAGTTATGTTTGCTGTTGTGGATTCGGAACAGAAGATATGATATAGAGTACAGGTACCGAATCCATTAGCGAACATAAGATTTCATGCTATCGAAGAATATGCATACAAAAGCAGATAGACATGAAGTAAAGTTGTCTTGAACAAGTTTTCATTTAGATCAAAATATAATCGATTACAAAGAAGATCTAACGATTACAAGATTCGATACAACTTCCGGTGACTTAACTATTCCTAGTAAACAACTAATCTAAACACCTGATACATTTTTAAAGATTAAAATGTTACAAGGAGATGTCTATGAAGACCATGGACCCATATTCGCTTAACCGATTGGCAAATGGAATACAGGTCCAGATCAAGGGACTCATATATGAGCCAAGGAGAGAACGAGGCTCATTCTTTTCTCCTCTTTAGTAGGTTTTCTTTATCCCAGGTGCGCTGCATAAACACCTTCTAGATTTCTAGATATCGATTCCAGTGCAGGCACTCATCCTCGGAGGTTTGAGAGGGGAAATCCGAGGAGAATCACGTTTGGCTCACTGAAGATATGAGGATCTTCTAAACGAGAAGGAACATTCAAATGTGATCAAGGATATAGAGAAACAAGAGATATATATGCTAAATGGTTGTTGAGGTAAATCTTCATACAAGAGGAATCCTCAAAACTAACCAAGCAACTTTCGGTGGATTGGAAAGGTAATACCAATTTGTTAAGAGAGAAACTTGATCTAGTACTAAGAATACTCCTAAGTAACATCTTGAAACGAGGGAATATTGTATCAGTGTCTATCATAGTGTTTGAGAGGTAGTTTGCGAGTAATAAAGATGGGGGGAGGAATGTCTCTATAAATACTCGTTGAGGCAAGACGAATGACCGGTTAATGAGATGAATTCATTAAAATCAAAGAGTCCTTTCAACCACTCTCAAAGTCATATAGGGTAGTGTGAGAGATATTTTTAATTTCTAGATATCCGGTAAAGATTCTTCTTGGAAAGTAAAAAAGTTTTTAAAAAGACAAAATAGCTTTCTTGAGAAGATAAAAAGTTTTTTGATGTGACAAAACAACTTTACAGTAAGATTTTGACAAAACAATTTTTTTTTAAAAGTTTGATTATGACAAAATTACTTTTTAGAAAAATGTTTTGATTGGAAGTGTTTACTTCTTTAAAACATTTTAACTTTATCAATAATCTAAGAAATTCGTCTTTTACTTTAAGAAGTAGTCAGTTTCAGAAAGTTTAACCTCAACCTTTGTAGAAATTGCAAAGATACCCATGTATATTGCACATTGTCTACAAAAGTGGAAACTTCTATAAGTCAGTACACAGAACTGAGCTTATGAAGTACTGCAACGCAGGAATGTTCATCAAAGAAGAAGGTTTGAAGATAGCACAGTCAAAGCAGATCAAAGCTAATTTAAAATAACTTCGATGAAAATACATCAAACCAGTTGAGTAAAGTAAATCATACTTAATAGAGTGAATAGGAATCAAAGAGCAAAATATGATAAACAGTTACTCAAGCTTTATATTTGCAGAGATAAACAGGGAAGAACAAAGCATGTAAATATAAGGTTATGCAGTGATGATATATTCATAATCATGATTATCAGGGAATCATAAAGATAGGGCAGATAACAATCATATATCAGAACCCAGAGAGGCGAAGATATGACTGAAGCAAGTGGGTAGAATCCTGTAAGTCAGTCAAGTATAATAACTTATGTTGTAAGAGAGAGAATAAAATTCGCTTGTTGATCTTGAGAGAATCTGTATGAAAATCAAGAAGATCATTAGCAATATTTTATGAGCTTTAGAAAGCTCCAGAAAAATCTAGGTACGTAAATAAGTTTTTCAGGAAAATCCATGGGATGAAGAGAAGAAAATCTGGATCTTGAATATCTTATTTTCCCTTGGTCTTTTGCGCTCATAGAAAAGAAAATAGCAGTAGGAAGGATTTGAGCACTAGACATGGGATGTACCTTAAGCGACAGTCATGTTTAGATTGAGGTAGATGTTCTTCAGAATGAGCCTTTTGGAATCTGAGCTAATATGTTTGTGGTCGATGTTGCCTAAAGAATAGATTTGCTTTGCAACGGCTAATGAGATCTTTGATTCATATTTCTTAGAAATTGATTTCAAATAATTCTTTGAAATGTAGGCCAAGTTCTCAGAAACTAAATATCATATAACAGAGGGATCAATCAAAGTTTCATGATATAGAGTTTTTGACTCTTAACATTTTTCATAAAAATAAATAAGAATCATTCAAAATTCTTTCACTGTAAAGTTGCAGAATTTTTTTAACTAAGAAATTTTTCTCTCGAGAGGGTGTTGGATTGATTACAATCGTTAGCCTTATGTCAAGAGAATTTGAATCTGAGATCCTTTTAAGTGAAACATCCATCTGAGTGTTATACATCTGAGGGGACATTATTCATAGTGTCAATTGATATAATTTTCCCATAATCATTATGGTTAATAATATATATATATATATATATATATATATATATATATATATATATATATATATATATATATGTCATATCAATAATTTTCCCATAATCATCATGGTAATTGTCTATCTCAAGAGATTTTTGAAAACGAAATAATTTTTCAGAATAAATAAGTTTTTCAAAAATTTATCTCAAATGAAATCCTTGTCAAAAGTTTTGAAGATAAAACAAAATTTTCTTTTGACATGCATTTGGGATGAGCAATCGAGGATCAAGCTCTTAGGTGGTTAGATCTGGCATATAGAGAGCTTGGCTCTGATACCAATTGTTGGTCTACAATATTGCTCTTATAGGCTAGAGGGGGGGGGGTGAATAGCCTATGTTGTCAATTTAAAACTTTTCTTTCTTTTTATGTATATAAAGCATGGGTTCTAATGGCACAAGCAGTTAACACGTTGAACATGTCTACTGATAGTATGCAACAATAGTCTTGCTCTCAGAAGAGTTATGAACTCTGCTGGTGTACCGCTAATAAATCAAAAGCATGTTTAAAAGTGTTTAAGCAGCGGAAATAGTAAGGCTTAGATTCAGAGAAATCTTAAGTGGTTGTACATGAATATATGATCAGAACAACAACACACTTAATCCTTCTTTCAAATGCAGTTTTAGTAAATCATTAGCGAATAGCTTTTCAAAGAGTAAATCAATTTATAAAAGATCAAAAAGAGGTAAAGACTGAAAGGTAAATTATTTGAAAGAACATCTAAATTTATTCAAAGATAAATTACAGATTACATCATCCTAGACTCTCTATGTAAAGTTTCTGTCCTTGTCCCTTCAAGCCTTAATCCTTACTTAATTATTCATAAACGAATTCTTAAGTAAAGAGGGCAATAGGAGACGAGAACGAGAGACTGATATGAGAAGACAATTTTCAAGATCGTTCAGATAAAGCTTATTTGAACAAATAAGTGCAGAGCACTCGACCTTCTATGATGATTGATTATTGCACAATCAACAACATTTGTAATGGAATACAAATATAAGATATGAATGCAATATAAACAAACAGCTCTTCATCTTCCTTGGGTAATATCTGAAATCTATCGATGAATATGTCTATCTCTGTCTATAGAATTTTCTGATCTCTTCTTCTTCTTCAACATTTTTCTTCTTAGCAATCCACAAAGAATGTTTTGCTAACATCTGGGTATGCTCGCTGCAATCTTGTTCTTGACGAAGAACTTGTTGTTGCAGATTGTTGTTCTTGACATTCTTCTTACCCCCTTTTTTTTATGAAGAGAGGGAAGAATTTCTTTTATAGACCGGAGAGAGATAATCGTTGAAATCTATTGATAGATATTTGTATCAGTTAAATGATTTGTCTTGAGAACTGACGGATAAAGATGTGATTCGATAGATCTTTATCTATTGGATAAAAGACTTCATTCTTTAGATCTTCGAACTAATACCCTGTTAGGCTTTATGATAAGTTGCTGAAGGATAAGTATGATTCATTGATGCACAGTCAGGTGATCTGTCCGATAAAGTAGATTCTTTTGATTTTTCAGAACCACATGAGATAGAGAGAGAGAAAATCTTGCAGTATCAGCGATGTCAGGCTTCATAGGATTTGAATGACCTTGAGGCTTGAACATTTTTGTCTTGTCTTGACCTACTGTAGTCTTGTCTCTTTGTAGCACATGCAGATCTAAGTTTGCTGGTGAGATGTTCAATCTAGAGGAGCAAGTCTTCTACAAGAGGGGACTGCTGATTACTGGTTACAGTATGAACATTCAAACCATAGCAAGTCTGCTGGTGGCAGGTCTTCAAGATATTCTGTGGTGCACATGACAAGTCTGCTGATGACAAGTCTTTAGAGAACCTTTGAAGCTACTGCAAGTTTGCTGGTGTTTAGTGCATATGAATTACTAGTCTATTAATCATCATTAATAAGGTAGGACTAGATTAGGACAACCTAACCTAAGTCCTTTGTGTTGTCAAACAAGTTGCCACACTAACCGGTACGCATACCTTTTAGCCATTTGTTATGAAACACAATAATGGGAACAAGCAAATCAAAATATTCAGAATATGCAAGGTGATAAATTATTTATCAGGAAACATATTCCAACAACTACTTAATGCCCCGTGGCTACTGCTTACCCGGGAGACAACTGAATAAAAACTATAACAAGAAGTACCGGCTCGACTACTAAGGTTGGCAATAGAAAATAATCCAACAAGACTAGGAATGCTACCCATCTATAAAGTTTATATAACTTTACCCAACATCATCTTGAACATAATAGAAGGACAAAATAACAATGATAATACAATGCTAGACGGGACTCGGAATAAATGACAACTGCTACAGTCACGAACCACACGACCTCAACTGAGTTATTGATCCACAGTGCATTGCTACAGGTAGGATCTACTCGGCCTAAACGCGGCAAACGAATAACTGCACACTAGAAAATAAAGCACAGAGTGAGTCATAAAGACCCAATACGCTACTACAAACAACAATATGACATAATATGAAACGATGTTATTTAATAAACATGTCATCGCGTTACTACGACAAAAACCCATGAAGACTTATCGTATACTTTATATACTCCACAAGAAACCCTTCTTTCTCATACACTAGACCATCCAATTGAACGAGGGTGAAATTCCATGTTCATAAACAAACCAAAAGGGTTAGAATGTATTATTCATAATTCATCATGTATATGGATATATATATATATATATATATATATATATATATATATATATATATATAGACAACCATACCAAGTCTCTCATATAATACTTAGTCATATAGAGCGCATAGTGTCAGCATGTATATACTTACATGTATGTACATATTAAACCTCTAAAATATCACACAATCAAGATGAACACAATCACGTAGATCTCATGTTCTATATAGCACTTTGTTATCACATAGGTGCTCATAGTAAGCCACATAAGGGATAGAGTAGATACCAAATGTGTGCGTTGCATTGTTCCTGTAATCACAACTGTTAAACCATATCGTGCTAGTGATACCTGAAATCGGTGTATCAAAGTGTTGGGTGGTATCACCTTAAGGGCAGCCCTTTCCCTGACAAATAGCTCTAGCCAATGCGCCCTTT
This sequence comes from Codonopsis lanceolata, assembly GCA_013146195.2. NCBI lineage: Eukaryota > Viridiplantae > Streptophyta > Magnoliopsida > Asterales > Campanulaceae > Codonopsis > Codonopsis lanceolata. The sequence continues at coordinate 171,953,444 of CM028377.1, forward strand.
TGGTTACGACAATGGGGGCTACTTCCCCACTATAGCTAGCAGTGGAAAGGTGTGTGAACCATATTCCAACAATGTCCTCCTATTTTCTTAGAACCATTAGTAAACTGACATATACATAAAGCATTGAAGTAATGTTTCAGCTCATAGTAATAACATGCCCACAATGAATGATCATTTTATCTCAAGACATTCCCTATGCTGCTTTTACAAGCGATGACTTATGTACAATCACCTATTGCTATTTACAGACTCAATAAATCAAAGTACAAGTACAAAACAATAGTAAGAAAACATTTTTAGATTATTTATGAGATATAAATGATCTGTTTGTTCAAAATCTAAAAAGTTTTTGGCTCCTTTTTTGGATAGAGGTTTTATATATTTGAGAGCATATTTTGGCAAGAAAGAGTAGCGAATCCTTAAAAGTAAAGAATAAGGTTTAAGAATTTCATTTTAAAAATTGTTGTGTGATACAAATTGTTGAAATTAATTTATAAAGACTTTAGGAAAGGTAGAAGATTTTTAGTATGAAAGTCAGTAGCTTGTTTTTACAGAGTATGTTTTGAAAGATCGTTTTAAGTGTGTTGTTCTGTAGATTTTCGTATTGAAGGGGAAAGAACTCTGCTGATAAGAAGGTCAGTAAGGTTGTTTTGAAATATAACATTCTTTAACAAGTGTGCTATAAAGATAAAGATGTATCACTGAGATTTATCTTGAAGGGGTAAAGTTTTCACCTTTATAATGTTCTTTTTTACTAGGAGGACGTCACGTACCAATAAAGCCAAATCTTCTGGCAACCGTTGGTGGAAATCCTCTAGAAGTTCCTAAAGAATAATCAGAATGGACTGATGACGAAAGGAAGCTAGTGGAGCTAGACATTAAAGCTATTAACATCATCACAAGCTCTCTAGACACTAGCACCTACTAACAAGTGATTCGGTATACATCTGCGAAAGAGATGTGGGAAGCTCTTGTTGAATACTTGGAAGGAGACCAAGATATAAGAGACAATAGGAAGTGCACCTTCATCCAGCAATTCGACTCCTTCAAAAAGGATCCTAAGGAAACCTTGAGACAAGCATACAATCATTTGAGTGAGGTAATAAATAACTGCTTTTCTCTAGGTAAAACTTATGGCAAGAAAGAAATAAACATGATATTTCTAGGCTCACTAGGTAGTCTTTGCCATGTTAAGACTACCGCCATGAAAGAATCCAAAAACTTGAATTGAAATGACTCGTCGTAATCTTTATGCAAGTTTAAAGGTTTATGAGCTCGAAGTTAGTCAAGCTCTAGAGCAGGACAAACAGTTCAAAACTCTGTCCTTGCCAGCCATGGTACAAGAAACCATTCCAGTTGATGACAAACCTTCCACTTCCTTCAGTGAAAATGATTTTCTTTTTGATGAACAATTTGTTATGTTTGTAAAACGTTTTAAGAAATTTGTAAAATATGGAAGGAAGGACACACACCAGCAGCCTTTCAGAAAGACTGCTGAAGCCTCATCTAACAATGAGCTTGTGTGTTATAACTGTAGGAAACCTGGTCATTTTGCTTCCAAATGTCCAAAGCCAAAATTTAAAACATACTTAAAGCCTCCTTATAAGAAATTTCAAAAACAAAAGGGTATGCTGACTGAGGACATTGAAGAGAAACATGTTGCTACATGGTTTGAGACGAATTCAGAAGAGGATGATGACGATTGTGAGCAAGCCAATATATGCTTAATAGCTCATGAATCAAGTCCCACCTATGACTTTGAACATGAAATCGAAATCTCACCTGATCCTTTTGAAAAGGTTGAGACCAACTGTGAAAGCTTCAGTAAGGAAGAACTACTCAAATATAATCAAGATATGCTTGAGGAGTTCAACACCTTCAGAGTAGCCTATGTAAAACTCGCAAAGAACTTGAAAAACTTGCCGTTGAGAAATCTCTACTGGCAACTAAGATCCAAACTCTCAATAGCTGTCAACAGGAGAGTATCAAGCTAAAAGGAGAAAACAAATTCCTTTGTGACAAAGATGAGTGCTTAGTTGAGCACATCAAGGGGCTAGACCAGGAGAAAATTGTCTTGCAAAAGACGATTGACTCCTGGAATAGCTCAAAGGAAACCTTCGAAGGAATCCTATCCATCCAAAATCCAAGTGGAGATAAATCAAGCTTAGGCTATAATGATGAGCCCAACCTAGCGTGCTCATCTGTCACAGAGAAAGGTGAATCCTCCAAGATTTGACTTTGACTTTGATAATTCAATGTTATAATTGTCCAATTATAAGGGTAAAAAAATGGATTTTACGCAAATTTAACGTCCAGGGCTAACGCCCGTTAGAAAATGGGCTCACTTGCAACTGGACTAAAGTTTGATGGCCAAAAGAGATATTTCAAACTTTCGGTGACCGGATTATAAAAAGTGGGAAAGTTGGATGGCCCAATTGTGTGTTTTGCCTATTGCAAAAGCAATACAGAGACACGATACTTGAGTTTATTTTGCATGAGCAACACAAACATTTCAGATGGAGATTACATCCTACATTATGTGGTTATTACGAGTACTTACGTGATCAACAACGTGCTATGTGGTTTGTATGGGTTATGTACCAAGAGTATGTGGTACATGACACGACCCGACCCCAAATCTCTATACGAAATCTGGGTCAAGCGTGTCACAACAAAATAAAGTACACTAGTTCAAATAAAACACGTGCAAAGCCCCTGTTAAAAGTGGGCTAAACAAAAACTTGATTAACAAAGTATTAATCACTAATATGATAATTTAAAACAACACGACTCCAAAGGCCGAGAAACAAAATAATAAAGTCAACAAGCCAATGCCCGGACTATACCAGGCTATAAAGCCAACCAACACTATAGTATCATATACAAGCATGACGTTACACGTCGGCAACAAATGAATAATGTCATACTAAACACAAACCCAAGGAGGAGTTTACATAACCTTCCTATAAATCCCTATCCTCACAAAACATAATACAGCCTCCTGAAGTGCTGCATACCAAAGACTGTCGATGTCTAATAAATCTCGCTGACCTCACCGCGTACTTTCTGCCTGGCTGGGATCTAAGGAAAACAAAAAGAACGGGGTGAGTGATAAACTCAGTAAGTTACTACGTTATCTATATGGAATGCTGTTATGCACATATAAACAATAAATAATACACAATACACAATATATCAAGTGTATCAATTCTTATACTTGCACACAATTCACGTTGATCATGTTATAATGCACAATTACTCAACGTAATATAAACATATAGTCAGGATATAAATTAATATCTCAATTTGACTTGTATCTATGCTGAATTTGCAAGAGAGCTTTTGACTTGTCCTGCTATAAAACACTGTAACTGTGCTGCTGAAGCAATACACATATATAACTGCACCAGAAATCCAGAGGAACATTGTAGACATGTTGCTGTCGCGATACACATAATATAATGTCTAAATCTGATAGTATCCAAAGCTGAAAACCAAAGTCATGTTTGAACCCAATAGTATCCAGAAAACACCAACCTTGGGACTTAACCATGAGTCTCATTACCCCAAGTTTTACTCAAGAGTCGTAGTTGAGTTGCTGTTGTAGTACACATGCTGAAATCATGTCTGAACCCAATAGTATCCGGAACCAATGACCTTGGGACTTAACCAGGAGTCTCATTACCCCGAGTTTTACCCAAGAGTCTAGCCTTCTGTTTGTCATGTGAATTACTCTAACAAAGCTACATCCTTGTCACGACCAATAACAAGGGAGAGACCCATGCAACGACCCGTAGCAATCACGAGATTTAACTCTCGTAAAGACTAATGTCGTCCCATTGTCGACACAACCACATATGTCAGCTGGACTCAATGCCATGCACAAATAGTTATTTACTTGTAATTAAACATAACCATTGAGTCCCAAATACGGGGGCTCGACGCACATACAAGCATACTTATTTGCTTGAATTAAAACACATAAGCATCTATTTGCTTAAAATACACAGCGAAGCATTTATTTGCTTAAACACAATTAACACATATATGATATTTCATATAAAATATCAAACCCAAAATATTCCCCAATATCGTAGAAACTCAATACAACACTCATTATATTTTATGATTCCTAAATCGACTCTGTTGAGTCATTTATTTATTATTTATAAATTTCGGGCATCACTGCGATTTACAGGATTCGTCCCAACACAATCTCACCAATAATTAATTCAACGCAAATAATAATCTCAAGCATTTAATTATACATATCAGTTCAAATATTCAATAATTAATAACGTGAGTATTTTTACTCTAAATTCAAAACAAATCACATGGGAGTAGCCCACAATTCATGTATGCAATTATTACATACAAAGGGAAGGGGATAGTAACTTACCTCTACCGAAAAATATCGATGAAAACACAAAATATTCGGGTATAAATGTAGCCTTCAACACATGGAACACCCCTGCGGAGTCGGAATTAAAAACAGATAATTTTTCGTTAACAAATCGAGCCGAATACCTAAACTTCCAATAGCTCGCTCAAATATAACACTTGGTTGATGAAGGAGGAAAGAATGAAGATTCTCTTCGTCAACTGGGGTTTATTAAGGGTGAAACGGTGGTGCGATCCACCCACTGTCCAAAACTTAAAAAAAAAAACATGTCTTGCTTACAAACAAAAGAAAGGAAAGAAGAATAATGGTTGTTGACCTTCCTTCAACCAAATTAGCTAATTACCTAGTAGTCACGGTCAAAACATAAATTGTCCAACATATATGGTGAGTTATTTTGAGGTATCAATCTTATTGGTGGGTCAAAAGTCAACGATGTCAAACAAATTAATCACCAATTTGACCAAATTTGACACTAATTAATCATTATTAATTAGTCAATGTTAAAATAAAAATATATTTTGACAATATAAAAAGAAACACATAACATACAATACACGTCGGGTCAATCTAGCCGAAAATAATTATTTTCTAGCTCTAACATGTAATTTCCTATTCCAATGTTATAAATCATAACTAACATAACCAAAGTCCAATATGGACTTTAAACACGACACACATCAAGCCCAACATATGTTGAGCCAAAATGGACTCTCATAAGGCAATTACCTAAGTCCACAACCTAAAACATACAAATAATTCAAAACACATACATAACACAATCAGACTCCAAACGTGCTATTGCCCAAGTCCGATTCACGATATGTCACGACCCGAATTTGCCCCTTTGTGGGACCCAACTCATTGGTGATCTATCTATAAATAACCTTGAACAAACCTACTAAGCTTAAAAGAAAACAAATAGAAGAACATTAAGCAACCCAACTTATATATACATAGGCCATAAGCCCTAATAATTTTTTTTTACAGATGCGGAAGCATTAAACCAAAATAGAAGACTACATGTCTTCCTGTACAGCAAAACCCAAAAGATGTCCCAAAACTTCAAGGAATGCTATCCCAAAAGAGAATACATGCTAGCACTCCGGGGACCATCAAAACCATACGAGTCACCCTTCGACATGACTGCAATCTAAGGAAAACAAATAATAAAGGATGAGTCAAAACTCAGTAAGGTATACTATACTTATGCATGTTATGCATGTTTGCAGCGTAAGTAATGCCATGATGCCCAGGTTAACAAATAACATATTCATCAATACTATTCATAAATAACATAGAATAGCTGAAAGTTAAACACATGTAGTATACATGATCGAGATACATCTCCGATCAAATCACTTCCAACCTTGTCACCCCCACTATTGTTGTTGAAGCTTGTATGTCTTGATCAATCTCTTGTTCGGTTCATCAAATCAACCAATTATTCACAACCCGGGTACAAGTCATCACGAGGCTAGGTCCCTACAACCCCAGACACGTCGTGATACTTAACATATCATTCAATGGTATTTTCCCCACTCAGCCAAAATGAAGAATTCGGTTCCGGGTCCGAGTAGGGTGCCGTTGCTAACTAGCACTGCTCTCCATCCCGTGACCTAGTCAGAGGTTCCCCTACTCTCCCCATAATAAACTGTTCAATTGCGCAATTGAAGACCGCTCATACGAGCACTTCATGTTCGAAACTAGTGTTCAACAAGGAAATTTACACATAAAAAATTCCAATGAGTTGTAAAGTAAACTCATTGTATTCTCCTGCAGCATGATTCAATTAATACAAATTGTTCATAATATTCATACGTCAAGTATTTGTCTAAGTTACACATGTAACACATGGTTCCGAGCATGGACATTATAATAACACGGTATTATCAACACACATAAGCAAGTAGTTCCCTTACTTTAAAAGAAGATTATCTTTGCTGAGTAAAATATATTAAAAACCTTCCACGATACTCCTCGGGTAAAGCCCGCTATTTAACGGTATCGAAATAATTATTCCCGGTTCAAAGTGGAGGGCACTCTACGCACACACACTTGCTATATCCTTCTCGCTCCAAACCCCTTAGCTACGACAAGAACAAAAGAAATAAAAGTGGCTTATAAACTAAGGAACTGTTCGGCTGAGTCATACCAAAAAGGAGGAAGGATTCACAATTTGTTGCCACATCCACTGACTAATTAGACTAATCATTACAACAAAAGGGTCAGTTGCATGGCTAAGCCACACGGCGTTGCAAGAGGTGTGAGCTAACTTATCCATCATTATCCAAATTATCAAGAAAAACCCACTTTTGTTGTAAACTATATCATATGCCGTGCCATGTACGAATGCATGCAAACTTAATTCTAGTAATATGTCTAGTTAAGTAGAATATTATATAATATATTAAAGTCATGTCCACCCAATTTAAGTCTTAGTAGATGAATTCTTAAAAAAAAAGGGTACAAGACAAATTAAGTTTAATAAAATAATATTTTAAAGTAATGCTCACTAATTTGACTTGGTCAATTAAAGGAAACTATTTTTTTTTATTTGAACTACATCAAAAGTCAATAAAATATTATTTGGTCAAATATGCCAAAAGTGTTATCAAATTGGTTTAATTATAAAAATATAAATAGATAAAATATCGGGGTTTTACTCCCTCATCTCCTTAAAAAGAATTCGTCCTCGAATTCATGTAAAATCACATAGTTTAATATAAAAGAAAATCATAACATAATTTATTTTATGATAACACTTACTAGAACCGACTTCGGAACATAGATGGGTTATCCTATATACTTCTAAGTCAATAGGGTCTGACGACGTACCCTGGCCCTCCCATGGAATCGTTTCAAGGGTTGAAATTAACTTGTTCTTGGTTAGCCTTATGCTTGGAGCTGCCAAGCTCAATTGCTCAGGCCCATAAGCGTTTAGAAATTCGCATACATGGGCCAAGGCCCATATCAAATTTACTACCCTGGGGTCAACCGGACATCCTTGCCTTCCGTTTTGTTCGAGCCATCCTATAATATATTTAGTAAGTTCACATTAGTTTACGGATTTTAATAAATTATCACATATCTTCCTATTCCAGTGTTACTCATAGTCTTTACGAACACATAAACATATGCAAAGTTATGCCAGCCAGATATGCATCGCAAGAAATGCCACATAAAAATGAAATGAACCTAGTCCAAACGTTCTAGACTCAAATCAACACAAATACCTTCACGGGTGTCTCTCTGTATTAGGGAATAAACACGATCCGATACCCTTGTTTTTTCATTATTGTCCCTTTTGGTCCCCGAGGTTGTCTGATCCTAGTGTTGCGTTTACATCGGTTTCCATTTTGGACAATCATAGCGGAAATGTCTGAATACCCCACATCTAGTACACTTGCCTTGTTTCGCCCAACAATTCTCGGTACTATGTTTTAGTGCTCCACAGAAGGTGCACCCGTCCTTCCCTGTTTGTGGTTTTGTTCCCGTGCTAACATTACTTGTACTGCCTTTGTATTGTTTCCCACTATTTCGATTGTTAAAGCTACTTTTCCTGCCTTGTTTGCTACCTCCTAACATGTTGTAGTCGTTCCTATTGCCGTCTTCTAGTCCTTCTCTACTCATTTGTATTGATTGTTGTCCGATCATTGCTATTTTTTGTGCTCTATCATTCTCTACTGCCTTTGCTCTATTTACCGCCAAGTGATATTGTGACGACCCGACCCGGACTCCAATGCGGAATCCCAAGGTCGTGCCATCAAGACAAGCTAAAAAGCGGACAAGCACCCGCTGGCGTAGTGGTGCGAGTCAAGAGTTGAACCCACATGAGCTCTTGCAAACGGAATGTAAAAGCCATAACGGCGAAGCGGAACAACAAAAACTAAAAATATGCGGAAGCAAATCATAAGTGGGACCAAAGCCTATATTTAAAAACTAAGGAATACAAGATTTGAGAGACGACTATCTCTCGACAAATCTACGACTCGCGTGACGCAACATTGTGAAACAAACCATCGGCAACTTAAGGCCGTGAAGCAACAGAACAACCTAAAAACAACAACTCTACGGCTATAACATGCCGGAGAATAAATTAACTAAAGAGTAAGGATGAAATACTAACTACTAAACCAATGTCTCTCGACTAAAGTTGTGGGGGGAAATAACAATAACATAATACTAGAACAAGCGAGCTAAAACCTTGCTCGGAAAGACAGAATAACTTCTAATAAATACAACGGCTCGACTTGACAAGTCGGCTACCAAAAATAAGCGACAATAGAATACTATCAACTACAAGTAAAGTTTACATAACTTCACAACCGTTATCTCACAAAATACAAAATACAACAATACTAATAACCAAGCTATCGCAGGAAGACCACATTATCGATCAAGCGCAGCTT
>CM028377.1:171962354-171969854 GCA_013146195.2 Codonopsis lanceolata
GCTCTATATCTCGATAGACTTTAGTGTTCTTCGAAAATAAAAGACTGGTATTAAGAAAATTCCTAAAAGTATTAAGCAAATAGAGTTTAATCTTAGTTAGCACTTTTTAGCAATGAAAAAAAATGTTTGTTTATTTCTTTCAATTATCCTTAAACTTGAAAACTTGGCTAAAAAAATCAACAAAATATTGTTGTGTCCCCTGTTCAAGTTTCATGGTTTATTTCTTGTTTTCAAATCTCACTTATTGGTCTTTCTCGCTTTTGTTTCGATCTCTATGTATCTATTTCTTCTTTGCTTCAATCACTACAAAATCAAGACAAAATAAAATACAAAACCGCATATCCACACGCAATTGTAGGATGGAATCAAGAATTGTTAAACTAAGAAAAATGATGCCATGAAGAAACTAAGATACCTTTGTCTATAGAGCACATCCTTATGTTTTCTTGTTAAGCTCCCAAGTTGAATATCGACCCAAAGCCTCATGCGATGCCTTGATATTTTAGTTTATACCCCGACAGTTGAGTATTAGATATGATCTATTTCTAGTAGGAGTTACTTATTCAACTAGACTCTTATGTATTTATGACAAGTTGACGAGATTTACTATAATTATAGCATCAAACGGTTCTGTAATAAAATATTTTAAAAATTTAATCACAGTATCTTGATGAAATTTCCTATATTACGGCAGCCAAGATTTACTAATCAACACATTTTTCAATTTAGTTCTGGCATCTCAAACAAAATTTACTATTATTACTTTATCTTACCAAAATTTTGTAAAGAGGAAGTACTTTGTAAAATTAAACATCGAAAAGAAAGCATAGACCCTAAGAATAAGAAAAATTGCATCGATCCTAAGCAAACAACGAGGTAATGTAAAACTCAACAAAGAAATAGTACAATGATGGAGATTAGCTCAATTAAGGTCTAGTTTAGACATTGATCTTCTATCTCTTTTTCATTTTTGTTTTTCTTGTTTTGAGGTTGAGATGATTTGAAGTGACAAGGATTTTAATGTCCCACAAGCTAGCTATGTTTGCACATGAACATAAACTCCACTTACCATAATAAGGAGCCAAGGGAACAAAGCCGCGAACTAAGTCCAACACCTGTGCAAGCTGTGACATAATTCGCTGCAATTGGTCGGGTAATAGAAATTTCGCTACTTGAATGCAGCATACCTTAAGCCATTAAATAAATACTTACGAAATCTAAGTAAAATACTTAAGAAAAAAAAATATGTGCTCTATACTTGTGAAAGATATCGCTATACAAATTAGTAAAATATCAGCACTAAGAGTTTGACTTATTGCAGAAAATTTATCTCACATACAGAATCTTGGCACAAGTACATTAACACACATAATCTTGCATCCATAGTTCAATGACAATGCAAACACATTGAGCCGAAAAACTGAATCAACCCTAAAAGTCGGGCTAGTCGATCGTAAAAATCAATTAACTCATTTTAGGATCAAGAAACTCTACGCATGATTAAGAGGAGACTAATTGACTTTTGATACAATCAAGATTGTACAGAAAGCGAGTCCAAGATCCATAGTTCAAGGACAATGAAACAAATTGGAGCAAAGAAACTGATCAACCCTAAAAGTCGGACAAGTCACATCGTAAAAAATAATCAAACCATTTTAGGATCCAAAGAATTTACGATTATATTCATGTTTTGGTAAACTACTTACGACATATTCGTGTGTGTGTATAGGACACATAAATGACAAATAATTCTTGAAATAGCTACAAAATATTATAATATAAAAATCTTGTTTATTAATAAATTGAACATGCTAAATAAGAGATAATTATCCTATTATGATTTCAAAGGTTGTAATATTGATGTATATTCATGCATCGTAATAATAAATAACATCTTTTACCAAGTTATTTAGTAGATGTATATGTCAAATGATTCATATATACAACACACAATGATTCACATACAAAAGTACATGATATCATTTTAATCATATTTCATTATTTGTAGAACATTGATACACATGGTGCAACAAGTCGCTGCAAACATTAAAACAAACTTACAAAATCACGAAAGATTGAAGCAATTTGATATGTAAAAAATTCAAAATAATTGACATTTCATAATACGTGTTGATCGATTTTCATTTGAAGATATGTGTTCATCTTCTAAATTTGTTTTTTCTATTCATTTTGTTTATATATGTTTAATTTAAAATATATATGTTGTGCATTTAATTCCACATGTAAAAAAAACTAGTTAGAGCAAAGAAATGAATCAACCCTAAAAAGTTCAAGTGAGATCGAAAAAAATAACCAAACCATTTTAGGATCCAAAGAAAACCCAAGCATATTTGTGAGAGGGACTAATTGACCTTGATACAATCAAGATTGAAACCAAGAAAGTAGAGTTCAAGATCCATAGTTCAAGAACAACAAACAAGTACAATTGAATCAACCCTAAATTAAGTCAATAAGGAGATCGAAAAAATAACCAAACCATTTTAGGATCCAAAGAAACCCAAATATTTGTGAGAGGGACTAATTGACCTTTGATACAATCAAGATTGAAACCAAGAAAGTAGAGTTCAAGATCCATAGTTCAAGAACAATGCAAACAAATTGGAGCAAGTACAATTGAATCAACCCTAAAAGTAGGCAAGTCGATCGAAAAAATAATTAAATCATTTTAGGTTCCAAAGAAACCAAAGCATATTTGTGAGAGAGACTAATTGACCTTTGATACAATCAAGATTGAAACCAAGAAAGTAGAGTTCAAGATCCATAGTTCAAGGACCATGCAAACAAATAGAGTAGCACAACCGAATCAACCCTAAAAGTCGAACAAATCGATCGAAAAAAAAAACCATTTTAGGATCCAGCAAACCTAAGCATATTTGTGAGAGAGACTAATTGACCTTAGATACAATCAAGATTGAAACCAAGAAAGTAGAGTTCAAGATCCATAGTCAAGGACAATGCAAATGAATTGAGCAAGAAACGAATCAACCATAAAAGTTGGACAAGTCGATCGTAAAAAAAAAATGATTAAAGCATTTTAGGATCCATCCACTCTAAGCATAATTGTGAGCGAGACTAATTGACTTTTGATACAATCGATCGAAACCCGAAAGTAGAGTTCAAGATCTTGCCTCGACGTTGATGAGACAAAAAGATTATATATGAAAAGGCATGAACGAACATGTTGTTTACTTATTTTACGATGATCTATTACAAAATTGACCTTGACACAATCTCACGATTTCATTTTGTATTATATGCCTTAACTGTTTCAGTAATAAGCCTAATAATAGCACATCTACCAAACATTGGAAAATTTGTATCAAGATATCTGCACTGAATACATGTAGCATATTCATAGTATCAACACTTACTTGGATTCTCCAAATAAAGCATGCATAACTCTTGCAATAAGTTCAAGAATTCAAGTCCATGCAGATGCTGTATATGTCTAATATACCGAAGTTTCATTTTACGTGGTGCTTGGCCTGAAACAAACAAAAAGCATTCAGAAATAAAACAGTGCATCTCGCGATTGGCTATTGTATGTTCATGAATGCGCCTATATCTACGATGAACATGCAACATGAGTACACATTCACTAGAATATACATATTGAGTTTGACAGATAATTAATACAAAATCCATACTCTTAAAAGAATAAATCCTCACCAAGTTCGAAATACTCAGACTAGCAATAAATACATCAAGTTCCCAAATTTAATGCTCTTTTGTTCTCTTGGATTCCTTGTCAAAATCAGAAACAAAATAAGTAATAGTATCAAGAGTTCAGTTAAGTTGAGAGATTAGTTTGTGTGTTGGAATCTAAATGCTTGCAATTCCGGACATATTCAGACACATTTTCCTTTACGTTTATCATTTCCAAGTCAGACTCTACAATTTGAAGCTTCCAATTGGATCATTGAACCCTACTAAGTTTGTTACCAAAAGTATCATTTTAGCACTAACTAAGTAGAGCCAGTTTGATATCAGTTTGAAAAGTTGTGGGAATTTGAGATTAACCGCCAGACTTCACCTAACATAAATCATTCTTACACATGCATAAGCTATATACCAAACACAAAGATGACTACTGATGAATCATCAGATACAAAAACCAACACAAATTGAAAGGAGAAGGAAACAAGGGTTTGATCAAGCTATAAATGTACCTGAAATCTTACAATTTCCAAGGCTGAACTGCGAGGACATATAGAGCTGCTACATCTTCTAGCTCTGAAAACCACAGCTCCCAAAATAAAATAAAAACCCAGAGTCAGATTAAGTTCCAGCACAAGAAAACCATTCTGATCACAACACCACACACATACCTTGCGCAGACCAACGAGAGTGAGAAGATTGCGAAATGGAAGAGAATCTTTCATGAGAAAAGGGGTATATAGGGTGACATGGTACCGACGAGGGTGGTTCTAGGGTTTGTCAAATAAAGTTCGCTCGATTCTATCCTTAAAAAAACATATTTTAATTAAGCCCATATTTTAGCTAAGAAAGTAAGCCCAACCCAATTATGTATACATATTTTATTTTGGACAAATTTTAAATACGTGACAATTTTAGAAACATGTTTTCTTTTTAGGACTATCAATTTTTGGACATTTATTATATATAATAATTGGTTGCCAAATGACAAAAAATATCATTAATTAAGACAAAAGTCATCCAGCCCAAAAAAACTAAAAAATACTGATGCAAAATCTTGGCATCAGGATTGTTTTTACAGATTTTCATGACCAAAAAAATTCAAAAAAAGATGATGTCAAGCCTTGGCATCAGGGCTGTTTTGACATTTTATTCAAGAAAAAAATAAAGCCGATGCTGCTTGGCATCGTGACTGCTTTTGACAATTTATTCAATCCAAAAAAATTCAAAAAAAGTTGATTTCAAGGCTTGACATCAGGGTTGTTTTGACAATTTATTCAAGCCAAAAAATTAAAGCCGATGCCAAGGCTTGGCATCAAGGCGTTTTGACAATTTATTCAAGCCAAAAAAATCAAAAGCCGATGCCAAGGCTGACACGTGACTGCTTGACAATTTATTCAAACCAAAAAAAAAATATAAAAAAAACCTGATGTCAAAGCTTGACATCAGGACTGTTTTGATAATTTATTCAAGACAAAAAATTTTTTAAAAAAAGTTTATGTCAAGGCTTGGCATCGTATTATTTTTGACAATTTATAAAAGCAAAAAAAATATCAAAAATGCTGATTTCAAGGCTTGGCATTAAAGCTGTTTTGACAATTTATTTAAGCAAACACTACTAGAAACAGTGCCTTCAGCGACGGAAATTTTCGTCGCTGATTAGCGAGTAGCGACAGAAATTGAGCATTAGCGACGGAATTTATCATCAGCGGCGGAATTGAGCATCAGCGACGGAATTCATCATGATTTGAGTAATCTGTCGCTGAAGGTCACCTTTAGCGACGGAATCAGCTTACGAATTCAGCATCAGCTTACGTTTATTTGTTTCCAGATTTGGTAATTGTCCGTCGCTAAGCGATTATTTTGACTGCTATTTTTAGCGACGAATTTTCCGTCGCTGAAAATAATACGAAATTAAATTCCACTGAATATTCACCGACGGAAAATTCCGTCGCTAAAGGTGGCCTTCAGTGACGGAAAATTCTGTCGCTGAATATTTCAGAATTTAATTTCATATTATTTTCAACGACAAAAAATTCCGTCGCTAAAGGTCACCTTTAGCGACGGAAAATTCCGTCACTGAAAATAAATTAAAATTAAATTCTAATTAATATAAAATATCAATAATATTTGAAATTAAATTGAAATTAAATTAAAATAATATTTGAAATGTTAATTTAATAATATAATATCAATAATTAAAATGATTAGCATCAATATAATTACAAAAATTAAATCATTCACATTACAACTTAACTTAACGTAACGTTAACTTAATTTGAAATTAAATTAATATTTGAAATGTTAATTTAATAATATAATATCAATAATTAAAATGATTAGCATCAATATAATTATAAAAATTAAAACATTCACATTACAACTTAACTTAACTTAAATTCTAATTAATATAAAATATCAAAAATATTTGAAATTAAATTGAAATTAAATTAAAATAATATTTGAAATGTTAATTTAATAATATAATATCAATAATTAAAATGATTAGCATCAATATAATTACAAAAATTAAATCATTCACATTACAACTTAACTTAACTTAACGTAACGTTAACTTAAATTGAAATTAAATTAAAATAATATTTGAAATGTTAATTTAATAATATAATATCAATAATTAAAATGATTAGCATCAATATAATTACAAAAATTAAAACATTCACATTACAACTTAACTTAACTTAACGTAACGTAACTTAACTTAACTTAACTTAACTTAACTTAACGAAACGTAATGTAACTTAACGTAACGTAACTTAACTTAACTTAACGTAACATAACGTAACTTAATGTAACGTATCGTAACTTAACGTAACGTAATGTAACTTAACGTAACGTAACTTAACTTAACTTAACTTAATTTAGCTTAACTTAACTTAACTTAGCTTAACTTAACTTAACTTAGCTTAACTTAACTTAACTTAACTTAGCTTAACTTAACTTAACTTAACTTAAATGTAACGTAACTTAACTTAACGTAACGTAACGTAACTTAATGTAACTTAACGTAACGTAGCTTACGTTAATTTAACTTAACTTAACTTAGTTTAGCTTAGCTTAACTTAACTTAAATTAACTTAACTTAACTTAACTTAGCTTAACTTAACTTAACATAACTTAAACGTAACTTAACTTAACTTAACTTAACGTAACGTAACTTAACTTAACGTAACTTAACATGAAAACACGCTACGCCTATTGGCGAAATGGTATAATGGACTACGATGAACCATTATAACATGAAAACACGCATTGGCTATTGGCGAAATGGTATAATGGAGTACGATGACCATTATAACATGAAAACACATTACGCCTATCATTTAAATGTTATAATGGACTACGATGGACCATTATAACATGAAAACACGCTACGCCTATTAACGAAATGGTATAATGGAATACGATGGACCATTATAACATGAAACACGATACGTATAATTAACTTAGCTTAATGTAACATAACTTAACTTAAACGTAACGAAACTTAACTTAACTTAAACTTAACTTAACTTAACTTAACTTAACTTAACTTAACTTAACTTAACTTAACTTAACTTAACTTAACTTAACTTAACTTAACTAACCTTAACTTAACTTAACTTAACTTAACTTAACTTAACTTAACTTAACTTAACTTAACTTAACTTAACTTAACTTAACTTAACTTAACTTAACTTAACTTAACTTAACTTAACTTAACTTAACTTAACATAACTTAACTTAACTTAACGTAACATAACTTAACTTAAACCTAACGTTAACTTAACTTAACTTAACTTAACTTAACTTAACTTAACT
>CM028377.1:171972354-172049257 GCA_013146195.2 Codonopsis lanceolata
ATTATAAAATATAATAATATTTAACTAGTTTTATATCCGTGCGTAGAACGCGTTCACACTTTGTTTTTATTAAATTAAATTCTATCAAAATAAAAACTATAAATTAAAAGTATAAATTTACAAAATATTCAAATAAATTAAAATTATTTATTTCACTCTCTCCTCTCCCTCCCGCCCACACATTTTTCCCCAAATTCCTCCACATATATAAGTTTTCCCAAAATTGCAAACACTCTATTTTTCTAAACACACTCAGCACTCACTCCCTCCTTGTCCTCTCTCTCATCGCAAGCACTCACTCCCTCCCCCTCATCGCTCATCGCCCTCTCTCTCTCGACAAGCCGCCGCACCAAAGATCACCGCAATCGATCTCCAACGGCGAATCTTCCCCCCAAACCCACCGTACTCTCGCTCCATCTCTTCCCGGCGATCTTCTTCACCGCCTCAGCCAGTCACTGCCAAATCCGCCATAGCCGGCCAAGCTTCATCTCCATCTCTCTCCTCCACCCCGTTCGCCCAAAGCCTCCACCAAACCTCCAAATGAAATAACCCCAAATCTGCCGCCATCCTCAACGCCAACCGACCCCAGCCTCCTCTTCTGCTCGATCGCCTCCCCGCCTCGGTTCCAGCCTCTCTCTCTCTCTCTAACTGTAAGTTCATTGTACAAATTTGATTTTTGACACACACAGAGACACTCATATATATTGGTCTAAGGGTTTTGATTGTGGTGTGTTGTGTATGTTTTGAGAAGCATCGTTGCCAAGTAATAGCCACAAAAACGTGAATAAGATTGGTTTGGTGTTGTCCAATTGTAGTTGGATTGTGTAAAAAAAGTGACTTAGGAGAAGCCATAAAATAGTCTGATCTAACAAATCAATTATTGTAAAATTGTAGCTTCTTTAAATTCTATATTATGTTGATTTAGAAGAAGGGTTGTTTCGCTTTTTCATGTTTTGATTGTTTGTTTGTGTGTGTTCTGATTGTATAATTTTTTTTTGTGTGTGTGATGGAATATTGATGGGTTTCTTTGGGTTGTATAATTTTTTTGGCAGATTTTGTGGCTTGAGCCCCACTCACAAGCCTTTTCGCTTGTAATCGCTATCGTTGTACATTGGTTCACTTTTCACTTTAACGAGAAATTGTATTCTTCATAAGTGCATTTTCCGATATATTCTCAAATCTTAGGGCCGCTTTTTAGCTTAGAACAGTAGTAGCTCACTCAAATCGACAAATTCCCTATGTTGTCCACATCATTTGCAATATTTGTTTATCAGGCCATTGTCGATTTTTTTTTAAAAAAATGTGAGCTATAGTTACATTTCTTGCTATACATCATCTATTAGTTTCTCTTCACTTTGAAAGAAAACTACCGATTTTAAGTCTTTAGGAGGACATAGACAATTAGAATGAAAGACTGAGCAAGTTGCTAGATTTGCAGAAACAATATGTAGATGCAAGTACATGAAGCAGTATATACTTCATGGAGTAAGAAAAAAAAGGGAAAAATAAGAAATGCTGGTACAAATGTTATTTTGGTACAAAAGGGTAAAATAAGAAATATTTGAGAATGTGGACTAGTATGAAAAAGTTTAGAAGAAAGTAGGAATTTTTTTTGTGAAAATCTATCAGGACTAAAGTAGGATTCATCCATTAAGAATCTTGACTGTTGCAAGGATAAATCAACAAATTAGATGCTCCTCCTTCCTTCCCCACCCCCCCCCCAAAAGAAAAAAAAAAGGAAAAGTAGTTCCACTTTCCTCTTTGACATGTGCCCGCATGTTCCCCTCCAAAAGGTACCATTTCTAAAAAAAAGGACATTTACAGTGCAATCCAAAGTTGGTACAACAAATATACGAACTTAAAAAGTTTGACTTGTTAATGGGACTATTTTTTGGGACTGTGGGAGTATACATTAACCTATCATACTCATTCATTTTTATGCTTAAATAAGGTCAATTTGTATATTCTTACTTTCTTCCTTTGTTGATGGTCTTTGTGTTTATTCAGCTGGTTGAAATATATAGTTGTATGCTTTATTTGTACTAAACTTTGTCCAACTTATGTTTTTTTTTCTTTTCCTTTCACAGGCTTGGCGAATCTCTCAGCTATAGGTTAGAGTTCACTCTACCATTTAAGTTTGATTTTATTGCTCTTGGTTTAGTTAATGTTTAATAAGCTGCATTCCTAGAAGTTGGTAGCAAGTTATCTGGTTCTTATTCTTTCATGATTATCAAATTTTTTTTTGAAGCACTAGCAGCTACATTATTCAGATCTCCTCATATTTTCGACACCTCTATTACGACAATATGCATATTAACACTTGGAGGCCGCAGTTTTGTATCCTTGTGTTATTCCACCACCCTGCTACCCGATTATGATGGGTAATGGAACTTGGTGTATAACTCTTACACCTAAACCCTAAACCTTAACCCTAAACCTAAACCATAACACTAAAACCTCAACCCTAACCCTAAAACGTAAACCTTAAACCTAAACCTAAAACTAAACCTAAACCATAACACTATCCCTAAACCTAAACCTAACCCCAAACACACCCCAACCCCACCCCCACCCAACCCCAACCCTAAAACGTAAACCTTAAACCTAAACCTAAACCTAAATCTGAACCTAAACCTAAACCATAAACCTAGTTCATAACACTAACCTTAAACCTAAACCATAACACTAACACTAACCATAAACTTAACCCTAAACCCTAAACCTACCCTTAAACCATAACACTAAAACATAACCCCAACCCATACCACACCCCCACCCCAACCCACCCCCACCCTCACCCCAACCCACCCCCACCCCCACCCTAACCCAAAACCTAAACCCAAAACCTAAACCATAACACTAACCCTAAACCTAAACCATAACACTAAAACATAACCCCAACCCCACCCCCACCCCCACCCCCACCCCAACCCAAAACCTAACCCTTAAACCTAAACCCTAAACCTAAACCATAACACTAACCCTAAACCTAAACCATAACACTAAAACCCCAACCCCACCCCCACCCCACCCCCCCCAACCCAAAACCTAACCCTTAAACCTAAACCCTAAACCTAAACCATAACACTAACCTTAAACCGGACCTAAACCATAATCCCAACCCCAACCCCAACCCCAACCCCACCCCCACCCCCACCCCAACCCCCACCCCAACCCCACCCCAACCCCCACCCCACCCCAACCCCAACCCCTAACCCCCCCAACCCCAACCCTAACCCTAAACCCTAACAACCCTAAAACCTAAACCTAAACCTAAACCTAAAACCTAAACCTAAACCTAAACCTAAACCCCCACCCCCCCCACCCCAACCCCAACCCCTAAACCCCAACCCTAATACGTAAACCTAAAACCTTAACCTAAACATAAACCATAAACCTAATTTGTAATACTAACCTTAAACCTAAACCATAACACTATCCCTAAACCTAAACCCAACCCCAACCCCACCCCACCCCCACCCCACCCCAACCCCAACCCTAAAACGTAAACCTTAAACCTAAAACCTAAACCTAAACCTATACCTATACCATAAACCTAATTCGTAATACTAATCTTAAACCTAAACCATAACACTATCCCTAGACCTAAACCTAACCCCAACCCCAACCCCAACCCCAACCCCACCCCCACCCCCACCCCAACCCTAACCCCAACCCTAACCCTAAAACGTAAACCTTAAACCTAAACCTAAAACTAAACCTAAACCATAACACTATCCCTAAACCTAAACCTAACCCCAAACACACCCCAACCCCACCCCCCACCCAACCCCAACCCTAAAATGTAAACCTTAAACCTTAAACCTAAACCTAAACCTAAATCTGAACCTAAACCATAAACCTAATTCGTAACACTAACCTTAAACCTAAACCATAACACTAACACTAACCCTAAACTTAACCCTAAACCCAACCCCAACCCCACGCCAACCCTACGCCCACCCCCAACCCCACCCCCAACCCCAACCCCACCACAACCCCATCCCCAACCCCACCCCCAACCCCACCCCAACCTATCCCCACCCCTACCCCCAACCCCACTCCACCCCTAAATCTAAAGGTCTTAATAGTTTTTTATTTTTATTAAATGTTAGTGTGTAATTAAAATGTTATAATTCTATTTTTATATTGTAGATGAAATATACATGAAATATACATGTTAGTTTGTATGGAATGTATGCTAGTGTAAATTTAGCGTATTAATGTTTAAACATCGATTTATGTACGTTTGTTAACTGGGTAGCCATGTTGATGCTATGAAATCCATGGTTGTAGTTTAATTGACTTTGAAATTAAAAAAAAAGATAACTTTATGTAAGTTTGGGGGGTGTTAGTATAAATAGTAAGAAATAAAAGGGTGTTAGTGTAAATAGTAAGAAATAAAAGGGTGTTAGTGTAAATTTAGTGTATTAATGCTTAAACATCGATTTATATACGTTTGTTAGCTGGGTAGCCATGTTGATGTTATGAAATCCATGGTTGTAGTTTAATTGACTTTGAAACCAAAAAAGATAATTGTATGTACGTTGAGGGGTGTTAGTGTAAATGGTAAGAATTAAAGGGGTGTTAGTATAAATTTAGTGTATTAATGCTTAAACATCGGTTTATGTACGTTTGTTAGCTGGGTAGCCATGTTGATGCTATGAAATCCATGGTTTTAGTTTACTTGACTTTGAAACCGAACAACATAACTGTATGTACGTTTAGGGGGGTGTTAGTGTAAATAGTAAGAAATAAATGGGTGTTAGTGTAAATTTAGTGTATTAATGTTTAAACATTGATTTATGTACGCCTGTTAGATGGGTAGCCATGTTGATGCTATGAAATCCATGGTTGTAGTTTAGTTGACTTTGAAACCAAAAAAGATAATTGTATGTACGTTTAGGGGTGGTGTTAGTGTAAATGGTAAGAAACAAAGGGGGTGTTAGTGTAAATTTAGTGTATTAATGTTTAAACATCGATTTATGTATGCTTGTTAGCTAGGTAGCCATGTTGATGCTATGAAATCCATGGTTGTAGTTTAATTGACTTTGAAACCGAACAACATAACCGTATGTACGGGGGACTTTGAAACCGAACGTGCTTACTTTCAAGCAACATTTATTCCATTTCTTCTCTTTCCATTCCTCTGGTTTAATACTCATATTGGGGGTGGGGGAAATAGGGTTTGACCATTTTTGTTATTATTATTAACTAATTGATTTTGGATAACTTGTACATGTTTAGGTTCATCCAGCAAAAAAAAGCAAAGAAATGATGATTATGCCATAAATGTATTCCTATGGTAAGCTTCTAAAGCTTCTTGTTTGATCATATGAAAACAATGACTTACTTTTTCTTGTTGATTTTTAATCAAAATAGTAATTTTACTTGGACATGTTTTCTAGCTGATTGCCGTGAAGATGAAGTTTTTTTTTGATACTCATGTCGTAGGATTTTTTTAATTTTATTTTTAGTTTTTTTTATTAGATATAGTTTACATGGATTTGTACAAGTTTAAATTTACAAGTTAACTCTAGAAACAAGTTTTTAGTATTAATTGTTATGTATAATTTACATGGATTGTTGTAATAGCATTTACAGTTTGATGTTTTTAAATTGGTTTTATATTATTGTTTATTTTGTATTTCAGTTTTGTATTAATTGTTATATTATCAGGTTCAAAAATTTATAATAATAGTATTTTTGGGGTTTTTTTTTAATTATTAGCGACGAATTTTTCGTCGCTGAAATTAAAATTTAATAAATTTTTAAACGCCTTTAGCGACGGAAATTTCCATCGCTGAAATTCAAATTTAATTAATTTTTAAACTCCTTTAGCGACGGAAATTTCCGTCGCTGAAATTCAATTTTAATTAATTTTTAAACGCCTTTAGCGACGGAAATTTTCGTCGCTGAAATTCAATTTTAATTAATTTTTAAAAGCCTTTAGCGACGGAATTTTCCGTCGCTGAAATTCAATTTTAATTAATTTTTAAACGCCTTTAGCGACGGAATTTTCCGTCGCTAAAGGTTGAATTTCATTGACGGAAAATTTCGTCGCTGAAAATCAACCTTTAGCGATGGAATTTTCCGTCGTTGAAATTCAATTTTAATTAATTTTTAAACGCCTTTAGCGACGGAATTTTCCGTCGCTAAAGGTTGAATTGACGGAAAATTCGTCGAAAATCAACGACGGAATCGCTAAAACGCCTTTAGCGACGGAAATCGGTCCGGACGAATGACGACGGAAAAATTTCGTCGTTGGTGGCCTTTAGCGACGGAATTTCACCTTCAGCGACGGAAAATTCCGTCACTAAAGGTCATTTTTCTAGTAGTGTCTCCACTCTCTTGTTTCACGCTGCACAGGTCTGTCTCGCTTTTTGGGAGAGCACCTGCCGAAGCGATTTTTTTCAAAAATGCCCCTTTAAAGTCATCCCAATAGGTGATAGAGTCATGTGCTAACCCGTTGTACCACTGTTGAGCCTGCTTTTTCAGGGTTCCGGCGAACACCAAGCACCATATGTCGTCAAGTCTGGTTACTATGATCATTTTCAACTCGAACCCCGACACATGGTCCAGGGCCGTTGTGTTGCCAGTGTAGTCCTCGAAGTATGGAATCTTTACTTTCGAGGGCACTTCCACCTCTCTTATTTTCTTAATGAATGGCCCTCCGATTTTCTTGATGGTCGAATTAATTCCGGAGCTCTGCCGAGCTTCCAACTTCTCCATCCATGCCCTTATCTCGGCATCTGTCATTGGCCTGTCACCCTGTGCCGAGCCTACGGCTGGTGTGGGGACGCAGTCAGCTCCTTTGTCTGCCTGTGGTACCTCAGGCTCTTCCTCGGCTATGTTTCTCATTGGGGACCCCAAGCGAGCCTCCTTTGCTAGTTGGCGAGACGGATGTCGAGATCTGGAGGGAGCTTTGTTGGTCGAGGACTGGGCATAGGGCCGAGACTCTCCTTCCTCACTGTGATCTTGACAATTGTCCGTACGGGGAATCTAAGGCGAGAATGCACGCTCGTCCTAGATCCCTCGCCGGCCATCCTCTTCCCCAGTCTTGATTTGACATTGGTGGTAAATTTGGCCTTTTTGGCTTTCGTAGTTTCCACCCTCTGCCAGACCGAGTTGGAACGCGCCAGGGTGCTTTGCACATTGATTATGGGCTCGGGTTCTGGGGCCCGTGCCTTTTGCCTTAGTTCGTGCATTTTTGTTTCGGCCTCCTGTATTTTTGTATACAGGGTTTTTTGGTGCTCCCAATATGCGTATTCCTGTTCGGCCTCTTCCTGAACCGTGGGCTTATTTGCTTTGCCGCGCGGTTCCTCCTCGTTGGCCCTGGAAGACTCGACCTCTCGGGGGTCGGCGTCAGCGTCTCTATTTTTGTTAGAGAGCCGTTTGGCCAGAGCGATCGTTCTTTGGTCCCTGGCTGACACCTCGGGTACCGAGGCGCCGGAGTCCCCCCTCCGTCCCTCTCTGCCCTGTGCTCGGCATGTTCTTTTTCTGGGCAGGTGGATGCGGCGGGGGTAACGTTTTTTGAGGCTTGCTTTCTGGACTTCACCATCCTTTCTCGTCTGTGGACACTGTGGCTGAGAAAAGTCGTTTCCCGGCAACGGAACCAAACTGATCACGCTTTTTTGGTGGTGATCTTGTTTTGTCGTCCACGTGTGAGTGGGGATGATGTGGCGATTGCTGGTTCGTCCCTTTCGCTTAACCTGCACAAGTAAAACAACAAACACCGTTAAGGAGTCGGGGCGGCCCGACTAATAGCATTAAAAGTGTCACTTTTTAACATTAAATGTGTTACTTTTGACCATAAAAGTGTCATTTTGTCTTATAAATAAAAATCGTCGTTATTGACATTAAAAGTTTCACTTTTTAGCATTGAAAGTATTCTGTTTTAGTATTAAATGTGTCCCTTTTGGCAGTCACCATTAGTTTTAAAATGACAATTTTTAGTTTTAAATGTGTCACTTTTTAGTATTAAGTGTGTCACTTTTTAGTATTAAGAGTGTCACCTTTTAGTATTAAGAGTTTCACTTTTTAATATTAAGAGTGTTACTTTGTATTTTAATGAGAATTATAATAAATTTCCTTCTACAATACCACTTTTAACCTTAAAATGAGTCACGTTTGCCTTTAGATGTGTCACGTTTACCTTTAGATGTATCACTTAGCATTTCGTCAAAGTCTGTGAGGGTCCGTCAAGAATCCCAAGACAAAGGAGGATAATGGAAGGTTAACGAAGTTAACAAAGGATTAAACTGCAAGGCGTGGGAAACATAAGAATTTCGGCGGCAAACCTTGAAAGTCCAGGGGCACTGGAGCAAAATGAGAAACTTCTCATTAATGAACAAAACAAATTAATTCCATGGCTTGTGAGACTCAAAGTCAAGACATCCGCCAAATCGTAAGTGTCATCTCTAAACCATTTTGTCTTAGTCTAATGTTATACCGGTCTAAAGGCCTAAGACTAATTCAAGCGGGTAGGATTAGAAGGGAGGTAAACCTATCCATAATGCAACTACATTCTTATGGTTCAAATCATGACGTATGGTTCTTGAGCCGCCCATATTTCCCCATATGAGAAAAAAAACGTCTTTTTCGACCAAATAGCTCAGAACAAGGGGACTTGTAGATTAAAATCCACACGCACTATAGAGGACCAAATCTATCATCCTGCTGCTAGCGGACCAGTATAATTATCCACTTGATATTGATGGGCTATAACATATTCTCAGTCAGGTTCAAGTGAGTAGCATAAGTCCAATTGCTTACTATTTCCAAGGGTGATAACTCGGTCGGTCCCTTCCAGACAAATTCCAACCGCTACAATACTTTTGTTTTATTAACCGGAAAAGACACTTTTATTGCAAAATGACGAGTATACCCTTAATGAACAAAGACGCGCACACAAAGCTTCCATCCATGCATCGTAATACACAAAATTGTGCATCACATTGCATAAAATTGTGCATTGCAATACAAATATTGAATTCCGATGCATCGAAATTCCAATTGAATGCATCACAAAATGAACTAGGCCTCATGTTCCTTGATGATACATGAATTTGAATTTGCGATGCATGATTTTGATGCATCGGAATTTCAATCGGATGCATCGTAAAATTAACCAAACCTCATGTCTCTTGGCGATGCATGAATTTGAAATTCCGAGGCATAATTGTCATGCATCGGTTATCCAATTGGATGCATCGCAAAAGGAACCAGAACCTCATGTCTCATCTTTCCTATACACAATCAAACAAATGATTCATTGATGCATCTTTCATGTACGTATATGTATGTATCTACCAACATAAATAGAAATCACAAACACAAATGTTTTCGTGATCAAAGAAAACCACCCACGAGGATTAATAAGTTTTGGACTAATTAATTAGATCAAGCGCCCAAGAAGTGATCCACCCTATTATCGTTTGAAGCGGAAAGAAACTTCAAGCAAATAAAAGCCTTGACACTAGCCAAAGACATTGTAGATGAAACTGCCCGGTACAGATGAAAGTTGTTGGGAAAACAAAGATTAATTTCAAGGCATTTGAGTAAACAATGAAAACGAAACAACTTATTCTAATTGGATGCATCAAAAAATGAATCAAACATCATGTCCTTGATGATGCATCCAATTGAAATTCCAATGCATCACGATGAATGAATTTGAAATTGGGATGCATGATTTTGATGCATCAAGGAGGAGGAGGAGACACCACCCGACCTCACGAAAATAGACTTTAAGGATTATAATAATGTAGTCATTTGAGAAACGGGGGAGAAATGGGAAGAAACCTAGAGGGTCAGAGACAAGCTCGTTGTGATGAGAAGAGACGTGAGCAATTTAGGAAGAATTTAGCGAAAGTGGAATTATGCTCTTATGCAGTTAAAAAATTAAAAAAAAAAAGTACTTACAAGGTTGAAAAAATAATAAAGTGGACGAACCTGCAATTTATCCAATTTCCAACTACTTTATATCACATTATTTTTATCCACATCAGCAGGTTAGATACACTTTTTAGAAGGCTACCGTGGCGTAACGAACTCTATTATGTGCAACACATATATAAAGATCTTGATCTCTTCACATAAAGGTACACATTCTTTTTTATCCCGTAATGCTGTCAAACACAATTCTCATATGACACTATTCACACATCTATAACAAGAAACAATCATTTATACAGTGCACTCAACTTTGTAAGGATGGCGTGCTCTTGACCTCAAGTAGAGGTATGAGTAGTGACAATGTGGGCAATGTGCTCAAATGAGTGGACGAGTACATGCCCATTTGATAACATTGACATAAATATGCAGGTAGTTAATAGACATGTGTGACATTTAATCATTAACATAAACTTATCAAATAAATAAATAAATTATAAAAATTAATTTCTTTTACAAAAATTCATAAACATGGATTTCTCTATTGTAGCCATCAACGACACCAAATCTCAGCAACACTGCAACCCATACACCTAACCACCACCATCTTTCAACAAAACATCTTCTTCGATTTCAAACTCGCCTCCAACCTTGCAGCCCTCCGACTCCATTTCTTTGACCTCGACTACCACTGCATTATCTCTCTCAAGGCCAGCCACATTGAAGAAGATGAAAAGTAGGCTCATAGCTCGAGCTTGCTTTGCCGAGTCTAACTCTCGGGGTAAACTTGTACATATACTGCTGCGAATTGGTCGGTGGTCTGAATCACAGTAGAAATTTTACTGCTTTGAATACAGCATACCTATTAAAGCCATTAAATAAATACATAAGTAATTGAAGTAAAAGACAAAAATATATGTCTTAGATCCACTAGCCCATTTTAATCGAGGCAAAGAGATAACATTAACCGATCAAATAATTCCAAACCATGTTTACCTCGTTAGAGCATCCGGCTACTTGATGCAATCAGCAGTAATCAAGCAATCATTTTTTTACCTCGTGCTCTCAGTCTATATCTGATAGACTTTTAGTGTTCTTCGAAAATAAAAGACCTGGTATTAAGAAAATTCCTAAAAGTATTAAGCAAATAGAGTTTAATCTTAGTTAGCACTTTTTAGCAACAGAAAAAAAATGTTTGTTTATTTCTTTCAATTATCCTTAAACTTGAAAACTTGGCTAAAAAAATCAACAAAATATTGTTGTGTCCCCTGTTCAAGTTTCATGGTTTATTTCTTGTTTTCAAATTTCTCACTTATTGGTCTTTCTGCTTTTGTTTCGATCTCTATGTATCTATTTCTTCTTTGCTTCAATCACTACAAAATCAAGACAAAATAAAATACAAAACCGCATATCCACACGCAATTGTAGGATGGAATCAAGAATTGTTAAACTAAGAAAAATGATGCCATGAAGAAACTAAGATACCTTTGTCTATAGAGCACATCCTTATGTTTTCTTGTTAAGCTCCCAAGTTGAATATCGACCCAAAGCCTCATGCGATGCCTTGATATTTTAGTTTATACCCCGACAGTTGGAGTATTAGATATGATCTATTTCTAGTAGGAGTTACTTATTCAACTAGACTCTTATGTATTTATGACAAGTTGACGAGATTTACTATAATTATAGCATCAAACTAAGGTTCTGTAATAAAATATTTTTAAAAAATTTAATCACAGTATCTTGATGAAATTTCCTATAATTACGGCAGCCAAGATTTACTAATCAACACATTTTTTCAATTTAGTTCTGGCATCTCAAACAAAATTTACTATTATTACGGTATCTTACCAAAATTTTGTAAAGAGGAAGTACTTCTTTTGTAAAAATTAAACATCGAAAAGAAAGCATAGACCCTAAGAATAAGAAAAATTGCATCGATCCTAAGCAAACAACGAGGTAATGTAAAACTCAACAAAGAAATAGTACACAATGATGGAGATTAGCTGTAATTAAGGTCTAGTTTAGACATTGATCTTCTATCTCTTTTTCATTTTTGTTTTTCTGTTTTGAGGTTGAGATGATTTGGAAGTGACAAGGGATTTTAATGTCCCACAAGCTAGCTATGTTTGCACATGAACATAAACTCCACTTACCATAATAAGGAGCCAAGGGAACAAAGCCGCAGAACTAAGTCCAACAGTCCAGGCAAGCCTGTGACATAATCTGCTGCAAATTGGTCGGTGGTCTGTTTCACAATAGAAATTTCGCTACTTGAATGCAGCATACCTGTTAAGCCATTAAATAAATACTTACGAAATCTAAGTAAAATACGAAGAAAAAAAAATATGTGCTCTATACTTGTGAAAGATATCAGGCTATACAAATTAGTAAAATATCAGCACTAAGAGTTTGACTTGATTGCAGAAAATTTATCTCACATACAGAATCTTGGCACAAGTACATTAACACACATAATCTTGCATCCATAGTTCAATGACAATGCAAACACATTGGAGCTGAAAAACTGAATCAACCCTAAAAGTCGGGCTAGTCAGATCAGAAAAAATCAATTAACTCATTTTAGGATCAAGAAACTCTACGCATGATTAAGAGGGAGACTAATTGACCTTTGATACAATCAAGATTGTACCAGAAAGCAGAGTCCAAGATCCATAGTTCAAGGACAATGCAAACAAATTGGAGCAGTAAAACTGAATCAACCCTAAAAGTCGGACAAGTCACATCAGAAAAAAATAACCAAACCATTTTAGGATCCAGCAATTTATGACATATTCATGTTTTTGGTAAACTACTTACGACATATTCGTGTGTGTGTATAGGGACACATAAATGACAAATAATTCTTGAAATAGCTACAAAATATTATAATATAAAATCTTGTTTATTAATAAATTGAACATGCGAAATAAGAGATAATTATCCTATTATGATTTCAAAGGTTGTAATATTGATGTATATTCATGCATCGTAATAATAAATAACATCTTTTACCGGTTATTTAGTAGATGTATATGTCAAATGATTCATATATACAACACACAATGATTCACAAGTACCAAAGTACATGATATCATTTTAATCATATTTCATTATATGTAGAACATTGATACACATGGTGCAACAAGTCAGTGCAAACATTAAAACAAACTTACAAAATCACGAAAGGATTGAAGCAATTTTGATATGTAAAAATTCAAAATAATTCGATTTTCATTTCATAATACGTGTTGATCGATTTTCATTTGAAGATATGTGTTCATCTTCTAAATTTGTTTTTTCTATTCATTTTGTTTATATATAGTTTAATTTAAAAATATATATGTTGTGCATTTAACGCACATGTGCAAAAAACTAGTTAGAGCAGCAAAACTGAATCAACCCTAAAAGTCGGGCAAGTGAGATCAGAAAAAAAAATAACCAAACCATTTTAGGATCCAGCAAACCCAAGCATATTTGTGAGAGGGACTAATTGACCTTTGATACAATCAAGATTGAAACCAAGAAAGTAGAGTTCAAGATCCATAGTTCAAGAACAATGCAAACAAGTACAATTGAATCAACCCTAAAATTAAGTCGGGCAAGTGAGATCAGAAAAAAAATAACCAAACCATTTTAGGATCCAGCAAACCCAAGCATATTTGTGAGAGGGACTAATTGACCTTTGATACAATCAAGATTGAAACCAAGAAAGTAGAGTTCAAGATCCATAGTTCAAGAACAATGCAAACAAATTGGAGCAGTACAATTGAATCAACCCTAAAAGTAGGGCAAGTCAGATCAGAAAAAAATAATTAAATCATTTTAGGTTCCAGCAAACCAAAGCATATTTGTGAGAGAGACTAATTGACCTTTGATACAATCAAGATTGAAACCAAGAAAGTAGAGTTCAAGATCCATAGTTCAAGGACCATGCAAACAAATAGGAGTAGCACAACTGAATCAACCCTAAAAGTCGAACAAATCAGATCAGAAAAAAAAAAAAACCATTTTAGGATCCAGCAAACCTAAGCATATTTGTGAGAGAGACTAATTGACCTTAGATACAATCAAGATTGAAACCAAGAAAGTAGAGTTCAAGATCCATAGTCAAGGACAATGCAAATGAATTGGAGCAGTAAAACTGAATCAACCATAAAAGTTGGACAAGTCAGATCAGAAAAAAAAAATGATTAAAGCATTTTAGGATCCATCCACTCTAAGCATAATTGTGAGCGAGACTAATTGACTTTTGATACAATCAGGATCGAAACCCAGAAAGTAGAGTTCAAGATCTTGCCCTCGACGTTGATGAGACAAAAGATTATATATGAAAAGGCATGAACGAACATGCTGTTTACTTATTTTACGACTGATCTATTACTAAATTGACCTTTGACACAATCTCACGATTTCATTTTGTATTATATGCCTTAACTGTTTCAGTAATAAGCCTAATAATAGCACATCTACCAAACATTGGAAAATTTGTATCAAGATATCTGCACTGAATACATGTAGCATATTCATAGTATCAACACTTACTTGGATTCTCCAAATAAAGCATGCATAACTCTTGCAATAAGTTCAAGAATTCAAGTCCATGCAGATGCTGTATATGTCTAATATACCGAAGTTTCATTTTACGTGGTGCTTGGCCTGAAACAAACAAAAAGCATTCAGAAATAAAACAGTGCATCTCGCGATTGGCTATTGTATGTTCATGAATGCGCCATATCTACGATGAACATGCAACATGAGTACACATTCACTAGAATATACATATTGAGTTTGACAGATAATTAATACAAAATCCATACTCTTAAAAGAATAAATCCTCACCAAGTTCGAAATACTCAGACTAGCAATAAATACATCAAGTTCCCAAATTTAATGCTCTTTTGTTCTCTTGGATTCCTTGTCAAAATCAGAAACAAAATAAGTAATAGTATCAAGAGTTCAGTTAAGTTGAGAGATTAGTTTGTGTGTTGGAATCTAAATGCTTGCAATTCCGGACATATTCAGACACATTTTCCTTTACGTTTATCATTTCCAAGTCAGACTCTACAATTTGAAGCTTCCAATTGGATCATTGAACCCTACTAAGTTTGTTACCAAAAGTATCATTTTAGCACTAACTAAGTAGAGCCAGTTTGATATCAGTTTGAAAAGTTGTGGGAATTTGAGATTAACCGCCAGACTTCACCTAACATAAATCATTCTTACACATGCATAAGCTATATACCAAACACAAAGATGACTACTGATGAATCATCAGATACAAAAACCAACACAAATTGAAAGGAGAAGGAAACAAGGGTTTGATCAAGCTATAAATGTACCTGAAATCTTACAATTTCCAAGGCTGAACTGCGAGGACATATAGAGCTGCTACATCTTCTAGCTCTGAAAACCACAGCTCCCAAAATAAAAATAAAAACCCAGAGTCAGATTAAGTTCCAGCACAAGAAAACCATTCTGATCACAACACCACACACATACCTTGCGCAGACCAACGAGAGTGAGCAGATTGCGAAATGGAAGAGAATCTTTCATGAGAAAAGGGGTATATATAGGGTGACATGGTACCGACGAGGGTGGTTCTAGGGTTTGTCAAATAAAGTTCGCTCGATTCTATCCTTAAAAAAACATATTTTAATTAAGCCCATATTTTAGCTAAGAAAGTAAGCCCAACCCAATTATGTATACATATTTTATTTTGGACAAATTTTAAATACGTATAATTTTAGAAACATGTTTTCTTTTAGGACTATCAATTTTTTGGACATTTATTATATATAATAATTGGTTGCCAAATGACAAAAAATATCATTAATTAAGACAAAAGTCATCCGGCCCAAAAAAACTAAAAAATACTGATGCAAAATCTTGGCATCAGGATTGTTTTTACAGATTTTCATGACCAAAAAAATTCAAAAAAAGATGATGTCAAGCCTTGGCATCAGGGCTGTTTTGACATTTTATTCAAAAAAAAAAATCAAAAAAAGCCGATGCCAAGGCTTGGCATCAGGACTGTTTTGACAATTTATTCAATCCAAAAAAATTCAAAAAAAGTTGATTTCAAGGCTTGACATCAGGGTTGTTTTGACAATTTATTCAAGCCAAAAAAATTCGAAAAAGCTGATGCCAAGGCTTGGCATCAAGGCTGTTTTGACAATTTATTCAAGCCAAAAAAAAATATAAAAAAAACCTGATGCCAAGGCTTGACATCAGGACTGTTTTGATAATTTATTCAAGACAAATTTTTTTTTTTTAAAAAAGCTGATGTCAAGGCTTGGCATCAGGGCTATTTTGACAATTTATAAAAGCAAAAAAAATATCAAAAATGCTGATTTCAAGGCTTGGCATTAAAGCTGTTTTGACAATTTATTTAAGCAAACGCTACTAGAAACAGTGCCTTCAGCGACGGAAATTTTCGTCGCTAATTAGCGACTAGAGTTGTCAAAATGGGTTGGGCCCGTTGGGTTGGCCCGCCCCGCCACTAAAAAAAGGTGGGTTGGGTTGGGAAAATATGAACCCATTAGGAGGTGGGTCAAATGGGTTGAGCATGTTGAGGTGGGTTCAGTCGGGCGGGTTGGCCCGCCATATACTAGTTTCAAATAACCAAGTCATAAGTTTGAAATAATTAGTTTAAATCATTTTTTGCTCAAAATGAAAGATTATTTTTTATATCTGAAATATTAGACTTATTAGTAAATGATTTTGAATTCGTTCAAAAAATGACACTTATAACAACTAAAGATGTCAAAATAAGATATATTAACAACAATATTTATAGAAAAAATGATTATAAGAACATACAAAAAGAGTAATGATAAAATAGCTTCTTACTTCAATTTTTTCTCATTTTATACTATAAATATTAGAGAAAGTTGTTAGAAAACACTATTAAAAATATAATAGTAGAAAATATAATTTTTGTAATGAATTGTGACATTTTTTTATGTTATTTATGATTATTTTTATTATTTAGATTAATTGGGAAAATGTTGGTGGGTTGGCCCGCCTAACCCACAACCCAAGATGGGTTGGGTTGGGTTGGCAATTTTCCGACCCACCACATTTCATGGGTTGACCCACCCCGCCCCGCCCCGCCAAATGGTGGGTTATAGCGGGTTGTGGGTTGGCCCGCCCCGCCAACCCACCTTGACAGCTCTATTAGCGACAGAAATTGAGCATCAGCGACGGAATTTATCATCAGCGGCGGAATTGAGCATCAGCGACGGAAATTTCCGTCGCTGAAGGTCACCTTTAGCGACGGAATTCAGCATCAGCGACGGAATTTGTCTGTGACGGAATTGTCCGTCGCTAAAGGACACCTTTAGCGACGGAATTTTCCGTCGCTGAAAATAATATGAAATTAAATTCTGAAATATTCACCGACGGAAAATTCCGTCGCTAAAGGTGGCCTTCAGCGACGGAAAATTCTGTCGCTGAATATTTCAGAATTTAATTTCATATTATTTTCAGCGGCAGAAAATTCCGTCGCTAAAGGTCACCTTTAACGACGGAAAATTCCGTCACTAAAAATAAATTAAAATTAAATTCTAATTAATATAAAATATCAATAATATTTGAAATTAAATTAAAATAATATTTGAAATGTTAATTTAATAATATAATATCAATAATTAAAATGATTAGCATCAATATAATTACAAAAATTAAATCATTCACATTACAACTTAACTTAACGTAACGTTAACTTAAATTGAAATTAAATTAAAAAAATATTTGAAATGTTAATTTAATAATATAATATCAATAATTAAAATGATTAGCATCAATATAATTATAAAAATTAAAACATTCACATTACAACTTAACTTAACTTAACTTAAATTCTAATTAATATAAAATATCAAAAATATTGAAATTAAATTGAAATTAAATTAAAATAATATTTGAAATGTTAATTTAATAATATAATATCAATAATTAAAATGATTAGCATCAATATAATTACAAAAATTAAATCATTCACATTACAACTTAACTTAACTTAATGTAACGTTAACTTAAATTGAAATTAAATTAAAATAATATTTGAAATGTTAATTTAATAATATAATATCAATAATTAAAATGATTAGCATCAATATAATTACAAAAATTAAAACATTCACATTACAACTTAACTTAACTTAACGTAACGTAACTTAACTTAACTTAACTTAACTTGACTTAACGAAACGTAACGTAACTTAACGTAACGTAACTTAACTTAACTTAACTTAACATAACGTAACTTAATGTAACGTAATGTAATGTAACGTATCGTAACATAACGTAACGTAATGTAACTTAATGTAACGTAGCTTAACTTAACTTAACTTAGCAACAGCAGCAACTTAGCAGCAACAACTTAACTTAACTTAAATGTAAAGTAACTTAACAACGTGGCGTAACGTAACTTAATGTAACTTAACGTAGCGTGGCTTAAGTTAATTTAACTTAACTTAACTTAGCTTGCAACTTAGCAACTTAGCAAGCAGCAACTTAACTTAACTTAAGCGTAACCAGCAACGTTAACTTAACTTAGCACTTTAACTTAACGGCAACTTAACGTGGCTTAACATGAAAACACGCTACGCCTATTGGCGAAATGGTATAATGGACTACGATGAACCATTATAACATGAAAACACGCATTGGCTATTGGCGAAATGGTATAATGGAGTATGATGGACCATTATAACATGAAAACACATTGCGCCTATCAATGGCGAAATGTTATAATGGACTACGATGGACCATTATAACATGAAAACACGCTACGCCTATTGACGAAATGGTATAATGGAATACGATGGACCATTATAACATGAAACACGATGCGTATAATTAAAGCTTAATGTAACATAACTTAACAAACGTAACGAAACTTAACTTAGCTTAGCTTAATGTAACTTAACTTAACAACAACAAACTTAACTTTACTTTACTTTACTTTTTAACTTAACTTAACTTAACTTAACAACTTAGCTTTAACAACATAACTTAGCAACTTAACTTTTAACGTAACATAACAACTTAAGCGTAACTTAACTTAGCAACTTAACAACTTAGCAACAACTTAACGGCAACAGCAACTTAACTTAACATAACAACTTAACTTAGCGTTAACTTAACATAAGCGTTAACTTGCAACAACTTAGCGTAACAGCAACAACTTAACTTAAGCAGCAACAGCAGCAGCAACTTAGCATAGCTTAACTTAGGCATTAACTTAACATAAATGTAACAGCAACTTAACAACAGCTTAATTAACTAACTCTTAACTTAACTTAACTTAGTTTAACAACAACTTAACTTAAGCTAACTTAACAACTTAACGTAGCAACTTAACATAGCAACGCGTAACATAACTTAACAAAGCGTAACTTAACAACTTAGCAACAGCAACTTAACTTAGCGTGGCAACTTAATTTAACTTAACTTAACATAACAAGCAGCGTAACATAGCAACTTAAGCAACTTAGCAACAACAACTTAGCTTAACTTAACTTAACAGCAGCAACTTAACTTATAAACTTAGCTTAGCGTAACATAACTAACATAAGCGTTAACTTAGCAACTTAGCGTTAACTTAACTAACTAGCAACAACTGGCGTGCAACTTAGCTTAGCGTAATTAACTTAAGCGTGCGTAACTTAACTTAAGCAATTTAACAACAACGTAACAACTTAGCGCGTAACTTAACAGCAACTTAACCTAACTTAAACTTAAGCAGCGTAACTTAGCAGCAAGCGTGGCAACTTAGCAAGCTTAACAACTTAGCAACAACTAGCAACTTAGCAGCAGCAACAGCAACTTAACTTAACTTAGCGTAACTAACTTGGCAAGCTAACTTAACAGCAACTTAGCGTGGCGTGGCAGCAGCAACGTAACTTGGCAACTTAGCGTGGCGTAACGCAACTTAACAAACAGCAACTTAACAGCAGCAGCAACTTAACGTGGCAACTTAACTTAAAAGCAACAGCAGCAACGTGGCGTAACTTAACTTAGCTTAAGCGTAACTTAACTTAACTTACCTTAGCGTAACAGCAAGCGTTAACTTAACGCGTAACATAACTTAACTTAACATAACTTAACAGCAACTTAACAACTTAACTTAACTTAGCAATGTAGCGTAACATAACTTATCTTAATGTAGCGTGGCTTAACAACATAACTTAACAACAGCAACGTAACTTAACATAACATAACATAACATAACTTAACTTAACAACAGCAACCTTAACAGCAACTTAAATTAACTTAGCAACTTAGCGTAACTTAACTTAGCAACATAACGTAATTTAACTTAAACATAGCGTAACTTAACTTAACTTTAACTTAACGTGGCGTAATTAACTTAACTTAAGCGTAGCGTAAATTTAGCATAACATAACTTAAACTTATCTTAACGGTTTACATTTTTTTCTCGACTCGATCCGTCGGGTAAAACCCAATCGGATCAAATATTTGTTCACGACAAAGCATCAATTCGTTTAGCGAGGTTTCCTAATTTTAAATTAGAAAATATTTAGCGACGAAAAATTCCGTTGCTGGAATTAAATTGAAATTAAATTATGAAAATATTTAGAGACGGAATGTGCTAGAGACATGCAACACAGTATGACCACATGCAAAATCAAATTTACTCTATTTATATAATTTTGTTATTATTTTCTTAAAAATATAAATTAAGTTATAATGTGAATATTTTAATTTTTGTAATTATATTGATGCTAATCATTTTAATGAATGATATTATATTATTAAATTAATATTTCGAATATTAATTTAATAATAAAATATCATTCATTAAAATAATTATAATATTTCCTATATATATATATATATATATACACACACACACACACACACACAAATGGATTTTACAAAAACAAAAATATTCCAAAAAATTATTTATTTTAAATTTACAAAGGGATTTTACAAAACAAATATTTCAAAATAAATTGGATTTTGAATAATTTTTTACTTAAAAATAATTGTGGTAGTTAATTTTTTGATTTTTAAAATAAATTGGATTTGGTAATTTAATAATATTATATTATAAAATATAATAATATTTAACTAGTTTTATACCCGTGCGTAGAACGCGCTCACACTTTGTTTTTATTAAATTAAATTCAAACAAAATAAAAACTATAAATTAAAAGTATAAATTTACAAAATATTCAAATAAATTAAAATTATTTATTTCACTCTCCCGCTCTCCTCTCCCGCCCACACATTTTTCCCCCAAATTCCCTCCACATATATAAGTTTTCCCAAAATTGCAAACACTCTATTTTTCTAAACACACGGCACTCACTCCCTCCTTGTCCTCTCTCATCGCGCACTCACTCCCTCCCTGTCATCGCTCATCGCTCCTCTCTCTCCGACAAGCCGTCGCACCAGCATCACCGTCAATCGATCTCCAACAGCCGGCGAATCTTCCCCCAAACCCACCGTACCCCTCTGCTCCATCTCTTCCCGGCGAATCTTCTTCAGCCGCTTCTTCTCCGGCCAGTTCAGCCGCCGTCTTCGCCAAATCCGCCATAGCCGGCCAAGCTTCATCTCCATCTCTCTCCTCCACCCCGTTCGCCCAAAGCCTCCACCAAACCTCCAAATGAAATAACCCCAAATCTGGCCGCCATCCTCAACGCCAGTGACCAGCGACCACTCCCTTCTTCTTCGTCTCCGCTGATCGTCTCCCTACTCCGTCAGTTCCTCAGTCTCTCTCTCTCTCTCTCTAACTGTAAGTTCATTGTACAAATTTGATTTTTGACACACACACAGAGACACTCATATATATTGGTCTAAGGGTTTTGATTGTGGTGTGTTGTGTGTATGTTTTGAGCGTAAAGCATCGTTGCCAAGTAATAGCCACAAAAACGTGAATAAGATTGGTTTGGTGTTGTCCAATTGTAGTTGGATTGTGTAAAAAAAGTGACTTAGGAGAAGCCATAAAATAGTCTGATCTAACAAATCAATTATTGTAAAATTGTAGCTTCTTTAAATTCTATATTATGTTGATTTAGAAGAAGGGTTGTTTCGCTTTTTCATGTTCTGATTGTTTGTTTGTGTGTGTTCTGATTGTATAAATTTTTTTTTATGTGTGTGATGGAATATTGATGGGTTTCTTTGGGTTGTATAATTTTTTTTTTGGCAGATTTTGTGGTGGGCTTGAGCCCCACTCACAAGCCTTTTCAGTTGTAACTGTCATCGTTGTACATTGGTTCACTTTTCACTTTAACTGAGAAATTGTATTCTTCATAAGTGCATTTTCTGATATATTCTCAAATCTTAGGGCCAGTTTCTTTTTAGCTTAGAACAGAGTAGCTCACTCAAATCTGGACAGTCCCTATGTTGTCCACATCATTTGCAATATTTGTTTATCAGGCCATTGTCGATTTTTTTTTAAAAAAATGTGAGCTATAGTTACATTTCTTGCTATACGTCATCTATTAGTTTCTCTTCACTTTGAAAGAAAACTACCGATTTTAAGTCTTTAGGAGGACATAGACAATTAGAATGAAAGACTGAGCAGGTTGCTAGATTTGCAGAAACAATATGTAGATGCAAGTACATGAAGCAGTATATATTTCATGGAGTAAGAAAAAAAAGGGAAAAATAAGAAATGTTGGTACAAATGTTATTTTGGTACAAAAGGGTAAAATAAGAAATATTTGAGAATGTGGACTAGTATGAAAAAGTTTAGAAGAAAGTAGGAATTTTTTTTTGTGAAAATCTATCAGGACTAAAGTAGGATTCATCCATTAAGAATCTTGACTGTTGCAAGGATAAATCAACAAATTAGATGCTCCTCCTTCCTTCCCCCCCCCCCCCCCCCCCCAAAAAAAAAGAAAAAAAAAAGGAAAAGTAGTTCCACTTTCCTCTTTGACATGTGCCCGCATGTTCCCCTCCAAAAGGTACCATTTCTAAAAAAAGGGACATTTACAGTGCAATCCAAAGTTGGTACAACAAATATACGAACTTAAAAGTTTGACTTGCTAATGGGACTATTTTTGGGACGTGGGAGTATACATTAACCTGTCATACTCATTCGTTTTTATGCTTAAATAAGGTCAATTTGTATATTCTTACTTTCTTCCTTTGTTGATGGTCTTTGTGTTTATTCAGCTGGTTGAAATATATAGTTGTATGCTTTATTTGTACTAAACTTTGTCCAACTTATGTTTTTTTTCTTTTCCTTTCACAGGCTTGGCGAATCTCTCAGCTATAGGTTAGAGTTCACTCTACCATTTAAGTTTGATTTTATTGCTCTTGGTTTAGTTAATGTTTAGTAAGTTGCATTCCTAGAAGTTGGTAGCAAGTTATCTGGTTATTATTCTTTCATGATTAGCAAATTTTTTGAAGCACTAGTAGCTACATTATTCAGATCTCCTCATATTTTCGACACCTCTATTACGACAATATGCATATTAACACTTGGAGGCGCAGTTTGTATCCTTGTGTTATTCCACCACCACTACCGGTTATGATGGGTAATGGAACTTGGTGTATAACTCTTACACCTAAACCCTAAACCTTAACCCTAAACCTAAACCATAACACTAAAACTAACCCCACCCCACCCCCCTAACCCAAAACCTAAACCCTAAACCCTCAACAAACCCTAAACCTAACTCTTACACCTAAACCCTAAACCCTAACCCTTAAACCTAAACCTTAACCCTAAACCTAAACCATAACACTAAAACCTAAACCTAACCCCACCCCCAACCCAAAACCTAAACCCTCAACCTTCAACCCTCAACCTAACTCTTACACCTAAACCTAAACCACCCTAACCTAAACCTTAACCCTAAACCTAAACCATAACACTAAAACCTAAACCTAACCTAACCCCCCACCCCAACCCCCCCCAAAACCTAAACCCTAAACCCTAAACCTAACTCTTACACCTAAACCCCTACCCTAAACCTAAACCTTAACCCTAAACCTAAACCATAACACTAAAACCTAAACCTAACCCCACCCCCACCCCCAAAACCTAAACCCTAAACCCTAAACCTAACTCTTACACCTAAACCCTAAACCTTAACCCTTAACCTTAAACCTAAACCATAACACTAAAACCTAAACCTAACCCCACCCCCCCCCCCCCCCCAAAACCTAAACCCTAAACCCTCAACCTAACTCTTACACCTAAACCCTAAACCCTAACCTTAAGAAACAAGATTTGTTCCTCTCTCACTTGATGGTTCAACTGAGTTGGATGGAGTCAAATGTACATTTAAAGGTGGGGTAGAGCCTACCTAACTATTATAAGTAACTAGAATTTGAAGTGAATATGATCTGCTGGATTGGTTCTTGCATCATGTTCCTCTTATGATGTTAGTTATCGGGTTCATCAATGAATGGACCCTACTGCCAGGCATTTGTACTAATAGTCAATCAATGAGGCAAGTTATCGAAGATAATTTTTTTTTGGCTGTTCTCTTGTACTAATAGTCATTTGTGTTCAGACTATTTTGTTGGTGATGATTTGTTGTAAGGTCATGCTCACTTGGTTGGAGATTCCCTAGTTTCATAAAGGGTGTAGCTTTACTTGAAGGCCCTCTAAAGTGTATCTGTGAGTTATTTAGTTTTTTTTTTGTTTATATTGGTGTATTATATTTGATTTTTACATTAGTAGCAATGTTGGATTTTTGGTAGCTTCTTCATATTATTAATAAAGTTATTGCTTCTTTCATGATACTTGTACGTAAAAAAGAAACCTTTTGTGTAGAAAGGTTGCGCATTTGTTTGGTTGTAAACTTCTTCAAATTGTTGGCCATTCATTGCGAGTTTTTTTTTTCTTAATGACAGAGGTAGCATTTTGTTATTTCATTGGAACTATGCAGGTTTCATAGTATAAGATGAATATAAGGCCCGATGCTCAGCAAATTTCGAGGATAAAGACTTGGAAGCACGCTTGGCTGAGCAGCAACGTTTGTTTGCGGAATATTGAGAGCAAACAGAGCAACGATTTGCAGAAATGATGGCGACGATGCAAAGCATGGCACACCAGATGCATGGGTCTTCGAACAAGATACTCCTCTAGCAAGATTGGGTCCCCTTTTCATCCCAG
The DNA here is from genome assembly GCA_013146195.2 of Codonopsis lanceolata. NCBI lineage: Eukaryota > Viridiplantae > Streptophyta > Magnoliopsida > Asterales > Campanulaceae > Codonopsis > Codonopsis lanceolata. The sequence continues at coordinate 171,997,358 of CM028377.1, forward strand.
AAATCTCTTCCAAGATCAGCCCCCCTTCCCCCACTTTGATTATTGGTACTGCTTGAAGTTGAAACATTAATATTTGATATTGTATGATTTTGTATGTATATATTTGGTACTTCGATGTAATAACATTTAGAGTTCGATATAATAACATTTAGAGTTTTTATATTATTGTTTATTTTGTATTTTTAGTTTTGTATTAATTGTTATATTATCAGATACAAAAAATTATAATGATAGTATTTTTGTGTATTTTTTTTAAATTTTTTTTCATTATTAGCGACGGAATTTCCGTCGTTGAAATTCAAATTAAATTATTTTTTAAAAGCCTTTAGCGACGGAATTTCCGTCGCTGAAATTCAAATTAAATTATTTTTTAAAAGCCTTTAGCGACGGAAATTTCCGTCGCTGAAATTCAAATTAAATTATTTTTTCAAAGCCTTTAGCGATGGAATTTTCCGTCGCTGAAATTCAATTTTAATTAATTTTTAAAATCCTTTAGCGACGGAATTTTCCGTCTCTGAAATTCAAATTTAATTAATTTTTAAACGCCTTTAGCGACGGAATTTTCCGTCACTGAAATTCAATTTTAATTAATTTTAAAAAGCCTTTAGCGACGGAAATTTCCGTCGCTGAAATTCAATTTTATTTAATTTTAAAAATCCCTTAGCGACGGAAAATTCCATCACTGAAATTCAATTTTAATTAATTTTAAAAAGCCTTTAGCGACGAAAAATTCCGTCGCTGAAAATCAACCTTTAGCGACAAAAGGCTACGTTTAGCGACGGAAATCGGTCCGTCGTACATCAGCGACGACAAATCAGCGACGGACCACCGACGAAAAAATTTCGTCGCTGGGGGCCATTAGCGACGGAATTTTGCCTTTAGTGATGGAAAATTTCGTCACTAAAGGTCATTTTTCTAGTAGTGAAATAACAATAAAAAAAAGTTGATGCCAAGGCTTGGCATCAACACTGTTTTGACAATTTATTCAAGCAAAAAATATCAAAAAATGCTGATGTCAATTCTTGTCATCAGGACTATTTTGACAATTTATTCAAGCCAAAAAAATTCAAAAAAAGCTGATGCCAAGGCTTGGCAGCAGGGCTGTTTTGACAATTTATTCAAGCCAAAAAAAATCAAAAAAAGCTGATACAAAGGCTTGTTATCAGTGTTGTTTTGACAATTTATTCAAGCAAAAAAAAATCAAAAAATGCTGCTGCCAAGGCTTGGTATCAGGGCTGTTTGGATCATTCTTTGAAGATCCCAGTTCTTACTAAACAAGATAACAAGATTTTTTTTCCTTTTTTTGATAAGTAAGATTACAGGAATTTCTTCCAAGCTTGAATACCATCAAAAGCAACGGTGATGGATATCCGAGACTTTCAAGGAATAATCTATCACGATTAAGACAAGGAAGAGACACCAAATCTCCATTTTCTACAAATTCAATTCCCGTCCTGATTACAAACTGTTGCAGCCATGGCTTACTCTGGTGACTGTTTTATTACAATGTATCAATAAACAAAGGTCAAGATCCTAATTGAAAAGATCCTTTTCAAGTAATTTGGTTCAACATATCCCTAGTTTATCCATTGCCAAAACAATCAAAAAATCAAGGAAAAATCTCCGGTTTGGTTAAATGGAGTCCACCTCAGTTTTGAACCAAGGGCAAGACTTCAACCTGAGACCATGGAAGTTGTTCTCTATAAACTAGATTACAGGCAACAAGGTGAGAGAAGAGCGACGAGAGAGAGAGAGAGAGACTTATAATAGTTTTGGTGAAATTATTTTTCATGTTGAAGCATATTGATGATATGTGTACCTTTTTAAATACTTGAAAATTAAAATTTTGAAAAACTCAACTAATATGACAAAGTTGCTTTCATAATCGCCCCTGGATGTAATTGACAACTGTTTTACTATAGGTTACACAAATATTTACAGTTTAAAAATAGCAAAGACTTGGGCATTGCACAAGTTAGAAGTGCAATCTACAAGCCAGTAATGTATGTGCATGAACATAAACTCAACTTACCATAATTAATTAGAAGCCAAGCAAACAAAATAATTGAATATTGCAAATCATGGAACTGATTCCAACTCTTCGGGAAAACCTGAAGTGTATATTGCTGCAGATTGGTCGGTGATCTATATCACAGTAGGAATTTCCCTGCTTGTCTTCATCATACCTACTGAAGTCGTGAAACAAATATATTAGATATCTAAGAAGACGACAAAAAAAAATCTTAGGTTAACCAAAGCAAAACTGCAAGCGTGAGAGATCTCATGATATACAAATAGGTTGAATAGCAATTCTAAGAGTTCATATGGGTTGTAGAAAATATATCTCACATGGAGAAATTTGTCAAGAAGATATAATGGTACAAATACAACAATCCACATAACCTGCATTAGTTCTAGAACAACACAAACAAACTGGAGGCAGTAAAACTAAATCAAACCCTAAAAGTTTGACACACTTTAAGATCAAGCAACCCTGAGCATGAGCATGATATCAACACTGATGAAACAAGATATTTTTTTTTTGAAACAGGGACGGCACCCTGCGAGAATTTATTGAAATAAAAGAAAAAGTACAAACTTGAGGGGGAGAACCAGCCTTGCCCTTATAAAAGGGAGGACGGAGGAGCCTAACCTCGAAAAGGAAATACAAATAAATACTAATTAACTATGCTCTGACCTAAAAGAGTAAAAACCATAAGTATCCATAGCAAGAAAACGTTTGACCTTGCCAGGCAGAGCCACTAAAGTCAACAAAATCTGATACTCCTTATGAACATGAGCAATACTGGCTAGATGATCCGCCACCCTATTTTGTTCCCGAAAAACATGGTTCAATCTAAAATGTCAAGACTTGATGAAAGACTTCCAAAGGCATGCCAACGGAAAGGAGACTCACCCATTGGTGACTTGAGAAAAGAGAAAACAAAAGATACAAGTTAAGAATGCCAACATGCTTGTGGCTCAAGAATAAAGAAAACAGAACAAAGAGGCAACACTTCTATCTAATTAATAGCATATCTACTAAATATCGAAAAATCCTCATCTAGATATCCATAATGAAGACATGTAGGCTGTAGCATATTCATAATATCAACACTTCCACAATTATACAAATTGAGTTGTTCACGTGATATTGTTGATCCACCAAAGAGGTCATATTTCAGCTCATTGGTACAAAAGATGGAGAAATCATCTCATCAATAAAGCTTCTTTAACTAAAAGAAGCAACAGTCAACCACAAATGCTCCAACTCCAACATGGTGTTAAAATTAGCAGTATCGCTTCCAAGAGTTGGTCTAATTTTGCCAATACAAATTCTGCTGGTAAAAGATTGTGCACTTAGCCAAACCAAGTAAGATGTGAGAGAGTGTGTAAACGAATCAAGCTTTATCGGTTTGCCGGTAAGATCAAAGGTACAATATGCACTCTTTACTAGATTTGATTATCCAATTAAAGCTTTGTATAAGCATACATAACTCTAGCAGGAAGTTAACGTCTATTCTTAATATAGAAAAGTTACAAATTAAGTAGTAGCTGCTCTGAAACTAGCAAAATCAGAGATTCAGGATTAAAAGGAAATTAAAAGACCTATAAGGAATCCAAACTGATGTATGGTAAAATGGAACATTTGGTAATTGAATAAAATAACCATGAAACATATATAATATATCTGACATATTGAATTCATTTTATACATGGTATGACTTGGGTCCGGAAATCAGGTGAAAAAAGTACTCATACACAGATCAACAAAGATACTCAACTCCATTGCAGCTTTCATAATGCATAATAATTGGATGACCATTTGAGGCAAAATACAAATAAATTCATGAAGTATCCGCTAAAACTCAGGAATTCAACACCAATTAATGAAGTGTATTTCAAAATTGGAGAAAGGTTCCATCTTTTCTCCCCTTCCATTTTCACCAAAAGGGTTTAGTGTTACAATCAGAACTCTAACTACACATCCTGTAAATCACTAACTTCAAGTCTAATCAGGAACATATATTAAACAAGTGCAAAATATTTGAGGTTTCAATTAAGAAAGGAATTAAGAATCACAGCTAGACTTGATCAAATCTATCAACCAAGAAATGTATTTTATAATGTCTTTTCCGAATCAAGATATGAATTTTGTAGCAAATCAAGCAAAGTGACGAAAAGAAACTTGTAATGATTACTCCATGCTTTATTAAAAGACTAAAAGATTAAGCAAATATTCTCACAAACAGAGTTCGGACGGATGGCAATTCCCTAAACTTATAGGGTACATGACCCTCATTTCTCACCCACAAGTATGCCCTTGGTTTCTTCTAGATCAAGGAATTTTGGGATTTTTTAAGATCCAACTGCAGGAAAAAAAAACTCACACCGCCCAAAAATCTGTTGATTTGTCAGGTTTCCTTCCTAATTTCCATATCAAGCATTTTGAATGCGGAATTCGCCACCATTAGCAAAAGCCTCCGCGCATTTTCTATTTCTCCCCCAACTGCAATAACAGAAGTAGGGGTGGCAAATCGGTCGTGCTGGGCTGTTATCGGGCCGACACGATAACAACACGACACAATAAGCACGAACACGAACACAACACGATAAGCTTACCGTGCCTAGTATTAAAACCCGAACACGACACGATAAAAACACGAAAAGCACGACACGATAAGCACGATAAGCAAAAAAACACGATTTATTTAGTTAGGCCCGTTAAGCCCAATAAACATTATAAAATATATAATTTTGATTTTTTAATACATATTTTGAAAATTTATCAATATAAATAGTCAAGTAGTTTAAAAGTCATAAATTTTCAAATGATAAAACTATGAAATAATAATGAAAATAGTTCGAAAGAAGTGAATAACCCTTAGTAAATTTTTAAAAATATATTTTTAAAACATATATATTTTAGTTATCGTGTCTTATCGTGCTTATCAAGCCAGCTCGATAACAACCCATTTTTTATCGTGTCTTATCGTGTTAGCCCTATAACGGCCCGAACCCAATAAACCCCAACCCAAACCCTATAATTTCGTGTAGTGTTCGTGTCGGTCAATCGTGTCGTGCCTCAAATTGCCACCCCTAAACAGAAGAAACACAGTATATGCTTTGTCTATTACGATGGAAATAACTAGTATATGATATTTGTTATGAGTTCATCCTTACAGCACTTTGTTATAAGATCAGCCACTCGATCCACAGCTCTCGAAGAAAGTGCTATCTCTAACTGAAGGGAACAACAGCTTCGAAAAGGCCTTCAGTTTGTCTGTCCCTTCCGGTAGAAGATGGTACCCCAAACTCATGTCTGCGATACCCAAATTAGTTTGACGAACTCGTTGAAGAGGAACAAGAGTGAAATTGGGGAAGCAACGTCCTCAATAAGATATAAAGGGCCGTGACGTAATTTTGCCTTAAAATTGAACCTAAAAGATATGTCCAAAAAAATAGCTGGATTCATTTGAAAACATGTTTTAAAAGATGTACTGACTTGTAATTTTTTTTTCTACATAGCTAAAATATTTATTAATTGTATTATATATTCCCTCTGTTTCGGGTAAAAAATCCACTATTCTATTTTGAATGTTTCATTTAAAAAATCATTTTCCAAAATTAAGGAATAAAAGTGTCATTTTATTACTAATATACTATTAAAAATATTCTTTTCTTAAGGATTAACATACAATTTGGTCCCTGAACTTTTCTTTTTTTATTTAAACTAGTATAGCACCCGTGCGATGCACGGGCTAAAATTAAATTTGAAAAACAAAATAATAAATAACTTTAATGCTAACAAATTACACAAATTTCTGAATTTGGAAGAAAATATAAGTTACAGTTAAATAAAGAAGTAAATAAATACAACAAAAATATTAAGCAAAATAAAACTACCGATAAACAATTCTTTAAATAAGAATATGTATCATACATTTTTTAAGACTTCTTTAAATACAACATTCGACATAGACTCATAGTACAACTAAAAATCAATACATTTTAGAATACTTATCTTTCACGTGTTCAACCAAAAATTCAACCTAAACTGCATCAAATAAAAACATCAACAAAACATTTTCACCATTAATGTAATCGGTACATCAATCGGAAGCAAGCTAAGCTGGTCAAAAAATTTCAAGCTACCCAATTGTATTTGATCCATTTACATCCTCCTAGATACACGAATTTCTCATACTGGTCAATATATCAACTAAATTAATATTTTGCTCATGTTTATTAAAAGTAAGCAATTATTGTATTTGATCCATTTTCAAGCTACCCAATTGTATTTGATCCATTTACATTCCACTGTTTCTATTGTTCTTGCTAAAAGATTTGGTGTCAATGCCTCAAAATCCTAAAACAACAGAAAATGCAACTTTGAAATGAACCCGAATCAAGCAAAACACTTAAAAGTTAAAAGAGATGTGCACTCCATTATAATTTGAGGGGCAATGGAAAATTTGCAAGCTACCTGCAGTATACACATGCCAAATATATTCCCAAGAATTATGTCAGTGTCTTTAATTGTTCATTAATAAGATTCATACTCATGTAATACAATCCAATTTCACAAGTTTCCCACCCATCTACATTCTTCTACATGTTATCTCAAAAAACTGAAATATTAAAGTACTACCTTCGCTTTTGCCTGATCTCATTTCGTTCCTCAACAGAGTTGTTGGGATCAAAACCACCCAGCAAAAATTCCCAGACTTCACCTTTGATTGATGGATGAATTCCCTTGCAAGAATGAAAAACATAAAAGTCTATTCAACTCAGTTTAAATGCTATAAAAATAACCAGCAAAAAAACTTAATACCCCCACACTCATTGCAACGACAGAATGTACTTGCAAGAGTTAAAAGTATTCACAAACATGAGGGCATTGAGTAGATAAAACAACAAACCTTATATAGGAAACAAATAACAACAACATAAAGGAACGGTTCACATGTTTAGTTACAAAAGATGCAGTGTAAGAGGTCGATTTTATAATTTACTGCACAAGACCAAGGGACAGTTCAGCCGAATATCTACACATTTAAGAACTATCCAACAGGGGGGGAGGTATTTGCTTGAAATATCTACACATTTAAGTGTTTTATAAATACCTTTGAGGTAACAAAATGACTGCTACCCAACAAAAAACTTACCAAAATCAAAAGTTCCTTCTTAAATAATGCCCATGGAGAATTTTATTGGAGCTTTGGAATCGAGAAAAAATCATGTAGTGGCTGAATATGCCTATAGCAGATCCCACTTGTTTCAAATAAATACTCCCTCCGTTTTTAAATTATTGTCCTCTTTGATCCAGCATACCTATTAAAATATTGGTGTAATGTGTAATTTACTTTAATGCCCTTGTGTATGTGGTCATAATTAAAGTAGATAGAAAAAGTATGGGTAAAGTGGTAAAAATCTTTTTCTAAAAAGAAAAATTATGAAAGAAGAAAATTATTTTGGAACGGACAAAAAAAAGGAGGACAATTATTTAAAAACGGAGGGAGTATATGTTTTTAGGAAAAGGTAAAAACGACAATGTGGGTAACCTTTGCAATGTCCGCGTCATCTCCGGCCTCCCCGCCACTAACAATAGGGAGAGACTCGTGAACATCGACGACGAGCGACACGTTATCAGCTTCAACATGATTTTATGAAATTTTATGTTGGAATAAGCTAAGTAATGGTGGTTGTACTGGTACACATGCTTTGACATAGCTAATTAACATTTTCCGTCGCTAAAAGTTTTCAGAATTTAATTTCTTTTTATTTTCAGCGACGGAAAATTCCGTCGCTAAAGGTGACCTTCAGCGACGGAAAATTTCGTCGCTGAAAATAAATTAAAAATTAAATTCTGAAATATATATAAAATATCAATAATATTTGAAATTAAATTAAAATTAAATTGAAATATTATTTGAAAAGTTAATTTAATAATATAATATCAATAATTAAAATGATTAACATCAATATAATTAAAAATTTAAAACATTCACATTACATCTTAACTTAACGTAACTTAACGTAATGTAACTTAACGTAACGTCACTTAACTTAACTTAACGTAACGTAACGTAACGTAATGTAATGTAATGTAACGTATCGTAACTTAACGTAACGTAACATAACTTAATGTAACGTAACGTAATGTAACTTAAATTAACTTAACTTAACTTAACTTAACGTAACATAACTTAACTTAGCTTAACGTAACTTAAGTTAACTTAACGTAACGTAACTTAACTTAACTTAACGTAACGTAATGTAACTTAACTTAACTTAACTTAACTTAACTTAACTTAACTTAACGTAACTTAACTTAACTTAACTTAACTTAACTTAACTTAACGTAACTTAACGAAACTTAACTTAACTTAACTTAACTTAACTTAACGTAACTTAACTTAACTTAACTTAACTTAACTTAACTTAACTTAACATAACTTAACTGAGCTTAACGTAACTTAACTTAACTTATAGTAACGTAACTTAACTTAACCTAACTTAACTTAACTTAACTTAACTTAGCTTAACTTAACTTAACTTAACTTAAACGTAACGTAACTTAACGTAACTTAACTTAACTTTACGTAACGTAACTTAACTTAACGCAACTTAACTTAACTTCTTAACTTAACTTAACTTAACTTAACTTAACTTCATTAACTTAACTTAACTTAACTTAACTTAACTTAACGTAACGTAACTTAACTTAACCTAACTTCACTTAACTTAACTTAGCTTAACTTAACTTAACTTAACTTAACTTAACTAGTTACTTAACATAACTTAACTTAACGTAACTTAACTTAACTTAGCTTAACGTAACACAACTTAACTTAACTTAAACGTAACATAACTTAACTTAACTTAACTTAACTTTCTAACTTAACTTAACTGCAACTTAACTTCAACGTAACATAACTTAACTTAACTTAATCCTTAAATTAACATTAACTTAACTTAACTTAACTCTTAACTTAACTTAACTTAACTTAACTTAACGTAACTTAACTTAACCAAATTAACTTAACTTAATCAACACAACTTAACTTAACTTTAACTTAACCAAATCAATCTAACTTAACCACCTAACGCAACTTAACTTAACTAACTTAACGCAACTTAACTTAACTTAACTTAACTTAACCAACTAACTTAACTTTAACTTAACCAACTTAACTTAACTTAACACAACGCAACTTAACATTAACCCAACTTAGCTTTTAACGTAACGCAATCTTAACTTAACTTAACTTAACAACTTAACTTAACTTAACTTAACCTAACTAACTTAACTTAACTTAACTTAACATAACTTAACTTTAACTTAACGCAACTTAACTTAACTTAACGTAACTTCAACTTAACTTAACTCAATCCAACTAACTTTAACTTAACTTAACGAACTTAGCTTAACTTAACTTAACTTAACTTTAACTTAACTTAACTTAACTTAACTTCTTAACTTCAACGTAACTTAACTTAACTTAACTTAACTTAACTTAACTTAACTTAACTTCTAACTTAACTCAACTTAACGTAACAAAAACTTAACATAACTTAACTTAACTTAACCAACTTAACTTAGAACAAACGTAACGCAACTCAAAAACGTCTCAACTTAACTAACTTAAACTTAACTTAACATTAACGCAACGCAACTTTAACTTAACTTAACTAAAAAACCAACTAAACACCAAAAAAAAATTCTAACTTAACTTAACTTAACGTAACTTAACTTAAAACGCAACTTAACTTAACTTCAACTTCTAACTTAACTTAACTTAACTTAACTTAACTTAACAACTTAACTTAACTTAACTTAACGTAACAAACTTAACTTAACCTAACTAACTTAACTTAACTTAACTTAACCTTCTAACTTCAACTTAACTTAACTTAACTTAACTTAACTAACTTAACTTAACTTAGCTAAACTTAACGTAACTTAACTTAACTCAATCCCCAACTTCAACTTAACTTTAAACTTAACCTCTAACTTAACTTAATCCTAACTTAGCTTAACTTAACGCAACAAATAACTTAACTTAACTTAACTTAACGCAACGTAACTTAACTTAATCTCTAACTTAACTCCTAACTTAACTAATTGCAACTTAACTTAACTTAACCTAACTTCTTAACTTAACTTAACTTAACTTAACTTACTTTAACTAACTTAACTTAACTTAACTTAACTTAACTTAACTTCTAACTCAACTTAACTTAACTTAACTTAACGTAACTTAACTTAACTTCTTTCAACGCAACGTCCTCCTTAACTTAACTTAACTAACTAACTTAACCTATCTACTTAACTCAACGCAACCAACGCAACTTCTTAACTTCACTCACTAACATAACGCAACGCAATTCAACTTAACTAACGCAACTCAATCCCAACTTAACTTAACTTCTAACTTAACTTAACATAACTTAACTTAACCCAACTTAACTTCTAACGCAACTTAACCAACTTCAACTTTAACCAACGCAACCAACTTAACGCAACTAACCATTCAACTTAACTTCAACTAACTCAACTTAACTTAACGCAACACAACGTAACTTAACTTAACGCAACTTAACTTAACTTAACTTAACTCAACTTAACCCAACTTCAACTTAACGCAACGTAACGCAACTCAACTAACCAACGCAACTTAACTAACCAACTTAACTTAACTTAACTTAACTTAACTAAAACTCAACTTAACTTAACTTAACTTAATTTAACGCAACCTAACTTAACTTAACTTCAACGTAACTTAACTTCAACTTAACTTAATCTAACTTAACTTCTTAACCAACTTAACTTAAATTCTTAACTTAACGCAACTTAACTTAACTTAACATGCTTAACGCAACTTAACTTAACTTAAACTTAACTTAAACTTAACGCAATCCTAACTTTCCAACTTAAAATTTAACTTAACTCAACTTAATCTAACTTAACTTAAATCCAGCTTTAACTTAACTTCAACTTAACTTAACTTAATCTCTTAACTTAACTCAACTTTAATCCTAACTTAACTTAACTTAACTTCTAACTTAACTCTAACTCAACTTTAACTTAACTTAACTTAACAACCTAACTTCAACTTCTTAACTTAACTTAACTCAGCTTAACTTAACGTAACTAACTTAACTTAACTTAACTTAACTTCAACTTAACTTAACTTAACTTAAATTAACTTAACTTTAACTTAACTTAATTTAACTTAACTTAAGCAACTTAACTTAACTCTTAACTAACTTCAACGCAACTTCAACCTCAACCAATCGCAACACAACTTAACTCTATCTAATTCTAAACCTCAACTTAACCAACTTAACTTCAACGCAACTCACTTCAACTTAATTTCTAACTTAACTTAACTTAACTTAACTTAATTAAAATCCTAACTTAACGCAACTTAACTTCAACTAACGCAACCAACTTCTTAACTTAACTTAACTTAACTTCAATCTAAACTTAACTTAACTTAACTTAACTTAACGTAACACTTACCAACTTCAATCTCAATCCTAACTTAACTAACGCAACTTAAAACTTAACACAACTAACGCAACTCTCAACCCAACTTAACGCAACTTAACTCAACTTAACCCAACGCAACGCAACTTAACTAACTCAACTTAACGCAACATAACTTCTTAACTTAACGCAACTTAACTTCAACTTAAACGCAACTTCAACTTCAACTTAACTCAACTTCAACTTCAACGCAACGCAATCCCAACTTAACCAATTCAACCCAACTTCAACTTCAACTTAATTCCAGCCAATTAACTTCAACTTCAACTTAGCCTCTAACTTCAACCAACTTCAACTTAACTTAACTTAACCAACGCAACTTCAACTTCAACTTCTTACCCTACTTTCAACGCACTTAACGCAATTAACTTAACTTAACTAAACATAACTTAACTTAACTTAATCCTAACTAACTTAACTTAACTTAACTTCAACCTCACATAACTTAACTCAACACAACCCAACTTAACTTAACTTAACTTCAACTTAACTTCAACTTAACTTAACTTAACTCTAACTTAACTTCAACTCTAACTCCTCAACTCTATCTCAACTCAATTAACGCAACTTAACTTAACTTATTCCTACCTCACGCAACTTAACCAACTTAACCTCAACTTCAACTTAACTTAATCCTTAACTTAACCCAACGCAATCTCAACTTAACTTAACTTAACTTAACGCAACTTAACTCTAACTTAACTTAACCAACTTAACTTAACTTCAATCTCAACTTCAACGCAATCTCAACTTCTAACGCAACTCAACCAAACGCAACTTAACTTCAACTTCAACGCAACTTCATCCTCAACTTAACGCAATGCAACTTCTAACTTCAACTTCAACTTCAACTTCAACTTCAAATCAGCTTCAACTTCAACACAATCCAACTCAACTTCAACTTAACTTAACTTAATCTTCAATCTCAATCCAACTTAACTTCAACCAACGCAACTTCAATCCTAACTTAACTTCAACCCAACGAACTCAACCCAACTCTCAACGCAACGCAACTTAATCCTTAACTTAACTTCAACTTCAACCAACCAACTTCACCCCAGCCTCAATCCAATCTAACGTAACGAAGTTAACTTAATCAATCTAACGCAAAAATTATACTTTACAATAAGTTCAAGTGCAACTGCCGAGTCTAACAAAAATAGGCAAAATAATATTATTTAACTAAATTAACTAAATTAAATTAGATTTGATAATTTAATAATATTATATTATGCATTATTTACACCACTTTTTTATTATTAAATTAAAGATAAAAGCTATAAATTGAAAATTTAAATTAAGAAAAAAAATCAAATAAAACTGTTTTATCTATTTACTAAATTAAATTCAAGATAAACAAAGATAGTGTAAATTGTATTGTATTTATATAAACCCACAACTAAAAACACACAAAAAACCCTAGGTATAAACACAACTCTAAACCCTAATCTCAAACACTCTCTCTTTCTAAACTCACTGCACTCACTCCTCCATGTCCTCTCTCTCTCTCATCCAAGACGACCTCTCGACAAGCCGCCGCACTAAAGATCATCGACACACCGATCTCCAACCAAGGCCCACTCTATCTATCTCTCTCTGCTCAAATGCATCGGCGAATCCCTTCATCTTCTTCCATCCCCTTCATCCCCGATTTCCCCAAACCCACCGTACTCTCAAGCCCATCTCTTCCCTGCTTCTTCTCACCTTGATTCAGTAGCCGTCTTCGTCAAATCCACCATAGTCGGCCAAGCTTCATCTCCATCTCTTTCCTCCACCCCGTTCGCCCAAAGCCTCCACCAAACCTCCAAATGAAATAACCCAAAATCTGGCCGCCATCCTCAACGCCAGTCGCCATATCTGGTTCCAGCTCTGTCGTTATTCTTAGTGACCAGCTCCCCTTCTTCTTCGTCTCCGCTGATCGTCTCCCCACCAGCCGTCGTTTCTCTCTCTCTCTCTAACTGTAAGTCTCTCTCTCAATCTCTCGCTCTTTCTTTCTCTCTCCATCTCTCGCGCTTCTACTACTTCGATCGACCCTCGCTCATGCTAAGTTGTAGTTGCTAACTTGTGAATACAACCACTAAATTGCAGATTCATAGCGACTTCGACTCATCTCCGGTTCTCCATCTGTACCAGATTGCAAGATTCTATCTCGTTCTCTCTCACTCATACAGTAAGTCTCTCTCTCTCTTAATATCTTTGCTTTGTGGGTTCAGAGTTCAGAGTTTAGAGTCCTTTTGTGAGTTCGTTCAACTTGGGTTTGTAATTTTTCCCTTTCTTTTTACATGTTTGCACTGCTAGTTTCTATTGCTGGGCTGTTTGGAATTTTGTTCACAAAACCAAATTGAAGATTCTGTAGTTTGGTGAATTTTTCACAAATTGATAGAGAGGAGGCATGCTATCTATTGTAGAAGGTAGTAACTAGAAAGACTTGCCAGACATATATTGAAGATTGCGTTAGAAGTCCTTAGTGAACTTGAGAAGAATTCTTACATAGACTTACTGAAAGCTAATTTCCGTTGTTTAATGTTTTTTACCGTCAATAGACTCAATACCAACCCTTTTGTGGTGTGCTTTCCAAGTTTCCAGATAGATTGTGAAACATCTGAACCATATTTTCTAGAATGTAATGGTTTGTGTTACTTAGCATAGTTAGGGACATACCATACTGTGAAATCACAGTTACTTAGTCTCTCTTTTGATATATTTTAGTGACAACAAGAACGAATCCATACCCATTTTGCTATTCTTTTAGATGAAGGAGTGTAAGGTGCTTGTACCCACCCCTTATTGTCCAATGCTAATTGCCTCTTCTACCATGATCATAGTGATTCTTGAAAATTTGGTATGGCTTTTTTAAAAAAACTGAGAAGACAAGTAGGAATGAGAATACAAAAAGAGAGGCTTAGATTATTTGATTCTCTAAATAATTTGGCTTTGTTTGCCTTATTGGGAGAGAGAAAGAGAAATGGGATTTGATATATGGTAGTATAGGTATAGTGTTAATCTAGGTTGGATGCTTTTGAACATCATGGATGGTTCTTAGTCATTTGAATTTTTCTTGGACATGTGGAAAGTCCACTTCTCAACTGTTGTTCACTTTTCTTCTTCTTGGCATCGTATGCAAGTGGGTTAGGCCATCTTTTGGTTCTCTCCTCTATTAAATCGACATAGTTTTGACAACAAAGTGGACCACGGCACGGTCGAGAGCCGAGAGCCAAGAGATTTGTTTCCAACATCTTATGTATTAAGTGGGTAATTGTGTTAATTACTCGAGGTGAGTTTATGTATTTTTTCTACTAGTCTTTGTGTCGTGCCCATGGCACGGCGCGAGTAGGAAGAATAAATCAATATATATTTTAATCATGTTTCAAAAACAGTCTAAAATTGTGTTTTATATATTTTTCATTAAATAATTAAAAATGTATTAAACAAAAAAAAATGGACTTAACAACATTCTTGGATATATCGACATTTATTCGAATATTGACACGTCCCATAATTGAGAACGATGTATTAAAAATATATTTTAAAATTAAAATAAAAACAGTAATAAAAACAGTTTTTTCTTTTAACAACATTCTTGGATATATCGACATTTATTCGAATACTGACACGCCCCATAATTGAGAACGATGTATTAAAAAATATATTTAAAATTAAAATAAAAACAATTTTTTCTTTTAGAGTGGTTTTAACAAAATAAAAAAAACGAACATATTTTGTAAGAAAAACCCAATAAATTGTGATTTAGACATTTTTCATTAACAACATTCTTGGATATATTGACATTTATTCGAATACTGACACGTCCCATAATTGAGAACGATGTATTAAAAAATATTTTTTAAAATTAAAATAAAAACAGTAATCAAAACAGTTTTTTTTCTTTTAGAGTGGTTTTAACAAAATAAAAAATCGAAAGAATTTTCGAATTAGTGTTCATACATATTATTACTTATTCCATTTATAAAAAATTAAAATAAAAAAAATTCTTTTAGAGTGGTTTTATTATTGAAGTAATTTTACCTTTTAAATTATGTTAGGAATTTTGATTCAGGGGGATTTTGGAGAAACCGTAGGGGAGTTGGAATCGTAGAGGGAGAGGGGGGACGCATAGGGATAAGGGTTGTGCGGGGAACGGCTAACTGCCGCTCACACATGTGCAATTTGAAATAAATTACAACCGTTTGATATAAGTAAAAATAATCAATCTCAACCGCTCTTTATCCCACTGAGCTCTATTGTATAGTAGATTTTGGAACTTATGATATATAATGGTCTCATATTATATGATTTTCATTGTACTGCTCCTTGTGTGAATTTCTTGTATGATCTTAGTGTCCTTTATTTACAGTTTTGTAGTGTCAATACCGAGTTGAAGAAAAAATGAGTGGTGAAGATAATAGACATAACAACGAGGACAAAGGACTGTTCTCTAGTTTTTGCTTTGGAATTGCGGTGGCGATGCGCCATTCCCATGGCCATGGTGGGTATCCTCCTCAAGGATATCCTTATCCCCCTCAAGGTTACCCCCCCCCCTCAGGATATCCTCCACATGGTGGATACCCGCCAGCTGGGTACCCACCATCACCATATCCTCCACCAGGTGGATACCCCCCTGCAAGTTATCCCCCAGCAGGTTATCCTCCTGCTGGCTATCATGGTACATCAGGTGCATATTATCCAGGTAATTACTTCCATTTCCCCAACCCCAACCCCAACCCCAACCCAAACCCCACCCCCACTCCCAACCCCAACCCCAATCCCAAACCTTAAACCTAACCCTAACCCCAACCCCAAACCTAAACCATAACCTAAACCATAAACCATAACACTTAACCTAAACCTAAACCTAAACCATAACACTTAACCTAAATCATAAACCTAAACCTAAACCCCAAACCTAAATCTAAACAACCTAAACTTAAACCTAACAAACCCTAACCCTTAATTTAATTGTAACCCTAAACTTTAAAACTAACCTAAACCTAAACCATACACTAAAACCTAAACCTAACCCCACCCCCACCCCCACCCCAACCCAAAACCTAAACCCTAAACCTAAACCTAAACCCTAACCCTAAACCATAACCCTAAACCTAAACCTTAACCTTAAACCTAAACCATAACACTAAAACCTAAACCTAACCCACCCCACCCCCCCCACCCCCCAACCCAAAACCTAAACCCTAAACCCTAAACCTAACCCAAAACCTAAACCCTAAACCCAAAACCTAACCCTTAAACCTAAACCTAAACCATAACACTAAAACCTAAACCTAACCTAACCCTAAACCTAAACCTAAACCCTAAACCTAACCCTAAACCTAAACCATAACACTAACCTTAAACCTAAACCATAACACTAACCTTAAACCTAAACCATAAAAACCATAAACCATAACGCTAAACCTAAACCATAACACTTAACCTAAACCAAAACCTAAACATAAACCTAAACCTAAACCCTAAAAACCTAAATAACCCTTAACAACCTAAACTTTAAACTAACTAAACCTAAACCATAACACTAAAACCTAAACCTAATAACCCTATAAACTTAAACCTAAACCCTAAACCTAACCCTAAACCTAAACTAACCTAAACCTAAACCATAACACTAAAACCTAAACCTAACCCCACCCCCACCCCCAACCCCACCCCCCAACCCTAAACCTAAACCCTAAACCCTAAACCTAACTCTTACACCTAAACCCTAAACCCTAACCCTTAAACCTAAACCTTAACACTAAACCTAAACCATAACACTAAAACCTAAACCTAACCCCACCCCACCCCCAATCCCAACCCAAAACCTAAACCCAAAACCCAAAACCTAACCCTTAAACCTAAACCCTAAACCCTAAACCCTAAACCTAACCGTTAAACCTAAACACTAAACCTAAACCATAACACTAACCTTAAACCTAAACCATAACACTAACCTTAAACCTAAACCCTAAACCATAAACCATAACACTAAACCTAAACCATAATACTAAACCTAAACCATAACACTTAACCTAAACCAAAACCTAAATCATAAACCTAAACCTAAACCCCAAACCTAAATCTAAACAACCTAAACTTAAACCTAACAAACCCTAACCCTTAATTTAATCGTAACCCTAAACTTTAAAACTAACCTAAACCTAAACTGAAACCTTAGCCCATAATTTTAGCCTAATAACTTATAATTCGTTTGGTAGAAGTTAAAACACTAGTGATTACTGGAGTTAGTGATTAGGAATGTGAATAATATGATGAACATGTTATAGAACATATTAGCTAGTTAGAACGAGTGTCGTTTCATTGTCTAACTTGACAATATATTCCAATGTCGGTTCTAATGCATTTTTGGTCACTCCATGTCAATTGCATTTGTAAACCACTCCTGAATAAAGTTAAAAGCTTAGAAACCCGTTCGAGAATCCTTAATGGGTGTTGATGTTCAACATGTGCTTGATGTTCGTGTTGTCGTCAACATCTATTATAGGTTCTTGAATTGTCCGTTTGGACAGTTTGGAAATGTACGATGTGTGTACTTTAAAACATTATTGTCTTTTATAAATGTTAATGTATTTGATATCTTAGATATTTTGGTCGCATTTTCCATTGTTCTCTGGGTGTATACTAGACGTGGGTTGTAACGACCTTGTCTATGTCGTGCACTTGGAGAGCCATGCAGAAGTGCTGTCGAAATTATCTTGGGTATCTTGCAATAACATATAGACAATAATGTGATTAAATTAAAGTACATACTATCGTGAGTTTCTGAATGGGATAGAAGCCTGACCTGAAATCAAGTAATTAATTAACATTCCAGTTTTGTGTCATCCATCGATTAGATTGAGTGTACGTGTAATATATAAATTGTAATGCAGAAGTGATGTCTAGTAATGATGATCGTAGTTGGATGTACAATCGGAGGTTGCCAAATCAAATGGGTATCACAGATGAGTTCATAAGAGGGTTGAAGGAGTTTATTGAATTTGCTACAAGAAATCCCAGCTACATGAATGGTGATAAGATTAGGTGTCCATGCGTCAAGTGTCGTAATAACAAGTTCCTACGTGTGATCGAAACTCAGAAACATCTTTTGCAGAACGGGTTTGAAGTCGGGTACAAACGGTGGATAACTCATGGTGAGCAAATCATAGTGCGTCCAAATGTTTCAAATAATCCCCCTATGAATATTCATGTACCTCCTCAACCCGATCCTATTATTGTGGATGTAGAACCACCTTTGAATATGGAAGATATGGTTAGGGATGCAGCTGGTCCTGAATTTGATTGGTCATTGAACCAAGAGCAGGAACCAACTCCTACAGCCAAGAAATTTATTGATGTTATGGACTCTGGAAAAGAGAAGGTTTATCCAAGTTGTGAGATCAGTGTGTTGGAGGCTGTAGCTGAGCTCCTTAACATAAAGGCTGATTGCAATATTAGTCAGTCTGCTTATAATCGTATCATGAAAGCAATTAAGCGGTTGTTGCCGAAAGAGAATAAGATGGTCAATAACTTCTATGAGACAAAGAAGTTGGTTGGGCAGATTGGACTATGTTATGAAAAGATCGATGCGTGTAAGAATGACTGCATGCTATTTTACAAGGAAGATGCACATAAGACAAAGTGTTCAATTTGCGGTGAAAGTAGATATAAGCCAAATCGAAGGGGTAGTTCAAAACACAAGAAAAACAAACCACATAAGCAGCTTGCTTACATGCCGTTGATTCCGAGATTGCAACGCCTACGCTGCCTAAATCTATCGCAAGCAATGCGTTGGCATAAGGAAAGTTCGCGTGAAGAGGGTGTGTTGATTCATCCTAGTGACGGGGAAGCTTGGAAACACTTTGATAATACTTATCCGGACTTTGCGTCTGAAGCAAGAAATATAAGGTTATGTATCTGCTCTGATGGTTTCAATCCATTTGGTCCTGGGGCAAAATCTTATTCTTGTTGGCTGGTTATAGCCAATGTCTACAATCTTCCCCCGTGGTTGTGTATGAGTGATCCTTACATGTTCTTGTCTTTATTCATCCCTGGACCAAACAGCCCTGGAAAGAACATTGACGTCTATCTCCGACCGTTGATGGATGAATTGAAACAACTTTGGGAGGATGGGGTCGAAACGTGGGATGCTTTCAAACGAGAGAATTTCATCCTGAAGGCTGCGTTGATGTGGACAATTAATGACTTCCCTGCATATGGGATGTTATCGGGGTGGAGCACCCACGGGAAGTTGGCTTGCCCGTATTGTATGAGTGACACAAAGTCGTTCACGCTAAAGCACTTTGGAAAACCATGTTGGTTCGATTGCCATAGACAATTTCTTCCGGAGGACCACCCTTTCAGGACCCAGAAGAATGCGTTTAAAAAGAATAAGAATGATCATGATGACCCCCCGATTCGTTTGAGTGGTGAAGCGGTCTATAGAGAGGTAT
This sequence comes from Codonopsis lanceolata, assembly GCA_013146195.2. Lineage (NCBI taxonomy): Eukaryota > Viridiplantae > Streptophyta > Magnoliopsida > Asterales > Campanulaceae > Codonopsis > Codonopsis lanceolata. The sequence continues at coordinate 172,017,359 of CM028377.1, forward strand.
CTAGATTGCCCCCCGAACCTCGGTGGGGGAAAAAGTTTTCAAAGAACAAAATTCAAGGGTTCGGGACTTCCCATAACTGGACCAAGAGGAGTATATTTTGGGAGTTGCCATACTGGAAAACTAATCTCATTCGACATAACCTTGACGTGATGCACATTGAGAAGAATGTGTTTGATAATGTTTTTAACACGTTGATGGATTTCAAGGCAACTAAAGACACAGTCAAAGGTCGAATGGACCTTAAGGAAATTTGTAGGCGGCCGACGTTAGAGTTGGTTGAGGTCAATGGTAAAACAGTGAAACCGATGGCTCAATACGTGCTTACAAAGGAAAACAAACAACACATCTTGAAATGGCTCAAGAGTTTAAGGCTTCTAGATGGTTATGCGTCTAACATTGGTAACTGTGTCAATCTAGAGGAAGGGAAAGTGCAGGGTTTGAAGAGTCATAATTGCCACGTTTTACAGGATAGACTACTTCCGATTGCTCTCAGGGATCTCTTTCCTGACAATATCTGGGTGGCATTAACAGAGTTAAGTGAGTTTTTTCGAGCGTTAACATCTACCACACTACGTGTTGATGACATGAAAAAGCTCGACGAGAGCATTGTAGTCACTTTGTGCAAACTTGAGAAGATATTTCCTCCTTCGTTCTTCGATTCTATGGAGCATTTACCGGTCCACTTGGCATACGAAGCTAGAGTCGGTGGTCCAGTTCAATACAAATGGATGTATCCATTTGAGAGGTAATTGAATTTATTCTATTTTTAGATAATTTGAGCGTTAACAATACCTTCTTTAACATTATTTATGTTTTAATTACAAATGACTTTTAGGTATCTAGGACAATTGAAAAGGAAGATGAGCAATAGGGCCAAGGTTGAGGCCTCAATTTCAGAGGTTGTTATTATAGATGAGATTGTTGCCTTTGCCGGAACATATTTTCATCGTGATGTTGATACGAGATTGACTAGGGTTGGACGCAATTATGATGGTGGTTATCCGGTGTCTAATGGAAGCATCTCTGTATTTTCATCCCCTGGTCGATTCCTTGGTAAACGGGTTGGTACGCGTATGCTAACCGCCAAGGAGTTTGACGCGATCTCACTCTATGTTCTTCTTAACTGTGACGAGGTTGAGGAATATGTGAAGTAAGTTATGTTTATGCCTCGTTGATTAAATTATGCATGTTTACCTGCATATATATGAAATGTCTTGTTCAATCCTATTGCAAAATGTTTGAAGATTTAGCTCGAGATTTATCTCCAGAACTCATCACGATTAGGAATGACAAAGAATTTCCAAGTTGGCTAAGGAAATATGTAAATATATCGTTTCATTTAAATTTGTCCATACACTTTTTAAAACATTCAATCTTAAAATTGTAGCTGAGCATTGGTTACATATTGTTTTATAGATAGCTGAACATCCGGGTGATGCCAAAGCTGCGAGGTTAAAACATTTAGCACAGATCCATACTTGAACGTTAATTTATACAACGGTTATTTTGTGAATGGCTATGTTTTTCATACCAAAACTTATGGGGAGTCAAAATTAACGTGGAATGACTCTTAAAGGAAATCTTGAGTATTACGAGGAAGTTGAATTTGGGTGGAAACAATTCAATAGTGGCGATAGTTTAAGAAGCATCTATTTGACATGTAAAGGACTATGTACTTAACAATATACATGACACCCTCATACTGGTGGGTCTTAAGACTAATTTATGAACATACAACTTAGTTATTCGACAAGTTTCATCGCCTAATCTCCATATGGGCCACTCATATTCCTCAAAATGTTGATGAACCCGAGGAGGATGCTTTAGATCTTTAAAGCTTTAAATTTAAGAAGAACTGAGTGTAGTAATTCGAGTCGAGAGGATGAGGAAGAAGATTCATTGTAAAATCTCAAAATATGAAAATTTACTCTTATAATTTATGTATTAGTTATTCAATTAACTATATTGTATTGTTTTTCTATTGCTTAAGTTTTATATTTTTATTGTATTTAGAGATGAGTTCGTCTAGACCTTCAAGAGCGGGTAAGAAGACCCGTCGTTTATTTTCCTTGATCACGGGACGCAACCGTCCCGCTCTGTTGATATGACTGATGGCGGTGCAGAGTCCGGTGGAGACAGACATACATGCTCCTCCTCCGGAACAGGTACTACGACTTCTAGTCGTTTAGATTTCGAGGGGAGGATATATGTCTATTTATCTCCCAATTACAATGAGTAAGTACTATTCTTTAGTTTGATATAATTTGTTTTTTTTTGTTTTATATAAAATTCATTAACATTTAAGTTAATTCGTTATTGTATAAATATACTTGGCAGGTTTGTAGGTGCATACCCTTCACCCGGCAATTGGATTGGGGAGTATTGGTGGCGTCAAGTACTCCGTGAGTTTTGGCCCTCGTATACAAAGTTGTCCAACGAGGAGAAGGAAAATATTTGGGAGGCCTTCAAGGTAATGTCTTAATATTTTTTATTTTTATTAAATGTTAGTTTGTAATTAAAATGTTATAATTCTATTTTTATATTGTAGTTGAAATATACATGGACGGAGGACTATGAGGAGGCCATGATAAAGGCCATTTTCATTGCTCAATGCAGCAAATTATATAGGGATCATATAGGTAAAACATTTATTTATCCTTGGCTTAATATTATAATGTTATCATTATATGTTTATGAGATGACTAAATTTTTAATAGGTAGCACATTTATCTATGCTTAGCTTAATTTTATAATGTTTATCATTATATGTTAATGAGATGATTATATTTTTAATAGGTAACACAAAAAAAGAATGTTGGAAGAATCGTGCAACTCCCGTGAGACCGACGTGGATGACCGAGGAAGTGTTTGCTGAGTTTTGCACTTACTGGGGGTCGGAGAAGGCCGCTGCAATCTCCAATCAGGCTACGCAAAATAGGATGAGCACGCCAGGGAGTGGCACGAAGCATACGATGGGGACAATAAATGTAGCTGAGCATCATATGCGTATGGTACGTATGCTAGTGTAAATTCAATGTATTAATGTTTAAACATCGATTTATGGACGTTTGTTAGCTGGGTAGCCATGTTGATGCTATGAAATCCATGGTTGTAGTTTAATTGACTTTGAAACCAAAGAAGATAACTATATGTATGTTAGGGGGTGTTAGTGTAAATGATAAGAAATAAAGGGGGTGTTAGTGTAAATTTAGTATAGTAATGCTTAAACATCAATTTATGTACGTTTGTTAGTTGGGTAGCCATGTTGATGCTATGAAATCCATGGTTGTAGTTTAATTGATTTTGAAACCAGAAAAGATAACTGTATGTACGTTGAGGGGTGTTAGTGCAAATGGTAAGAAATAAAGGGGTGTTAGTGTAAATTAAGTGTATTGATTTTGGGTAGCCATGTTGATGCTATGAAATCCATGGTTTTAGTTTAATTGATTTTGAAACCGAACAACATTTATAACTGTATGTACGTTGGGGGTGTTAGTGTAAATGGTAAGAAACAAAGGGGGTGTTAGTGTAAATTTAGTATATTAATGCTTAAACATCAATTTATGTACGTTTGTTAGTTGGGTAGCCATGTTGATGCTATGAAATCCATGGTTGTAGTTTAATTGATTTTGAAACCAAAAAAGATAAGTGTATGTACGTTGAGGGGTGTTAGTGCAAATGGTAAGAAATAAAGTGGTGTTAGTGTATATTAAGTGTATTGATTTTGGGTAGCTATGTTGATGCTATGAAATCCATGGTTTTAGTTTAATTGACTTTGAAACCAAACAACATTTATAACTGTATGTACGTTGGGGGTGTTAGTGTAAATGGTAAGAAACAAAGGGGGTGTTAGTGTAAATTTAGTGTATTAATGTTTAAACATCGATTTATGTACGTTTGTTAGCTAGGTAGCCATGTTAATGCTATGAAATCCATAGTTTTAGTTTAATCGACTTTGAAAGCAAAGAAGATAACTATATGTACGTTAGGGGGTGTTAGTGTAAATGGTAAGAAACAAAGGGGGTGTTAGTGTAAATTTAGTGTATTAATTAATGCTTAAACATTGTTTTATGTATATTTGTTAGCTGGGTAGCCATGTTGATGCTATGAAATCAGTTAATTGACTTCGAAACCAAATAGGGTGTGTTCAAGGAAATACCATGAAATTATGTTATTTGGTTTAACTAAATTAATTATAATGATTGTAGGAAAGAGAATATGGCTACGTCAGTTTTCTTGATGTGTTTGTTAGTACACATACTAGGCCCGGTACCTCTGTTGATGACCCTCCACAGTGGGTTGATGATAGATCATCATCGACATTTGTAAGTAAACTTTAATTGAAAGACCTTCTTTTGAATATGTAAATTTATTTATGTTTATTATATTGTGTATATGATAATATTTGTTTGTTTTATTGGCAGTCTGGATATAAGTCGAAGGTATTGGAGGAAGATGTTGACCCTATCCAGCCCATTCCATTTGTTCCTCAAGTTTGGAAAGATTTGACCCTTGAAGGACAAAAAAAGAGGGGAGATAGAGTGTTCGGAATGGGGGACCATGGGTTGCAATGCGCATTGTCGGCACGTCGCTCGTTTGATATTAGTCCCAACACTCAACAACTTTCAAGGATAGAGACTTTGGAAGCACGCTTGGCTGAGGAGCAACGTTTGACTGTGGAATATCGGGAACAAAACGAGCGACAACTTGCAGAAATAATGGCGACAATGCAAAGCATGACACAACAGATGCATGGGTCTTCGAACACTCCCTCCATTAGTACCGGGTCCCCTTTTCATCCCAGAAATCTCTTCCAGGATCAGCCCCCCTCCCCCATTTTGATTATTGGTATTGTTTGAAGGAAATATTGATATTGTTTGATTTTGTATGTATATATTTGGCACTTCAATGTAATAATATTTAGAGTTTGATGTTTTTAAATTGGTTTTATATTATTGTTTATTTTGTATTAATTGTTATATTATCATGTACAAAAATTTATAATGGTAGTATTTTTATGTATTTTTTTAATTTTTTTCCATTAATAGTGACGAAAATTTCCGCTGCTGAAATTAAAATTTAATTATTTTTAAAAGCCTTTAGCGATGGAAATTTTCGTCGCTGAAATTAAAATTTAATTATTTTTTAAATGCCTTTAGTGACGGAAATTTCCGTCGCTGATATTAACCTTTAGCGACGGAAATTGGTCCGTCAGACATTTGCGACGCGTGATCACCGACGGGCCAGCGACAGAAAAATTCCGTCGCTGAGAAGCCATTAGCGACGAAAAATTCCGTCGCTAAAGGTCATTTTTCTAGTAGTGGTATATAGTGATTCAGGGGGCTTCCTTCGCGATCTCCATCTCTGTATTACGGTGCCTGCTTGAACACGCTTCCAGGCTTTTTCTTTCACGAATGTGTTGATGTCTAAAGGAGGGAGTTTCTATAAAATAAGCTCACACATCAATAAGCTAGGAGAGGTCTTCGTTTGCTTTTCTCCTTTTTTATGAAAGAGGATAGTGATAGGCCTTCTGGGCTAGGAGGATAGCAAGAGAGTAAGTGAAAGTGTTGGTCCCAAATAGGCTCAATCTAGGTTAGAGGGGGCGGGGTTGAATAGCCTAGATGTGTTTTTAAAATTCCTTTAAAAACTTTTTGAAGTGTTCTTCTTCCCTTTTTAAAATAGCTAACTTTTAAGGAATAGTTAGGGCAGCGGAAAACAGATAAGAGGCTGTTGTTTTTTAATAGACCAAACAACAGATTAAAACATATATAACGATAGCAGTTATTATGGAAGACAAGATAAGCAGAAATAGTTCAAACAATACGCGAGAATTTAAAAGTGGTACGTACTATGAAAAGTACTACGTCCACTACCAAAGTGGTTAGTTTTGATTTTGAAAGATGCACTTGTTTATCCACTAGGTGAGAAAGTTAGATCTCTAACGGATCGTGTATAAATTAGTTTTCAACCAAGTGTATAATGATGAGAGAAACAATCAATGAATAATTGATCTCTCAAGGGCTAAAGTAAAGAATAGTTAATTTCAAACTAGAAGAAGTTGAAAGCAAGATAAGATCGAATGGCAGATCTGCAGCTTCAGGGAGTTTGGTGAAGTGTTAGTTCTTGTCCTTTGGATCTCTTGAATGCTTGAGCATTAAAGATGAAGTTTTAGTATTGAATGAGCAAGCGAGATTATTGTTTTAGATCTTCAAAACTTGAATTTATACCAGGGGAGATCTTCAGGACCGTTGGATTGAGAGTGGATAGTTTGAATCCAACGTTATAATTCATTAAATGCACTTCGAGGATTTATAGAATGCGTGCAGCAACAGACATCAGAGATGCAGTGATGCAGAGGCAGACATTCCCAAACAGAGTAAGTTTTCAGCTTGCAGTCGTTACAGCTTGAAAGTCTTCTTAGCCAAAAGAGGTAATGTCTTCAGTTTTCATGATTCAGTCAACAGTCTGGCAGTTGTCTGTGCCATTTGTCTGAAGATATATAATGACATAGTTGACTTCTTTGGGAGGGAAAACTGATGGAGATAATTTGAATATTATTTGACTAGATATTAAAAATATTTAGTATAAATAATATGTGTCCTAAATCCACGTGTTTGGCTGAACTTCGATCTTGGGCTGAGTAGACTTCAAAGTCCGCTGGTAAGACGTGTTTTTAAGGTTGCTGTTGAAGCATGCTGGTCTACGCCTTAGAGAAACTAACACTTAACTATTCTATTACACCCTTGATTCTAAGACAATTGCCACATTAATCGGTACGCAGACCTTTTAGCCATTGTGCAATAGAATCAGAAGGTGACTTAACCAAATCTAGAACCTGTGAGGATTGACAGAAAGCACTAGGGCTCTTCGTGAATCTTTTTTTTCGGTTCCAAAAATCTCATGGTTGATCAGGACGAGAATGAATCAGTTAGAGGGGCAAGGAAGAAAGAAAGTCTATCTCTTACGGGCTTAGCACTGCCAAATCTGGTATTCGTGAGACAGAGGAAGTTCTTATATGTCCTGTAGCTTTACTCTCTTGGCTTCTTGACTTTTCTATTTTCTAAATGATTTGAAATTGTTGTATCATAGAGGCCACATGCTCAACAATACCCCTACCTTGGTCCCAGATTGCCTCTGTCATATCGAAGTAGGCAGGGAGGATAAAAAGAGTTAGTTAGAAGAAAGTCAGGAGACCTGAGAGGTTGACTAGTGCTGAACCATTCCATCTTCCTTGGGATCGTTACAACGTTCGGGCCGGTCTATGACTCCCTTTTGTCATATGAAATGAGTAAAAGTATTGATGTTGATAGAGCTATAACTCGTTACCAAGTAACCCAACTATTGGAAAAATTGCGGGTTGACCTACTTTTCGAAGTTTCTTATCGCTCAAGTATCGTGTTTTTTTCAACCGGGAAGACATTTTTTGAATGCAAAAAGACAGCGATAGCCTTAATGAGTATGATGCATGCTACATAAAGATATATTAAAGTCATTAAAGTTTATAATAATTACAAAAATAGTTGAGCACGAACAATGTATTAATAACACAAGTGGATGGTAAAGATGAAATGTTATAAAAATTATAATCACAATTTTTGAAAATAGACTATTAGAGTGAAATATTCCAAAATAATATAATGGACTCTTTGCCTGAAAAAAATAATAAGGGCAGGGCCGGCTTAAGGGTGAAGCAAGGAAGCCCTTGCTTTAGGCCTCAAAAAAAAATTACTACCTTTTTTTTAAATATATTAAGTGACTCCTAGTTTCTCATTAGGTTACTTAATAAGAAATTAAGGTCATTAGATAATAAAAATTTTAAAAATAGTTGTCTTAACCTTGAACATTCACTAAAACATAATGACAACTCTAATATTGATGGATTAGATCTATTTACAAAACTATTTGTAAAACAAATTATACAAATGAAAAATGATACACAAATTGACATACTTAATTATATAATAAGACTTGATTCTTTTCCAAATGCGTATATCGCTTATAGAATAATGTTAACGATTCTCGTAGCTGTTGCGGTAAAAAGAAGTTTTTTAAAACTAAAATTAATAAAATCTTATCTAACATTCACAATGCCTCAACAAAGATTAAGTGAACTACCTTTATTTGATTGAAAAAGAATTATTAAATGAAATTGATCACAATAATTTAAAAATGATTTTGCATCCTAAAAAGCACAAAAGATGTTCTTTAAACAAGAAATGTAATAATTAAAAGATATATTTTTTGATTTTAAAAAGCCTCACTTTAGAGTTTGCTTTAGGCCTTCATAAGTGTTGGACCGGCCCTAAATAAGGGTTGGCAGAGGCGGACACAACAAAGGAGGTCGGGGCAATTTTGTTAAAGTTTTTTTTATAAAATAATAATCTATTAAATTTTACAAGTTAGCCTTATTTTTATCAAATATTTACAAGTTACCCACACGGGAATATATGTAGATAAGGTCTATATCTCCTCATTTTATTTTATTTTTAAATGGTAACATAACATAACTGGGTGGCAGTGGGTCCACCGTCGACATAATAATAAGAAGGCCAAAATACGAAAAAGACCCTGAAGTTTCCACCAAATTTCATAATGGTACCCAATCTAAGGTTTGTGCCATACGCATATCTGACATTACAAATTGTCCCATAGTGCACCCTAGCCCTAACGGGCGTTAGAAAACTAACAGAAAGTTAGCATGTGCATCTCACATGCAGGGGTAATTTCGTCATTTTCATCAAAAAATTTCTTTAAGCATTTATTTCTAAACAAGAAAATAAAACAACAGTGATGGAAACTTCTTCCCATTGGCTAGCCTTGAGCTGCCCCTTTTTCAAGGAATACCATTTTTCTTGGTAGGTTTGAATAAGGTTGGTGGTCTCATCGTGGGTCCACGGGAGGGGTTTCTTTGGCAGAGAGGCTGCAATGGAGATGGCGGTGGACATGAGAGCTTGGGGGGTTGTTGAAGATTTGGGGGAGCTTGGCTCCGAGGGTGTAGGGGAAGCCGAAGGCGATGGTTGACTATGGGGGTCAGCCTTGGGGATAGGGTCAGCCTCAGGATTTTGGTCAGGATTGTGTGGGGATGGCGATGGTGATGGTGAAGGTGGCGGTGTTGGGAGTGAGGATTGCGGGGGTGCTGAGGAGTGTTGTGGGGATTGGTAGGGGCTGGGATTTTGATGTAAATCCTAGGGTAATTTCGATGAACGAGGTGATGCTGATGGTCTGAGTGAGGATTACAGGGCCAAGAAAGAGGATACAAGTGGTGATGAAGGAGATGGGGAGTGGTGATGAATAGGGGTTGAAATAGGGTTGGTGTTTCAGCTTTGGTCTGGATCACGATCGAGGTGGGGAAGGTGTAGGTGAATGATGCGGGTTAGGGATAGGGTTGGGGTCATGATTATGATTTGTATCCACCGGGAGTGATGGTGACGGCGGTGGGAGGGAGGCTTGAGGTTGAGGTGAAGGAGACGAAGTGAATTGATATGGTTATCGGTCGTGATTAGGACTGAAATTAGGGATCTGATCTGTGTCATCAAGACTTGGATTAGAGTCCTCGTCAGGATATTGGGGTGCCAGCGACGGTGGGACTGAAATATGAGGCGGCGGAGGTGAAGTAGAAGGCGAGATTGATGATAACAGCCAGATACGAAAGATACGTCCGGGGAAGGCATGAGTAGGGCCATCGGAGGTTGAGGATTTCCCGGCAACCCCAGGTATTAGATGGCGAAGGCCATTTTTGTGATTGGTGGGAAATGAGAACAAAATAAAAGAGTTCTACTTTTTGACCTTTTCTTTGTCCGATAGTTCACTTATACTTTCTCCTACATAAAACGAAACCATGGTAAATTCATGTTCATCACTTCACTTTCTTCTTGCTAGAGGCCTAGAGCAAACAACAGAGACATGGTTTCCTTCCCTTATAACCATTACGCCTTCACTCCACGCTTCCTACTACCACCACAGAATTTTTTTGATGAAAATGACGAAATTACCCATGCATGTGAGATGCACATGCTAACTTTCTGTTAGTTTTCTAACGTCCGTTAGGGCTAGGGTGCACTATGGAACAATTTGTAATGTCAGATATGCATATGGCACAAACCATAGATTGGGTACCATTATAGAATTTGATGAAAACTTAAGGGTCTTTTTCCTAATAAAAATAGAAAGAAACAGGGATACTCCCTCCGTCGGTCCGTCCTAATGAAACAGACACACCGAAAGAAATTAGAATCTCTCTCGCGACATTTAATGTAATCAAATCCACCAGCTATCTTCTTTTCGTGACGCGTGTTCCCACTACCCCCTTCCCACTCATAATTCGTTTTCTCTCTCATTGCTATCACTGCCGCCTCTTAACTTACTTCATCTTATTTTTATATTTCTCAAACAAATAAATTACATAAATTATAAATAATGACATTAATTAATTTATAAATAATACTATTACTCACAATTTAAATAATTTATAATTTAATTAATAAATTATCAATAAAATATATATTATACATGAATTAAATAGAAAATTACATAAAATGTTAAAATTGAAGTGAAATACAAATGATAAAGTTACATAAAGATAAATACTCTAAAATTAAAATTACAATTCAATATTAAAATACATAAAAACGCACGTCGGCTATGACCTCTTGACTAAGATATCTACTCTTTGTGCGACCGTCCCCCACCCCCACCTTCTCCTTCATAGACAACTGTCCCTCTCCCATCTGATCCCCTTCCCCTCTCTCTCTCTCTCTCTCCCTCTGTCCCCTCTCTCTATCGGTGTTAGTAGAGACGTTAATAGGGTCGGAAACTGCAGGTCTGAACCTATTAATTCGAGTTTTTTCAGGGTTAGGTTTATAATTTTAGTAAACCGTTTAAAGGGGACCGTTTAAACCGCGACCGAAACCGACAGGGCTAGATCGAAAACCGACAAGATTGGACCGATTAAAGCGAACGGTGGTCACGCTAAAATTTAAGTTGTCATTTCAACATTCCATCTGTTTTTTCATACTAACATTTATGTTAGTCTTACCTTCGGTGATTCAATTTAAATTTTATCTTTATAAAAAAAAAGGTAAAATTGCTTTATAGTTTTTCTTTTTGGTAATCTCTATTTCATTTTTTCGATCATTACACAATGAAAATCTAAAATTTAAATACTAACCCAAAAACAACTATGCAAGTCAAACTCTAATGAATCAAGTTATTCAAAATTGGATTATGTTTGGTCTAATAAAAGTTTAATTTATGATATTTATGATTCTCGACTTATTTTATCATTTCATGCTTAATTAGAACTTTTTAGTTTTTAACTAGTAAAACTTGAAGTCTTGAAGTTTGTTTGTGTTTTGAACTCTATCACTTATGTTTAATGTTGTTGACTCTTTGTATGACTCATTTGAGTCATTTTGTTTTGGATTATGTGTTGTTGAATATTGGTTGTCGGCTCGTTGCCTAATAATTACTTGATTTCGAATTTTATATTTATATATTTAAGTTTTTTTTTTCGTTTAGGTGTAACCCGTTAGTGACCCGTTTAAAACCGAAATCTAGAGGAGTAGGTCTAGGTTTGCAATTTCAATGGACAGTTTAAAGTGGACCGTTTAAACCGCAACCGATTAGGTACCGAAACCGACAGGGCTAGATCGAAACCGACAGGATTGGACCGATTAACATCTCTAGGTGTTAGTAAGGGCATTTTTGGTTTTCAAAAAAAATCATTAAAAAAATAATAATAAATATTAATTTTAAATGATTAAATTATTGTTGTAAATTTATTATTTGTTAGCGGACATAAGGATAATTAAGCTATTTACTATTTTTGTAATATTTTATACTTTAAAATGATGTTAAATTTCTGATTTTACTTTTAAAATGTAATATTATAAGTAATCATTAGTTTTATATTACTCCCTACGTCCCTAAATTATCGTCCTTATTTCCTTTTTTATCCGTCTCAAAATAATTGTTCACTTTGAAACTTACCTTTTTAGAACATCACTTTTACCACGTTATCCTTACTTTTTCACTCTACTTTAATTATGGGCCACATACACATGGACATTAAAGGAAACTACACATTAAACCAATATAAATAATCAAGTCAATTGTTTTTTCTTAAACTGTGCGCCGGATCAACTAGGACAATTATTTAGGGGCGGAGGGAGTATTAAGTAATACTAGTTATTTAGCTCGTGTTTTGCACAGTTATAATGTGATATATATATATATATATATATATAACTTTTGGATATTATAATTAAATTATTAATCTCTTCCATTGTTATAATATTTTTTAATCTATTGTTACTAATATTAAATTATTTTTTTACCTAAATACTTTTAAAATTAATATAAGTTTCTAGCTAACGTAAGATACATATTTTGTATTAATAATAATAGTAATTTTTTTATCTGAAGACTTTTAAAATTAACATTTAACTTGATAATAATATTAGAAATTATTTTGCTAAAAACTTTTAAAATGATAATTTATTTTTAAACAATGTGAGATACTTATTTTATATTTTTATTGGTAATGAAAGTTTAACTCTTTTATCTAAAAACTTTAAAACCAACACCACATTCTAATCATGTGGTATATATATTTTCTACTAGTAATAATAGTAGTAGATAAAATACTTTTTAACCATCATTCATTTCTAAATAATGTGAATACATATTTTTTATTGGTAATAACAAAAGATGTCTTTATCTAATGAATTTTATAACCAATACTCGTTTTTAAATAATGTGAGATACATTTCTTTGTAACCAATGTGAGATACATCATCTAAAAACTTTTTAAATCAATATCACTTTTATAACCAATGTGAAATACTTATCTTTTATTGCTAATAATTGTAGACTTTTAAAATCAACATCACTCTCTAACAAATGTATAATATATATCATCATTTGATAATAATAGTAGAAGTCTTTTATTTTAAAAATTTTATAACCAACACCTCTTCCTAAATAATGTGGGATACATCTCTTCTATTATATTGATGATAAAAGTAAAAGTTTTTTATCTAAAGACTTTTAAAACCAACATCATTTTTTAACAAATGTAGGATATTTCTTCTACTAGTAATAATAGTAAAAGTCTTTTATCTAAAATTAAAAAATCAACATCACTTTCTAACCAATGTGATATATACATATTCTATTGATAATAATGGTAGAAGTCTTATATCTAAAGACTTTAAAAACAAACATTACCTTCTACCAAATGTATGATACATCTATTTTTATTAGTAATAATAGTATTTTTAAAACCAACATTAATTTATAACCAATAAGTGATACATCATTTCTATTGATAATAATAGTATAATATTTTGTAATCAATGTGAAATACATGTATTTATTCTATTTGTAACAAAAAGTCTTTAATTTAAAGACTTTTTAAACCAACATTTATTTTTAAAGAATGTGAGATACATATCTTTTATTGGTAATAAGAGTAAAAGTATTTACTATAAGATTTTTAAAACTAACATCTTTTTCTAAACAATGTAAGATACATCTTTTTCATATTCTAACAATGTGAGATACTTCTTTTCTATTTCTATTGGTAATAAAAGTTTAAGACTTTTATCTAATGAATTTTTAAAACAAACATCTCTTTCTAACCATGTGGTATACATATTTTCTATTGGTAATAATAGTATTTTTAAAACCAACATTAATTTCTAACAAATGTGAGATACATTATTCTGAAGTAATAATAATAGTCTTTTATATAAAAACTTTTGAAATCAACATCTCTTTCTAAACAATGTGGGATACATCTCTTCTATTGATTATAACATAAAAATAATTATATTAGTAGTATTTTATCTAAATAGTTTTGAAACTAACATCTCTTTGTAAACAATGAGTAATACATCTCTTGTATTGATAATAACATAAAAATTTGTTTATCTATAAATTTTATAATCAATATATGTTTCTAAATAATGTGGATCTCTTTGTAACAAATACGATGTACATTATCTAAAAACATTTTAAACCAATATCACTTTCCTAACTAATGTGAAATACATATTTTTTTCTATTGGTATTAAGTCATTTATAAAAAGACTCTTAATACATATATCACTCTCTAACCAATGTGTAATACATCTCATCATTTGGTAATAGTAATAGAAGTTTTTTATCTAAAAAAATATTTAAAACCAACATCTCTTTCTATATAATGGGATATACATCTTCTCTTCTCTTTTATTAATGATAAAAGTAAAAGTCTTTTTATTTAAAGGCTTTTAAAATCAACATCATTTTTTAACCAATGTAAGATTTATCTCTTTTATTGGTAATAATAGTAATTTAAACCGAACATCAATTTATAACAAATGTGTGATATATATCTTCTATTGCTAATAATAGTAAGTCTTTTATATAATCTAAAATAATTAAAAATCAACATCATTTTTTAACCAATATGAGATATACATCATCTATTGGTAATAATGGTAGAAGTCTTTTATCAAAAAACTTTGAAAACCAACATCACTTTCTAACCAATGTATGATACATCTTTTCAATTAGTAATTAATAATAGTATTTTTAATACAAAGATCAATTTCTAACCAATGTGTTATACATCTCTTCTATTGGTAATAATAGTAAAATATTTTATAATCATGTGCGATACATCTATTTTATTGGTAATAATATAAAATAATTTAAACTCAACATCATTTTCTAATGAATATGAGATATACATCTTCTATTGGTAATAATGGTAATTTTTTTTATCAAATCTATATATTTATACATCTTCTACTCGGTGAGAACATCGAAATGATATATTTATTTGTCCAAATCAAGTTTTAGATGAATAAAATATCAAGACATAAAATATAATACTTATTTAAAAAAAGTAGTATTTTTAGTGAAATAAATTATGCAACTTAAGGCATAAATTTCTTTACGTGTTATTTGTTTGTTAACAAAAGTAATTGTGTAAATGTTCTATTTGGCAAGAACATCGAAATTATATATGTATTTGTCCAAATTAAGTTTTGGATAAATAAGATATCAAAACTTAAAATATAATATTAAAAATGAGTCATTAAAAATATTATTTTAGTGGATTGGGCCGGACCTATGGGTTAGACTATATTGTGACAGCTCAAGTAGCATAAAACATTTAAAATATAAACCCAGTGAGTGAAATAAAGAGATTATTACACCTCCAGCTAATTATCTAGCAAACCATAAGCCTCGTGAGATGTGACAGACCCGTAATCAAGGTTTTAAAAATCGTTAGGCGGCGCGCTTAGCGTCTAGGGGACTAGTCGGGGCGTAATCGGGGCCTAGACAGGGCCTAGAATTAAGACATAATTACCATAATTTTTTTTTATAATTTACATCAAAGATCAAACACATTGACTACAAATTTAATTTTTTTATGTTTGTTATTTTATCAAACACTTGTCTATATTTGTAAAACGAACAAAAATATATAAATCTACCATTAATCTCAATTCTTAACAACTCCAAAGTAATAAACCAGCCAAGTTTAGAACTAAAAAATAATAATAATAATAATATTACTCCACCTACCTACTGCCCCTACAACCCACAATCTAACATATCATTCCTAATCAATTCTCATTCTAAATTCTAAGGCTCGAGACAGCCCCTTTCTTCTTCATCTTTTTTTCTTCTTCTTTCTTTTATCTATCTCGCAGACCGGCAACCCTTTTTTCTTCATTTTTTTTTCTTCTCTCTCTCTCCGACAGACTGACTCTTATTTTTTCATCCTCCAATCTCTTTCCTCTTAAATCTAACCCTTTAATCTATCCACTCTCTCATCCCACCGAATATCCACAAAATCAAACCCCTTTTCTTTCTACCTCCCTCTTTGCCTCACCATTACCACTCTCCATTCCTTCTCCGATCACCGCATGCCACAAAATCAAAAATACAAAATAAATTAAGGTCAGCGAGGTTTGACGTAGGTGTCGACTTGATCGATTGGGCGGCGAATAAGAAAGTCGCGATGGGAGAGAGGGGCCTAGCGCCTAGGCGGGACCTAGGCAAAGCTAGGCGAGACCTAGACAGAGCTAGGCGGGGAGTTTTAAAACACTACCCGTAATTTGTGGTGCAGTTCTGTTCGAAAAAAAAGGTCGACCTAATACGGTCACTTTATAATCCTTCTTTTTAAAATTTTATTTTTACTTTAATTTTTTGTTACTGTAAACTTTAATGATTAATGATGGGTTTCACTTACAGATTCAAATAAAAAGTACTACTCCATCGGTTCCTAAATTATCGTTATTTCTTATTTTTCGTCCATTTTAAAATAATTATTAAGTTTAAAATTTATTTGTTTTAGAATATTACTTTTATCACTTTATCTTTTTTTATTTTAATTATGAGCCATATATATATATATATATATATATATATATATATATATATATATATATATATATAAGTTTTAAAGAAAACTATACATTAAACCAATATAAATAATCAAGTCAATTATATTTTCTTAATTCGTTCGTCGAATCAAATAAGACGATTATTTAGGGACGGTGAGAGTATAAAACATATCATCATTTATAATACTAAAGTTTATCAATCGTTTTGAATCTATGTGTATCAAATTTTATAAGTATATTAATTCAATTTAGGTGGTCAGTACGTAATTAGTTAGAGTCTTAGAGATGACGTAGAATGTCATATCTTCAGACTTCAGTACATATATGCATTTTGAGAAGATTAATCTTAACCCTAATCGTTGTCGGAAAGTCAATTAGTCTTCATTTGAGCCACCGAGAGAATAAAAAGAAAAGAAAGGAAGTGGGCAACAAAGAATTAGGATGATTCTATACCGATTTCTCGTCTAAATGCCCTTTTGTTGGTGATGCATGGAGTTATGTTCAAATTCAATCGATCATAAATTCATAATTAAGTGTTTTTTTTTAAATTTATTATAAATTTTAATTCATAAAAAATAAGGGTAGATTTAACCCAAATATTATCGGGTGATCCAACCTCATGAATTAGGATGAATCTATATCGATTTCCCGTCTAAAAGCGCTTTTGTTGATGATACATGAGTTACGTTCAAATTCAATCAATCATAATTTTGAATACCAACCCCACTGTCATGTTCTTCTTAGGACCACATTTGGTGCATATACAATGGGGGAGTAAATGTTGCCCCCAAACTACTCAAATTATTAAAAATAAATAAAAAACATCTTAAAACTATTCTAAGATATCTAATAATAATTTTTTTTTACAGCGGTAACACAAACCCTAGTAACTTTATATGCTCCATTATCTTTATTTTAATTATATTATATCTTTATATATTATATATTAATAAATAGATTTGTTTATGTAAAATAAAAAATCAATATTCATTATTAAATAATAATACTGTATACTATATTTTACATATATTAAATTCAATTAATTCAATGTTATTAGGGTTAATTTTATATTACATATATTAATTAGTGATTGTTAATTATGAAATTTATCAATTAAGTTAATATTAACTACTTAAAAAAATGGTTGAGGAATTTGTGGAGCAAATGGTTCATTGGGCGTAGATGAGGGTTGATTATCTCGATTTTTTTTTTGTTTTTGCCTTTTCGGGAGAACAAACATGAAACCATTGATTAGGTAATTAACAGTAAAAATAATATTAACAAAAATAATATTACTAATGATAATAACAACAATAATAATAAGAACTTATTCAATGCTAATATAAAGTAAATGATAATAGTAATATAATAATGAGAATAATAACAAAACAATTAGCAATAATGACAATAATATTAATAGCTAAATAATAATAATAATAATAATAATAATAATAATAATAATAATAATAATAATAATAATTAACAACTAAATAAAATATTAGTACTAAATTTAGTTAAGACAAAAATCTTGAAATAACTAAATATGGTTAATGAAAAATATCAAATTTTGGGAAGGAGAGAAAGGAAAGGAAGGAAAACTCAAAAAATTGTAGAAAATTGAGTTGGTATCCAAATTCAACAAACCAAGTTTCTATTTTTAGATAAAAATGTGTAGATATTTTTTAAAAAATAATTGAAAAAAATAATTTTTGTGGTGAAAAATAGGCCAAAATGGATAAAAAGAAAAAAATCTATGTGACCAGTTAAATGACGCCACGTGGAAAGGAGGGGAAGGGATATGTCGGCCACTATTCAATGCTTCAAATTGCTGATTGAATTGTATCCCCTATACTACACCGTTTTATTATAGTTTTGTTCAAAAATGTGCCGTTTCATTCCTTCATTTTTTGTTGATGAAATTAAAGCTACGGTAGCATTGAAGGCTACCAAGACTTTTCCATGCTTTTTCTGACTACCGAAGCTATCCCATTGTTTTCTAAAATCTTGTAACTTGCTACCTTTTATTACTGAAGTTATCCCCATTGTATTTGCTCTTAGAACTTTAATTTTGGGTTAAATAATTTATTTAAATGATGAGCTTGATGAATTTGTGTAAAAAAACAACGTTATAACCTTGGTTGAGTTTGTATTGGAACCATTTGAAGGTAACAATAACATTGTTATGAAATGTGTGTAAGGAGACATATGACTATTTCAAGATCTTGAATGAGAATATTGATGAAAGAAATTTTTTGTGAGTCCACAGAAATAATTTTTTGGATTGAAAAAGTTTTACTCTCTCACAAATTAATTATTATAAAAGGTGAGTCAGATTAAGGAATCCGATTTTACTTTAAAATTTTTGTTTGCACTATAAAAGTTGTTCTAGAGTAGTGTGAGTATTTCTCTCTAGTAACGTACAATTATTGGTCCCATTTTTGTTTGCACTATAAAAGTTGTTCTAGAGTAGTGTGAGCATTTATCTCTAGTAACGTACAATTATTGGTCCGAGATGAAGGCTTGGGTATACGCCGATAACGGTAACGCCGTGGATGTCTTAAAGTATGATTCGGACGTAGCTATTCCGGAGATTGGGGATGACCAAGTTCTCCTCAAGGTTAAAGCAGCTTCTCTTAATCCCATCGATTTTAAGCGCATGCTTGGCTCTTTCAAGGCCTCCGATTCTCCTTTTCCTACTGCATTCTCCGATTCTCCTTTTCCTGTAATCTCTCTCTCTCTTGTAATCCTTTTTTGAGCAATTAACTATACTATGGTAGTCATATGTTATAACTTAAAACTGTTGTTACGCGATTCGCGTCCGTCTGAGATTGTGATTGTGAACTGTTGAACCCAACTCCACCGGGCGGCTATGATCTGTAAATAGAATCAGCTGCCACTGATTGAGGTTTAACTGGTCTCCATGGTAATTCAAGAGATTGAAGTGATTAATGATCTAACAGTGAACTTTATCATTTTCTGTTCATGCATGTATGGCCGAATCTAGTTGGATTCTTTGGATTTGCATTCCAAATTTACGTTTTACAGTAATTGATTAACTTCGCCAAGTTCTTTCAGATTTAAATTGTTTTTTTTTTCTTTTCTGTTTTATTTTGGATCATAAATTGATGGGTTTGTTGTCGAGGTTATGGGAGTTTTATGTCTGTTGCTGCTGTATGGTTAAACTAATTAAAAAGACGGGGATGGTGGAGAAGAGCTAATTGGCCAGCTCGTGCAAGGGTGAGTAAACTTTCTAACGTCGGTTGTAAGCAGGGTGTTATCAGGGCCGGCCCTGAGTTTTGAGAGGGTGGCCAAAAAAACCCTTATAAAAATGAAACATTTAAAGTATTGAAAAAGTAAAAGTTTATAGGAAGAATTGAACCTAAAATTTAATAATTTATCAAGTATGTTAATCATAAAATCATCTATTCTACACTAAATTAAAAAGAAAAGTAAAAAGTTTGTAGGAAGAATTGAACCCAAAATCTCTAATAATCTATCAAGTATGTTAACCATAAAATCATCTATTCTACACTAAATTAATCAACACGTTAAATTTATATACGTAAGACTGAAAAAGTAACAACTAAAAAATGCATCCGGGACTCAAACTTCATAGGCATCTTAACTGACACTATAATATATATATATATAAAATATAAGGCACCCAAACATAAACATAAAAAGTGTTATATAGGAGTAGGACTATTTTAACATTGCGAAGATGGTTCCCGCCTTAGGAACTCAAACATATGAAAAGAGTTTTGAAGATGGTAGGAAGGTTCATAGCATTTAAAATTTGCATTCAATATTTTTATTGCAGATTGTTCCTGGGTACGATGTTGCTGGTGTTGTGGTTAAGGTGGGAAGCCAAGTGAAACATCTTAAGGAAGGAGATGAAGTATATGGGGATATAAATGAGGCAGCTTTTTCTCCTAAACAATTTGGTTCACTGGCGGAGTACACTGCTGTTGAGGAGAAGCTGTTGGCGCTGAAACCCAAGAATCTAAGCTTTGCTGAAGCAGCTAGCCTCCCGCTTGCCATTGAAACTGCTTATGAGGGCCTTGAGCGGGCTGGGTTCACCGCAAATAAGTCTATCCTTGTTCTCGGAGGTGCAGGTGGAGTTGGTAGCCTTGTCATTCAAGTATGCTTTCCCCAATTTATCTACTGTTTTTCATTGGAAAGTATATCACTTTTGTGGCCATGATCTCTTGGTTAATTTATGCAGCATGGCACAGGAATGTTTTTCAAGTGTCATTGTGTTGATTAAAGCAAGATCTGCTAATTAAACACTTATTGAATGGCCCTTGTTTGGCCCTCACCATCTTCTTTCTCTATGTGGTTCACGGTTGAGCGTTAAGCCTCAACAGTTGGACGAGTCATATACTTTCTTCGTCCCAAAAATATAGTTCCAAATTGGTTTTTTCCGTTTAACTTGATTAACTTTCACCAAAAAAGTAGAAGAAATTAGTTGTCGTTATGAAATTCAAAAAATTGTTATTGATAGTATTCTTAATGTTGTTTCAAGGATCGAAATTTCATCACCTAAAACATAATAAATGTATGTTAAGTAATACTCGTATGATATTGTATAAAGACATTTATGTTAATTTAGTGTTACGATTCATGGTTGATTTTAGTCTTTTCCTAGCGATACATTCGCTCCTTAAAGTAAGTGAATCCAGAACTTACGATCACCTGTATTCTTTCTTTCGCTCGAGGTAGTTAGCGAAACATGTATTTGGCTCATCTAGAGTAGCGGCCACCTCCAGCACCGGAAAATTGGAGTTGTTGAAGAGCTTGGGTGCTGATTTGGCAATAGATTACACAAAGGAAAACTTTGAAGATCTCCCAGAGAAATTTGATGTGGTATTCGACAACGTTGGTAAGAATCTTAACCAACATCTGTTTCTGATATGTGAGTTTCAATATTATTACAACCTCAACATGAAATCTAATTAAATTGTGTGTTGCAAAAACAGGGCAGTGTGATAAGGCGGTTAAGGCTGTGAAAGAAGGTGGAAGTGTGGCTGCAATAATTGGGAATGTTCAACCTCCTGCATTCATATTCATTCTCACTTCGACCAAGTCGATCTTGGAGAAATTAAACCCATTCTTGGAGAGTGGGAAGGTGAAACCGGTGCTTGACCCCAAAGGCCCATTTCCGTTCGACCAAACCGTGGAAGCATTTTCTTATATCCAAACTGGCAGAGCTACTGGGAAAGTGGTCGTATATCCTATTCCATAATATATAACATAAGCAGAGAGAGTCTCAATACGTGAACGAGTGACATGTTTGATGATCGTAGAACGGGCAGCATTGTTAACACTTTGCTTTTCTATTGCCATATATGTAAGAAATAATGGTTTCACAGAGATTCTTGTTTGAAGAGATTAAGAGTGATTAGTTAATGTGTGAAGAGATAGAACTTACTTTATGTTAGGGTTGATACTATGTGGGTAATGTAAGTTATTAATCTTAAGCCCTAGATCTTGAACTCAATGAAAATCACAATGACATACAAAATACTCTTAATTAAAATGCCTGATGAAGACATATTGCTTCTAGTAATTTGCCATTGATCTGAAATCTGCAGTATAATAGAGAAGAGGAGGCAGGATATGGTTTCTTCCTTTTGGCCTAAAATCTTAATGAGTTGATTTAACGTAATAGATAAATATGATGGGTATTATATCTCTTTTATAGGCAAAGGGAGGATCAAATTCTTATTAGGGTTTTAATCTCAACCGTCCATCGAGGTAAAGCTTATTTAGGAAACTTACCCTTTTTACAAACCAAATTTATTATAATTTAGTAATTTCCAAATTAACCGCGATTTTCACATATTGACCATATATAGATTTTCTTGCACCGTAAGAAATATATCTTACAGTCTCCCACTTGGTCAAAATTGATAATCCTTTAATGGTTAATCTTGAAAAACATAAAGCGCGCATAATTACTAAATTAATAACATAATGGTTAACATAATACCTTCGCAAAATAAGCTATCCATGAGAGTCATAGCGGTTCCACATTATCAGGTTTTCAACATGGTTCCTTTCATGTACTATAACATAAATAACTTAGTTTACTAGGCCTTTTAAGCAAGGGTATAAGGGTCCAATAATGTTCTTTCTTCAAGAACTATTTCTGTTATCAATTATCCATTCACATAAAGTATACAAATATGGAAACAGAAATAAAATTCAGAATGTCATAAATAGGAGCTCAATAGAAGTTCAATGTATAAGCATAATAAACGATAAATAAATAATCAGTCACTCTCTCTAGACCCATACTTAAAGTATGTTCATGAAAAGTCTTAGGAGGTAACTCCTTCGTAAGTGCATCTGCAACCATAAGTGTTGTGCTTATATGTTCAATGAACAACTGTTTCTTCTGAATTGCTTGCTTCACCGATAGATACTTAAGGTCCATGTGTTTTGTCCCTTTAGAGTATCTATCATGCTTAGAGAAAAATACTGCTGCAACATTATCACAATAAAGTTTCAACGGTCCAGAGACAAAATTCAAGTCTCTAAATCTTGAGATGAAATTTCGCAGCCATAAGCAATGATTTGTAGCTTCAAAGCAAGCTACAAATTCAGCTTCCATCGTGGAATTAGCAATAATAGACTCTTTTGCACTTTTCCATGAGATTGCTCCTCCAGCTAGTAGAAAAACATAACCAAAAGTGCTCTTTAAAGTGTCTTTGCATCCAAACATAATCGAAATCAATAGCCAACCAACTCTAATTGATCTGACTTCTTGAATGTAAGACAATAATCCTTCGTACTCTGTAAGTATCTCAAAACTTTCTTTCCAGCTCTCCAATGATCCATTCCTGGATTTAATTGGTATCTTCCCAACATACCAACAAAGCCGATGTCGCCTTGTGCAAACTTGTGCATACATCAAACTTCCTACTAAAGAAGGCATAGGGTATGTTTTCCATTTGCTTACGCTCCAATTCATTTTTAGGACATTGATAGAGACCAAATTTGTCTCCTTCTGAATTGGAGCAACGCCTGCAGTACATGTTGCCATTCCAAATCTTTCTAAAACTCTTTCGATGTAGGTTTTCTGGGAGAGTTTAAGTAATCCACGTGATCTATCACGGAATATTTCTATCCCAATCACGTAGGAAGCTTCACCCATGTCCTTCATCTCAAAATTTTTAGAAAGATAAGCTTTGGTTTCATGCATTAAGCCAAGATCACTACTTGCCAATAATATGTCATCAACATACAGAACCAAAAATATGAACTTACTCCCACTGATCTTGAGGTATATGCATGGATCTACTGTATTTTCTTCAAAACCAAAAGCATTAATGGTTTCGTTGAATTTTAAATACCATTGCCGGGAGGCTTGTTTAAGTCCATAAATTGATTTCTTAAGTTTGCAGACCATGTCTTCCTGTCCTTCCAAGGTAAAACCTTTAGGTTGACGCATGTAAACTTCTTCTTGTAGCTCACCATTAAGAAATGTTGTTTTCACATCCATTTGATGTAACTCTAAGTCATAATGAGCTACTAAGGCCATAATAATTCGAGAGAGTCTTTCTTTGACACAGAGAAAAAGTCTCTTTGTAATCTATGCCATCTTTTGAGTAAAACCTTTAGCTACAAGTCTAGCTTTATATCGCTCAATATTGCCATGACATCGCGTTTGGTCTTGTAGACCCATTTACACCCAACTGCTTTTGTGTCCTTCCGCAAATGAGTTAGTTCCTAGACTTGATTATCTGCCATTGATTTCAACTCATCCTTCATGGCATCAATCCATTTATCAAAATTATTACTTGTAATGGCTTGTGAATAAGAAACTGGGTCTTTCATTATCCCTATGTCAAAATCAGATTCTTGTAGATAAACAACGTAATCATCATGGATAGCACTTCGTTTTTCTCGTTGAGATCTTCTTAGTGCCGGTTCCTGTGCTTGTTCTACAATTTCTTCATTAGCAATGATTTCATTAGGGGGTTGTGGCTGATGTGGTTGTGGCTCTTCATCATTTATCGGTTCAACGATGAGTGGAGCCACAGGTGATCCTTCGACGTTTAACGGTTCAACGATGGAAGGATTCACATTGTCTGTTTGATTATTGGGTAATGGGATTGTTACCCTAACTTCGTGAACATACTTATCTTCCACAAATATACTCCCACTAATCATGCCATCATCAATGAATTTGACATTACCAGTTTCCACAATTCGCAGCTTATGGTTAGGACAATAAATTATATACCCTTTGGATTTTTCAGGAAAACCAATGAAATAACCACTTATGGTTTTCAAATCCAATTTGTTTGCTTGAGGATTATATACCTTCGCTTCAACTGGTCGTCCCCAAACTTGCAGGTGTTTTAAACTAGGTTTCCAGCCTTTCCACAGCTCAAAAGGAGTCTTTGAACCGGAAACCCTATTTAAAATATATACGGCCATACGAAGAGCATATGTCCACAACGTAATGGGCAACTTAGCATGACTCATCATGCTTCTAACCATTTCCAAAAGCGTGCGATTTCGCCTTTCAGCTACACCATTCTGCCATGGAGAATCTGGCATTGTGTATTGAGCTACAATTCCAAGTTGTTCGAGGAGTCTGGCAAAAGGTCCAGGATGTTGTCCTGTTTCGTCATATCTGCCATAAAATTCTCCACCTCTATCGGACCTTATGATTTTCACTTTTCTCTCTAATTGCTTCTCAACCTCAGTTATGAATATTTGTACAAAATTCACAGATTGAGATTTGTTATGCAATAGATAGAGATAACAGTAACGTGAATAATCATCTATAAAGGTGATGAAGTATGTTTCTCCCCCAAACGTTGGAACATCAAAAGGTCCACAAATGTATGTATGTATTATTTCAAGAAGCTGAGAACTTCTTGTGGCTCCTTTCTTTGTGTGTTTTGTTGCTTTGCCTTTAATACAATCCACACAACCATGATAATCAGTAAAATCTAGGTTCGGTAAAACCCCATCTTTTACTAATCTTTGAAGTCGTTCACGGGATATATGTCCCAACTTCTGATGCCACAAGAGTGAAGAGTCATTTTTCATTACATGATGTACAGTTCCTTCATTATGATGCAGAGTCAATTGGGTTTCAGGTAAGGATGGAGAAAACAAAGTAAATTTGTAAAAACCATCCACAAGAATTCCATAACCAAATTTAATAGAATCTTTATATAAATTGAAACTTCCAGTACCCAAATCAAACATAAATCCTTGTAAATCAAGTTTTGAAACTGAAACTAAGTTACGGGAAATAGATGGAACATAAAGAGTTTGAAATAAATCTAAATAATGTCCTTTTGCAAGAACAAGACGATACGTTCCAATAGCTTCGACAGGAGCTTTATTGCCGTTTCCCACAAATAAAAAGTTTTCAGTTGGGTTTATGATTTGGGTTGTAAGGTATCCCTGCATCGAATTAGAAACATGAACATTAACACCTGTATCCAACCACCATGAATTTGAAGGCACATTAGAGAAGTTACATTCTGAAAAACTTACGAATCCCAAAGGATTACCTTTACTTTCAAACCAATTACGACGTTTCTCGCAATCTTTCTGGAAGTGTCCAGATTTCTTGCAAAAACGACAAACTTCTTCTTTCTTTGCCTTGACTCGAGGGGGTTGGACGTTATTATTCATTTTGGGTGGTGCTCTTTTCTGGCCTTTTCCAGCCTTTTTCCCAAACTTATGATTTGCTCCTTGAATTGTGAGATGCGCAACATTAACACCTTGTTGAGTTAGCCTTGCTTCCTCTTGAACTAGCATGTTAGATAGTTCATTCACTGTCCACTTTTCCTTAATGGAATTATAGTTCACTTGAAAAGGGGCATACTGTGGAGGAAGAGAATTTAGGATAAACTGGACAAGAAAGTTCTCATCCACTTTCATTCCTAAATTCTGAAGCTTAGCTGCAAGATTTTGCATCTCAATAATATGATTGTGCATTGACCGTGCACCATCAAACTTCATAGTAGTGAGTTCTGACATTAATTTTCCTGCAAGGGACTTATCTGCAGTCTTAAAGCGTTCTGCAACGGATTCCATAAATTCCCTAGCCACTTTCGTTTCAAGAAGAGAGGTCTTGATGTTTGCAGCAATTGTCATTCGAATGAACATAAGGCTCAATCTGTTACTTTTCTCCCACAGTTTATGGAGATCTTTATCCTCTTTGGAACTTTCTGCGGTTAATGCAAAAGGTTTTTCAGTTTGGAGTGCAAGATCGAGATCAAGAACACCCAAAGTGAATTCAACGTTCTCACGCCATTCTGAGAAGTTGGTACCATTAAGAGAGGGTACAGATGAAGCATGCGAGTGCAAATTAACGGGAACAAGAGCTGAAATATAATAGAGATATACACGAATTAGAAATTGTCTAAATGTTCATAAAGAAGATTCTCCTGTGGGTAGAACTTCCACTAAATTAATTATGAGTCATAATTCCAAATTAATCATGTGTACAAGAACAAGATAAATATCTGTGGATATTTTTCTTTTCTCTAACACATCAATTTTAATGTTGTTCAAACATGTGGATCAGAATCACCTGTGGGCGATTACCGTTCTAATATGTATGTACAACGTAGAAGACTCATTAATAAACATTAACATTAAATAACATCAAATTAATTATCAATTATCACTGTGGTGACAATTAATCTTTATACATATCAAAACGGTTAGTGCGGAAAAAAAACATAATCAATTTTTCTTAAAATAATATAAAATTCATAAAATTTTGAAGAAAAATTTTGAAGGGCCAAAATAGGATCGAATTGTAAACAACTTCATTGTCAATTTCATATAATTTCAAATTCTCAATCCGACATAAAAACCATAATTATTTACTATTACTAGACAAATTATTAGTATTATTTGCATAGTAAATAAAAAAAAAAAGAAACAATCAGATTCATTGATCTGTACCTACATCACATTATTAATTTACAATTCACGATTTACTGTTCAAACCACTATTCACTGATCAAAGCATTAACAAACCAATTCATAACCTTTCCACAAAAATTGGCTGAGCATGATTGGAAGAACTTTCCAAAAAAAAAAAAAAAAGGAAGGGACCAATTTTCTGAACTTTAAAGAAAACGGAAGTCACATTCAACCAATTTACATACCTGATGAATGAAAGCCATTAATAAAGCAATAATTGCATGACAATCAAAGATTAAATTAACAATACCAATTCAAGTCCACGGTCAATCTTTCATAACAAAAAAATGACGATCTGACCGTGTTAAAAAAAAAATTCAATTATTAATTGAACAATAATATTGCATGTATCTTTAATGGATGATCACGAGTTCGTAACATTGCTCTGATACCAACTGTAATTTATTAATCTTAAGCCCTAGATCTTGAGCTCAATGAAAATCACAATGACATATAAAATACTCTTAATTAAAATACCTGATGAAGACATATTGCTTCTAGTAATTTGCCCTTGATCTGAAATCTGCAGTATAATAGAGAAGAAGATGCAGGATATGGTTTCTCCCTTTTGGCCTAAAACCCTAATGAGCTGATTTAACGTAATAGATAAATATGATGAGTATTATATCTCTTTTATAGGCAAATGGAGGATCAAATTCCTATTAGGGTTTTAATCTCAACCGTCCATCGAGGTAGAGCTTATTTAGGAAACTTACCCTTTTTACAAACCAAATTTATTATAATTTAGTAATTTCCAAATTAACCGTGATTCTCACATATTGATCATATATAGATTTTCTTGCACCGTAAAAAATATATCTTACAGGTAAAATTAAATAATACTATCTCTTGTTCGTGCAATCTTTTTCCTGCAAATGGTTAACTATTGTATTTTGAATTTTCCATGATGAACGAATTTACTTTCATCCATTATGCATGATAACCCCTAATATTTTAAAAGCTAAACATTTTCTTTATTTTGACTATTTATATATGCATTAATAATAAGTAGTCTTGTCAAAGATAATTTTTTTGCTCAAAGCAGATGACGTGATAAATTAAGTTGATTTAACTAGCACAGTTTAGTACACAAATGCTAGGCATGACAATTGAGTGAATTTGAGTAATGGGTTAAAAACTCATTAGAACTCCGAATATGAAATAGTTCGAAATGGTTCGTGTTGAATCAGTCGGTCGGATTACAACGTCATTTAAAGGAGTAAGGACTACTCCGGTGTATGTCATGGGCAAGCAGCCAAGTTGAATTTAGCTAAGATACGGGTTAGAGCAAGCCTAATTGGGGTGTTTCCCCAAATCTAACCCAATTCGTCTCATCCAATGGTGAATCTTAAAAAATCTAACCCACATCAACAGGTGATTTTGAAGAAAAAAGTTCACCTCATGAACCCAAAAAACTCCAAATCCAATGTTATCTTTCCATGTGGTATGATTTGAGTGGACAATATTTTATTTTCTCCTATCGTCTTTCTTGATCAATTTTTAGCCATTTTTTAAAATTTTATTTTTCCAGAATTAAAGTACATAGTTTTACCTATACATAGAGACTTGGTTTGTTTTATTTGGACATTAGAAAAAATTACTATGATTTTTTTAAGTTTCTAGTCATTATTAATGAAGATAAAGATGATGAGGTATATAAATGTGTTGGATTTTGTATCATCATTGAGAATGTTTTTTTTTTTTTTTGTTTTGAATCAAATAGGTATAAAATAAAACAAATATGTATTTTATTGATTTTTAATGGGTTGAGTTTGATTTAAGTTTGATTTTCCAAATACATGCTCTAAAACTAAAAGTTAGAGAGTAAGGCAGCCGAATCTGTGTGTTTCATAAATCATACACATTACAATTTGACAAAAATTTGTGTAAAACGGTCTTACGGATATTTTTTGTAAGACAGATCCTCTTTATCCGACCCACCGTGTATTGATGGATTAAGTTTGGAGAGAGTATGATTCTGTCTTACCAATAAGATACGTAAGACGATATTACAATAGACATACTCTTACAATTTATACATACCTTTCAATTTTCAAAGAGGTCCTTTATCTATACATTATATACAAAGTTAGATTAGGATTTAAGGGCTCCTATTTTGAGCTAAAAAATTGGCCTCAGAGTTCAGTAGAAATTTAGTAAGTTAGGGATTCATCAAGCGAATAGGACCGCCCAATGGTCTATAATCCTAGTAGAGCCCTTATTGAATTGAAGCTGGTCAATTGAGAGGTCTCCGCGGGAGATTGGCCTACTTTACCTCAGAGAGATGGTCAGACTAAAAATGAAACTTCTATTATAAGAAAAGAAAAAGGTAACAGCAGACTCTCTTTCTAAATCAAGTGATCTTGAGTTCTTCTTACCCCTATCGGTATGGAGCCAGCGTCGGTCAAGTATACAATGAGGAACAGGGAGCTAACCCACTTACAGCCTCGACGTATGAGGACCTCCCATGCTGCCAATCATTGTCGTTTTGTCTTCCCGGAACGAGTCTCCTCTCTGAGTCATCTAAATGCCGATTCTAAGAGTGGAAATGCGACAACCTTGAAATGCCATATTGATTCAATTATTTTCAAAACTAAGGCAATAGGAGTCCATTTGACTCCTATCAATCTTAATAGGGAAGGAGTTTAAGTTCATTCACTTGAGGCTAAAAGAGCGGAAGTCACTGAGATTTCAGAAGGGAACGAATCTAAGAATGAAGGACTTGCATGTCTTAAGTCAAGGTCGGGTTCAGCTAGGATTGAATGAAAGTCTTTTCCTTCTTTTGTTATGGATTTGGTACTGATTGAGTCAAATAGAATTCATCGAGATCATAGCCTACAATTTCTTTCAAATATCGTAGTTCAAATAGATCTCCCAGATACTGATTTTTATTCAGTTAGGACATCAATCGAGACGACCAGAATGGGACAGAAGGTTAAACTATTCAGAAAGAATTCTTATCTCTTTTTAACACCAACTCCATTTAGCAACTCTGCTAAAAAAAAGTTAGGGTAGGGAACTGAGGAATCTCAGCCGAAAAAGTAGAGCGAGAAAACCAAGGCTTCAAAGACAACATTTCAATTCCACCTATTTTTTCTACATGAGGGTCTTGTAGCAAAGAGAAAGTAAAATACTTTAGAAGATGGACGAAATAGATAAAAATGGCATATAAATTTGTACTAATTGACTGCAGGAATACACGAGCCTTCCCAATGTCTTTGATTTCCTACTAGAGAAAGACGACTTATATCACGAATTTAGGTCCATTTCCCAATCTTTTTTTTTTGGTTGTGGTCTATAGTCCTCTTTCTGTTTCCTATCATTTTCTTCCTTTTCTTGTGCAAATAGAAAGGACAAGTGGGATAGCAGTTGCTTCATCTCTTCCTTCTTTGACTACACGGCTCGCCGGACAAAATAGATTCTCTCAGTTGCACTTCTCAAGGCTTTTAGTATTCGAAATAGCCTTTCTAGCTAATCATTATATGGTGAGATAGTCTTTGTGCATGTACAGAACTGGGGAGAAGTTGACTAGCTCATTCAAGCAGACTTTCGTTATGATTCTTCATTTTTCATGGACACGAAAGGCTAGTGATGTGATCTTCCACAATAGGCAGAATAGGCAGGTACCTTAGGCGGGAAGCTCTTTGTACCGATAACTCATATTTTTTTTTCATGTTCATTCAAGAGTTGGCTTGGCCCCCGGGAAAAAAAGGTAGTAGAGTTGTGCGAGTGGAAGAGAAGACATTAGCTCACGATTTTTGCTTAGATTGAGAAAATAGGCGTCTCCTACTTGATATCAAATTCTAACTAGGTCAGATGGGACTGAGCACTCACCCAATTCGAACTGAAATCATTTGATTGGATGTATTCCCCGGTTCTCCTTTTCTTGCTTCTAGGACTGATCTGTTTTCTCTTTTCTTAGGATGGATATATACATAGAAGAAGTGGATCTTATCTTGTCCCATTCCGAAAGCTGTAGCAACGGGAAATCCAACTATTCTTTACCTTCCTTAATAGAGGAAAAGAAAGACATGTTTTGTCGAGCCTCCGAGGCTTAGGATCAAGGGTTGGTAGAGCTGCTTACGCTATCAACCCTATTGCACTATTTGAATTTTGTTTTCAGTTTCGCCCCGAATAAAATGCATTGAAAAGCCCTCGGGATGAATTCTCTATTGGCCTATTAGCCTTCATATTTTATTTCAAGCTTACGTCGTAGAAGCTGACATCCGGCTATTGGCCTTGGCCTTTTATCTGCATCTTCTCCACTGGAAGGCCCTCACGGATGAAGGAAGCGATAAACACCGAAAATGCCATGTTTGCTCCACCAGCATAGGATAGGAAGAAATGGAAGAAAAAAGATTCCTATTCTCATGTCTAAATCGGGACGGGCTCTCTAGAGAAAATACAATTTAGTGGCTCTCATACTTCTTAAGAAAGAAGTCGGACATTCTTTGCTTCTCCCAGATTTGTAAGTTTAAGTTCTCTAATATTTTCTATCCATATGTAGTTCTAAGGATTAGCCACC
>CM028377.1:172049357-172234772 GCA_013146195.2 Codonopsis lanceolata
CACCATTGTCTTAAAAAATGAAAAGTCACTTTTGAGGGCAAGAAGAAAACGATACCCTTAATGAGCCTGCGGCGTGTTACTTCTGATCCACACACTCAAATGCACCATGATTCGTTAATTTAAATAATCTTAATCCAATTTTGCATCATGATGCATCAATTTGAATCACTTAATCCAATTGTGAATTGCAATGCAAAAATTGATGAACCGCGATGCAAAATCCTAATGAACCAAACTTCATATCCTCCGCCTTCTTCTTCATTCTTCTCTGTCGTAAGCATTATTCTTCCTCCTCCTTCCCCTTTGTCTTTACTGTGAAAATCCTCAAACTCATCATAGTTCTATTAAAGTTTCATACTTAATGAATCAGAAATTCATGGGCGTTGCCCCTGAACCCCAATGAAAGAGCTGTCCCTCGACCCACATGATTTGGCCGGTAGGTCGATCCTCGTTTTCTTAATGCACAATAGTGATTTTCAAACTCGAACTATGACCGGGAATTTGTGAAGAAGACGATCTGAACATTTTAAAGACGATATTTTGAAAATAAACTTTAGCACTTAAAAACAAAACATTAAATTTGAGAAGAAAAAAATATTCAGAAAAGTATACCCGCATATTACAATTTTCCCATTTTCCTTGAAACAAATCTATAGCCATCATTGATTATTAAATGCTTTATGGCCCAATATGAAGATTTCATAATAAAGAAATGATAAAAATCCATATCCAAGTTGGCTATAAAATGCTAATCACGCATACTTTATTTTCTAATGGATCTTTGTAATTATTACTAACCTAACTTTCTCACATAATGAATTCCTCCTTTGTTTCGAGGCAAAGAATCCCTGTTTAAAAGTTAATTTTTTTCTTAAAAATGATGTTTTTAGTAACTCATTAGTAATAAAATGACACTTTTATGCCTTAATTTTTTAAAATATACTTTTTAAATAAAATATCCCAAAATAAAATATTGATTTCTTTCTTTCCGAAATGAAAGAGTATTTTCTTTTTCTATTTCCTCTTTTTTAATTTTTATTTTTGGTTCATTTGGTTTAAGTGAACACATTTTTGTCTATTTGAGCAGAATACGTGGTCTTAGCCTTTCAGCTAAGATTTGTATAGTCTCGAGATCTTTTAAGGAATACCAACCAAAAAAATCATTTAAACAAATAAAAAATATTCCGAATAGAATATTTAAGGTTTGTGAGTGGGTGTAGTCATTTAGCATAAGGTATCAATATTTATGGTCTTAAACCCAGTGTTCTAAAACTCTCCGCCTAGTTCTGCCTAGCCTCGCCTAGTCGCTAGGCCCCTTTCTACCGTCTTGATTTCTTGGTTGCCCTGTCGACCAAGTCGGCTTTATTTCAAACCTAAATCAGCCTTAATTTATTTTTAAAGCTTTGATTTTGTATCTTTGGCACGAAAGAATGAAGGGGAGTGGTAATGGTGAGGCAGGAGGAGGTAATGGAGGTGAACTTAAGTAATATCTTTTTTGTTTTTAGTTCTAAACTTGGCTGGTTTATTGTTTTGGGGTTATTGAGAATTGAGATTAATGGTATGTTTGTATATTTTTGTTCATTTTACAAATATAGACAAGTGTTTGATAAAATGACAAATATAAAAAAAATTAAATTTGTAGTCAATGTATTTGATCTTTGATATAAATTATCAAAAAATGGTAATTATGCCTTAATTCTAGGTCCCGCCTAGGCCCCGATTACGCCCCGACTAGTCCCCTAGGAGCTAGACGCTAGTGTGCCGCCTAGCGACCGCCTAACGATTTTTAGAACCTTGCTTAAACCTAAGTCCTCAGTGGTAACTATGAACTAGGCCATATGATTTGGTGGTTTGGGTTAGGTTTAAAGGGGTAACGATTCAGAATTTATTAGAACCTGAAAATTAAACGAGTCGAAATGAGTCGGATCGGATTATACAGATTCTCCTCCCCCCTAAAAATTAATACATTTATAAAGTAAAAACTATCCGATCAATAATAAGAGAGTTTGAACAAAAGAAAATATTTATTAATCATTAATTATAAAGCAGTCAATGAATCACACGTAACATCAAGAACGTTAAATTAAAGGACAATCAGTTGGTGTATCATCATAGTTAACTTATAATCCGAGGGAGGAGATTTCCCCAAGCCATTTGCTTGTCCTCCACAGTAATTCCGTTTGTGTTGCCTCTAAATGTTTTGAAATTGCAACACAAGGGGGGTTGTTAGTCACAAAACATAAGTAGAGAACCCAATCTGTAACCTTATTGGCAGCCTTATCCGACCGTTAGAATTCGAAATTCAAACCCCACAAAGGGTTTAACAAACAAAATTAGAAAAAAATAAAAAAAAAAGATTGCAATTCGGAACAGAGAGAGAGAGAGAGAAAACAGCTCCTCCAAGAAGCTCTTACCATGAAAACACTAGTGTTAACACCCAACTCCTCCGTTAAATCAACTACCATCACTACCACCGTCACCATGGACAGCGATCCATCCGAAACTCGAGACAGCTGCTATTTTCCCGGTTGCCGGAAAGACGCTAACTGCAACTGCGAAATGTGCTTGGCCAGCATCAACGCCACCCTCGATTTAATGCCAATGAGCATCCATAGAGGTTCTCAAAATAACTTTTCCTCTTTCAAATCCGTTCCAAAGACTCCAATCGCATTCAATCCGTCACTCATGTCAACACCCAAATCAGACAGCGGCCGCTTCATGGTGTCGCCGCCACTTCATTCGACCGCCAGAACGAACGTTCAGGAGAAGGTAAAGAAAAAGAAGAGAGCTTTTAGATTTGGGTTTGTGTTGATGAGATTGATTTTGGGACTGATCTTGATCTTGGGGGCGGAATTCGGGTTTTCTTGGGTGGTTTCTAAGATTTTGCAACCCAAATTGTCGCCGGAGATAGTTAGGAAAGTAGGTGAAAATTCAAGAGTTGTACAAGATTTGAATGAAAGAATGGAGTACTTGAATAAGAAATTACAGGGTTTCGTTGGTGAGAAAGTATCTAGTTGTAGCTCTGTTGATTCTACATGGGAAATAGTTCAGGTACTCCACATATCTTAATCTGTGTTTTTTGGGGTGTGTCGTGTGTGTGTGTGTGCATTTTTAGAGCTTGATCATTGTTGAAACCCTATCATAGCTGTTTAATTTATAATTTATTATTTATTTCTATTGTGAGTATTTATATTGGTTTGAAAATAGAGATTAATCATATTTAGGGGACTAATTCACAATTTATGTTTCCATTTATAGGATGGTTTGCTCTTGAAATCGCATTGCATATTGTATGAATCCGGTGCAGAGACGGTGAGCATATGGGGATGGCCTCTGCAGACTGCTGGATTACTCACAGCTGAATTTTCTCCAAAATCATTCACTATCTTGTCAGGAAGAGTTACCCAAGTAAAACCCAGTTTTTTTTTTCTTTTTATTTAGCTAGATTGATTCATAGTAATTACATATTCATGAGATTTCTCGTCTTTTCTTCTTATGTTGTGATGGCAGTGGTCAAATGGACAAATTAGATACGTGATTCGAAAAGCAAATACTTCATGGAAACATGGAAAATGGAGTGCCTCTGCCTTGCATTTGGATCAAAATACGTGGATTCTCGAGTATCAACGGAGCGCTCTGATTGAAAATGGAAGGTTGATATCAGCAGCAGTAGAGTTAGCCAAATCTAGGATTATGAGAGAAGTTCAAAAGATGAAGCAGACGTTCTGGCTATTTTCTGCCTTCGACAAACAGCAGAAGGATTTCACAGAAAACGGTCAAGTAACACCTACTTGAGAATATCAGTATACACTTGACATGTTTTTTAACTTCGTATGAGTAAATATGTAATTCTCATTCTTTGTGAGAAGCGATAGCTCCTTTTACCTTTTTGCTAGGAGCGTTAGCAGATATTTTGATATGCTTACATCTAATTCGGATCTGTTGTATGAATGATGCAATATAATGTTATTAACTCTCATGCATGTTTATGCTTTCTCTGAAGAAAGATGCAAGGTTTGAATTTTGATTAATTCAATATTCATGTCACCAGTAGTCATTACAAGAACAAACACCAATATCTGTCTTGTAAACTTTGGATGCCAACTTCATAAAGGTATGGCAGTCTTTACATATCCTAAGGTTCTTGATTATATGGATGCTGAGTCTCTTTCATCTCTTATCAGCCCATAACAAAGGGCGAGCTTTTCACTGTGCCATAAAATCACTTGCTTCTTTTCTTCTTCATCCAAATCAACCAAAACACAACCTGTATTTGGAACATAACCAGCTAGCTTCAACTAACTGACAACCTTTTCTAACTTTGTGTAAATCTCAGCAGCTTGTTTATGGCTCTTATCTGCATTCAAAAGCTTGTGGATATGCCTCTGCGCTGCATCAAGTTCCTCGTCTCGCTGATATTTCCATCTGTTTTCTTTGGCATAAACATTGGATAAGAACACGTGGGCCTTGTCATGATCAGGATCCAGATCAAGAACCTGTTTCGCAGCAAACATACCTAAATCAATCTCACCTTGAATACCGCAAGCAGCCATTAGGGATCCCCAGATGACCACATTTGGGGCGGAAGGCATAGTCTGTATAACCTCAAGAGCTTCTCTAAGTAGATTAGCATGGCCATAAAGATCTACCATGCAACCATAATGCTTGTGTTTGGGGGCTATACTGTAGTCATTAGCCATAGATGCAAAGATTTTTCGTCCTTCTTCAACCAATCCTTCATGGGTACATGCACAAAGAACCATAAAAGTTACGCCATTTAGTTCAATATATATATATTTTTTGGATAGGTAAGGATGATCCCTTGTTGGTATGAGGATTGGAACCAAGGATGAAGGACCTCAAGGTTTTAGCCCGAGTGCCCTTGCCATCTCTCCCACCCCTTGGGTTAAATATTTTCACCTTTCATTTGATGGAAAAGCTTTAGGGCGTTATTGGCATCACCATGAATGGGAAAGGCACTGATCATACTGGTCCAAGATATCGCATCCCTGCAAAAACTTCTCTCTCCAAACTCTCCCACACTATACGCATACATGTGGATTAGAGCATTGTTTACAGGTAAAGCTTCACCAAACCCATTTCTATTAACAAGTATATGGATCCATTTTGTTTGATCCAGTGCTCCAAGATGAGCACAAGCTGAAATAACGCTCGGCAAGGTTACTAGGTCAGGTTTCATTCCCGAAATTTGCATTTCAGCAAACAACTTCAGAGCTTCTAGAGGCTTATCATTCTCTGCATACCCAGATATCATTGCACTCCAAGTCTCCTACAGACCAAGTCTTTTTCAGTAAATCAAGAGTGCAGCTTCAACCTGTCCTTGTTTTGAATACCCAGAAATCATGGCAGTTGAAGCAACCATGTTCTTTGAACACAACTTATTAAACAAATGCTGTGCTATGTCCATGGAACCACAACCTGTATACATGGTGACAAGTGCACTATGCAAGTAAGAGTCAACTGCAACATTACTTCCAATAATGAGCTCATGAATTGCTTTGCCGGAATCTAGATTTCCAGCACGGGAACAAGCAGATAAGAAAATCCTATCATCTGGTTCAGTTTTCGATCTCTTCATCTCTTCAAATAATGCCCAGACATCGTGAAAGAGTCCATTCTCACGATAACTATTCAAAAAGTTTGCATTAAGAATATACAAGAATTAGTAATTCAAGAAAAAAAATAGCTGATAACAAGTTCCCCCAAACTTGTTTAACTTCACATATTGCTATGGAGTTAACAAAACCATTTTTGAATGAATATTTGGCACATATAAATCAACAATTGCCTTTTCCAAACCTATAAAGCTTGTGGTTCATGAAGGCTTATGGGACTTTTTTCTAATGGTTACACTTTTCCTCCCTTGAACTACATAAATTGTATGTCAAAAACTAATTTTGAAAATCAGTCAAGTTGATTCTACAAGTCAAATTTAGACTTTCTATGAGACAATGAAAGTATCAAATTTTACCTATAAAAAGATATTTCAACAAAGTAATTCAACTATAAGTAGTATCAAATTTTGCCTATAACAAGATATTTCAACCAGGTAATCCAACTATACATCCGGTCAAAGTTCTAAAGGATGAATAGCTTCGATCATGATTATAATTTTATTTTTTTGGCAACCTGTTTGTTGTAAATTTGTAATGACAAATTATTTGCACCTAAGTCATTCCGTTAACTTAACGTCTTTTCAAACTCGATAATAGACTACGATCACGTGACCGAATTTTAGCGATCGGACTGTTGACTCGAATAATAACTTGGAAAATATGGTTAAAACCCTCATGCCTCGCATGTAACCTCAGATCGGGGATCTTTAGGTGGATATTGTCCCTCTTGTTGACCATCATTTTGCACGTCTCTTCCAAATCGAAATCTAGTCATTAAAATTGTATTACTTGCAATAACGTGACCCTTGTCCGTTAACAATTTTGGGCGACGGTTAATGGGATGACTCGTAACCCCAATTACAAATTAGGTCAAAGTTTAGTGACCATCCAAGCCATTGACTCGTGTTATAAATAGATAATATCCCACACCCATCAATCATTATAATCCATGTAAACAATGTCTCGGTGAGGCATTTTATCGAACACCAACCGTGCGTCGCCAATTTCCCCACAAGCCGCATACATACCCACGGCCACCAAACTCGTCTCAACAAACGGATCGGTATCAAACCCAGTTTGGTAGCGAATCCATGAAGCTCCCTCCCTTCCCTTAATCCCGAAACTGGAGACGATGCCTTCAGTAACGGTGGAAAGCTAAACCTATCAATAACTATCCCTTCTCTCCTCATGTAGTCATTTTCTGGTAAACCAAAAGGGTCTTCTCCGGTGTCGTGCTTCGCGATAATTCCCGCAAGAATTTGTTACAGTGATGGAGTTCTGGCTCGTACATTTGATTGAAAACGGAGAGAGGGTAGTCGATTACTCAATATCTAGCGGTTAGGTGTGAGTCCCAAGATAATTTATGGAGTAATTGTTAAGAGTCGACTATTCGGTACATCAAAGAGATTTATACTTGATGACTGATGAGCGTAGAACTCGGTACATTCCTTCCGATAAAGGACTCATTACACAACAACTCACTCACTCAGTGATGGTTACGAGCTTGTTGCTTGTAATATTGTTACAGCTTGAGTTTGTGATTTTGTTAAGATCTTTAAATATTTAAGCAACAATGTAGATATTTAAATCATCACCTTCTTAACTATTGAACACTAAAGTTTGTATCAGTTACCACAAGTTAAACAATAAACTCCTTATATCATTTACCTTCAATTAATACATTTCACTGGTATATTATTTTATAGTGGGAAGCATTTTAGTTGAAAATTAAATATTACTCCCTCCGATTTGGGTAAGATTTCCCATTTGAAAATCAAGCTTAAAAAAAAGACATTTTTTAGTAGCTTATTAGTAATAAAATAACACTTTTATGTATTAATTTTTGAAAGTAAACTCTTTGGATGAAACATCTTAAAATAGAATAATGAACTTTATACCCAGAAT
Organism: Codonopsis lanceolata; assembly: GCA_013146195.2. Taxonomy (NCBI): domain Eukaryota; kingdom Viridiplantae; phylum Streptophyta; class Magnoliopsida; order Asterales; family Campanulaceae; genus Codonopsis; species Codonopsis lanceolata. The sequence goes on from CM028377.1 coordinate 172,056,899, forward strand.
GGAAGAAGTAGTAATATTATGGCCAAAATACAAATTTCCCCCCAAAGTATACACTCAATCTCAGATCACTACCTAACTTAAGTTTTGTGTCAGTTTGGTATCCGATGTTGCCATTTGTGTCAAATAACTCCCCCGGCCCAACGTCTGTTAATGAAAAAACGCACTTGCGCGTCTTGCACGTGATGGTTATTTTGGTCATTTCCTTTTGGAAGGAAGCAGCTAGCTGAGTATTTGAGCGTGCGTACGTAATTGACGCTCATTTCTTCCTGGTTTTCCCGCAAAGCAGAAGGAGCCATGGCGTGTCCCTGTGGTGATAACATCGTGTTAAAGACCTCATGGAATACAACAAATCCTGGTTGAAGATTCCTTGGCTGCGCAAACTATGGTCAGGTAAGTATTCATTGTATGATTCCAACAATGATTCACCCACGTACTATTTCTTCGATTTAGGGTTTTTTACCCACATTCCATTTCTTCGATTTAGGGTTTGGGCCTTGGGGCCTCCATTATTAACCCAGATTCCTTTTTTTTTCGTAAATTTTAGGATTGGGCATGTGGTTATTTTGCTTGGCATGATCCTCCAATGTGCCGTAGATCGACTGTAGTGATTCCAGGTCTACTGCAATCTATCAATAATCACCAAAAAGAGATAATGGAACTCAAAATGAAACACAACAGAGAGCGGAAATTCTTTATTTTTTTTATGTGTGGGTGTGTTGTAATTTTTTGACTGTTGGTGTTGCTCCTTCTAGTTTGAAGGTGTGTTGTAATTTTCTTCATGGCGTCGGCGACTGCATTCATGGCGTAGGCCTTGATGATTGTAGGAGAGAGGAGCGAGAGAGCTATCGAGATAGGGTCTTGGCCGAAAGTAGGTGTGGATTTAAGATGAAGTGATCGGAATATGGAGGGATGCGATATTGGAACGCCGAATCTAGATGGAGGCAAACGGAGAAGACGAAGATACCGGAGATGAAGAAGACGAAGATCCAGATCTGATTGACCACAGTTGTGGTCGACTAGTGAACCAAATGTTAGAGAAGACGAAGATGATGGAGATGAAGAAGACTAAGATCCAGATCTAGTCGACCACTATGGTCGTCAAATGATTTATTAGATAAACCACTAATAAATCACTCATAGTCGACTAGTTGATAACTTGATAACCAAGGTCGACCACAACATGCTCCGGGAGCCGTTTCGTCATATCCATTTGTGCCGGTCATTTAAGTAGTTAAATACCATATTTATTTACTGAACGGGGTGATTTACAAAAATGGCCAAGTCAAAGATGACTTGGTCATTTGTAGCCTCTCTTAAAAAAATACTCTTTTATAACCTGGTTTATTTATAAACCACGACTGGTTTATCGATAAACCAGTAAAATTGCACCCTTCAATATCCGAAATCACTGATTTATCAAGTGGTCGACAGATCGACCAGTTGTCGACCAAGTGGTTTACACTGATTTATTGATAAATCAGTTTAAACCACTTGGTCGACAACTGGTTTATCAATAAACCAGTGTAAACCACTTGGTCAACAACTGGTTTATCAGGTCGACTAGTGATCGACCAAATAGTTTGATACAATCTTCTCGGAAGGCTTCGTTGAAGAGCGATTTACTCACGCGGCGGAAGCTAGGGATCGAGTGATGTTTGGCATGGGGTGACACTCCGACCCAACAATTAGCACGACAGAACCTTGGCATGTACACGCAAAACCCGCAATCGAAGCAATTGAAGAACCTAAGTATAGTGATAGACGCCACAATTGATATGGAAGAATCAATTGATAAGTCAAGATCAAACACACAAGCTTCACACCTGTATATTCTCTCAATAGTTCAAGAAGAACCAATAAGTTTTGATAAAACTCACAAAATAGAATACTCAAAGTTAACTGTGTTCCATAGAAAGAAAACCCCTATTTATACCTAAACTAGGCTGAAAAGTCGTACTAAAGAATTAGGGTAAAGTTTGGACGCAACCCTAATTTACAAAGCAAAGAAAAACGGTTGGGACCTTGCGCCGCAAGCCCCTTGACACCTTGGCGTCCGCAAGGTCGGCGAAAAGTCGGCTTCAAAATCGACACACCTTGCGGCGGTCGCAAGCCTATGATGACCTTGCGTCCCGCAGCCTTCCGTAATGTTTCTTCGCAGTAATAACAAGTCTCGTAATCGTCCCTCTTGACTTGGATCATGTTCCAGCCTTTGACCCTTTGACCCTTTGGGGTCTCCTCTTCATGGCTCATAGCTCGTTCTTCCATCTCCATTGTCTCACGAACCATGACATTGACTTCTTCACGTATTTTCTTGGCTCTAGCTCTTGTGACCGGTCCAATGGTTGTCGGCATTGGTGTTAAGTTGTTGTTGTTGGGGATGTCCTCATCATTCCCTCCCTCTTGAAAAGGATTTGTCCTCAAATCACCTACATCATACGACGCAAATCAGAACATTAAAAGTAGCACTAACATTATACTCACTGAAGATCCAATTTGTAGGCGCTGTGATTGATTCGCTCCAACACTTGAAACGCCCATCGCCTCTTGGCATCAACTTTGACTTCGTTGTTGGGGAAATCTTTCTTTCCGCATATGCAACCAAACCCAATCACCCTGGCTCAAACACCAAGTGTTTCCTTCCCTTGTTGGCTTGTTTTGCATATTGTTCCGCCTCCTTCGCTTCAATGTTGAGCCTTGCCTTCTCATGCAACTTTCTTACAAATTCCGCTTTTGCTTTGCCATCTAAATTCACAAACTCGTAAATGTGTAATTGTGATAAATCCAAAGGAGTTAGCGGATTAAAACCATAAACAATTTCAAATGGAGAATATTTAGTGGTCGAATGAACGCTTCTATTATATGCAAATTCAATATGAGGCAAACAGTCTTCCCAAGCTTTTAAATTCTTAGAAAGTATAGAACACAACAATGCAGATAATGTCCTATTAACAACTTCCTTTGACCATCGCCAGGGTGACATGTAGAAGATAAGCTGCACCAAGCTTACCCCACAAGGTCTTCCAAAAGTAGCTAAGGAACTTGGAGTCTCTACCGTAAACGATAGTCCTAGGCATGCCATGGAGTCTAACAATTTCACGAAAGAACAATTCGCAATATGTGAAGCATCATCGGTTTTATGACAATGTACAAAGTGTGCCATTTTCGAAACCTATCAACTATCACAAATATAGAATCACTCTCATGTTTGGTTATAGGCATCCCTAACACAAAGTCCATGGATATATCCACCCAAGGATGATCTGGAATAGGTAGAGGCATGTACATCCCATGGGCTTGCACCTCGACTTAGCTTGTAGCAAGTCACACACCTCCCACAAATTCTTTTCTACATCTCGCTTCATGTGTGGCCAAAAGAAATGTTCTCTGCACTGACAAGGTCTTAGCCACCCCAAAATGACCCATTAATCCCCACCATGGGATTCTTTCACTAGCAAGTCTCTCAAGGAACAATGAGGTATACAAAGTTTATTCTCTCTCTAAACGTAAAATCCTCATACCTATAGTACTTTCCACATGCAATTCTTTTCACAATTTTTATACTCTTCATTAAAATCAAGGTCATCATGATACAATTGCTTAATATGTTCGAATCCTAGAACTCTAGCATCTAAAGCGAAAAGTAAATTAAGGTGTACCCTCGAGAAAGTGGCATCGACTACCACATTCTCTTTACCTTTCTTGTACCGATGACGAAGGAAACGCCTCGACAATTCCATCCATCTTGCATGTCGCCGGTTCAGCTTGTGTTGTCCCTTTAAATGCTTCAATGTCTCATGATCATCGGGTGAATGACAAACTCCTTCAGGCCACGTAGTGTTGCCATGTCTCTAAAGCACGCACTAATGCATATAGTTCCTTGTCGTAAGTAGTAGTTCAACGATGCCCCACTTAACTTCTCGCTGAAAAATGCAATTGGTCTACCCTCTTGCATCAATACTGCTCCAATTCCAATGCCGGATGCATCACATTCTTTTTTAACCTCACTTGCCCTAACAAATAAACTCTTTTCTTTTCTCTCTTGGTTTTTCCCCTCATTTCTCTCTTTTATATTTTTATTGCTCACTTTGCTCTCCTTTCGCCTCGGCTATCTTACTACTAACTCTCATGTTTTCACCCCTCACTCTTGTTTTCTCTCAATCTCCTTTGTTCGGCTTCTTTTATCTCTATGTTCTTTCCTCACAAGCCGCACTCTTTTGTATACTAAGTCGATCTTCACACTTGCTTTGGAGAAAGTGGTGCAAGTATAAAATGCTTGTTGTTGAAAACAAATGAGTACTTGTTCGTGTACCCATCATGGTGAACTCACCTATCAAACTGCCAAGGCCTCCCTAGCAGCATATGACTCGCCTACATAGGCACCACATCACATAACACCTCATCCTCATATCTCCCAATTCTGAATTGTACCATCACTTGCTTATTCACCTTCACCTCTCTACTATCATTCAACCATTGCAATTTGTATGGTTTCGGATGTCGAATCAAAGGTATCTCCAATTTTGTAACCATGGTAGTACTAGCCACATTAGTGCAACTACCCCCATCTATGATCACTCCATAATTTCTACCCTTCACTTGACAACGAGTATGAAATATGTTCTCCCTTTGCAAAGTCTCATCCTCCTCTCTAACTTGTACATTCATTACCCTCCCGTCACCAAACTAGTCACCCAAACTATCTACTATCCTATCCTACTATCCTCCTCCCAACCTCCTCTCTCTAAAGGTGGTATTTGTGAACACGCCTCCTTTCATCCTCGATGAAAACTCTCCATTCTCCCTCATAACCAACACCTTCTTATTCACACACTCATTGGCAAAGTGCCCCATACCTTGACATTTGTAACATCGAATGTCTCTGTGTCTTGGTTCTAGTGTGTTCGGTTTTGAAGTAGAAGTAGGTGTAGATGTCGTAACCTTTGTGTTTCAAACCTAGACTTCACAATTTTATCTTCCCTTTGATTTCCATAATTAGACTTCCAATTAGAGTTAAGGAAAACCCGTGATTACCCTCCTCTTGTGTTGTTGCTCCACTTTAATGGATTTTTGAACTAATTCATTAATGTCAACATACGACTGCAACTCCACTACATTGGCAATCTCCTTATTCAACCCCATTAGAAAACGTGCCATGGTTGCCTCACTATCCTCCTCTATGTGTGCCCTAATCATAGCAACCTCCATCTCTTTGTAATACTCCTCTACACTCTTAGTTCCTTGCCTCAAGGTTTGTAATTTTTGGTGTAGATCCCTATAATAATGAGATGGTATGTACCGTTTCCTCATCAATCTTTTCATCTCCTCCCAAGTCTCAACTTGAGGTTCCCTATATCTCGCTCTATCCACCCTCATCTTCTCCCACCAAACCGCAAAGATAGTCGAAAATTCAATGGCGGCGCTAGTTTGACTTTCTTCAAGTCAAGTCGGAGTAGTTATGGCACCCAAAAATTCTCTCCATCTTCATCTCCCAATCTCTAGGTATAATCGATCATTTTACCCGTGAAAGTAGGCACCCTTAATTTTATCCCATTCATATTATTATCTTCTATTTCCTCCCCATCTATTCATGTCTCTCCTATCATTTGAGTCCCAATTCTCTCCATCAAATTCTTCCTCTAGATTACGTTTAGGTTCAACTGGACTTTGACTCTTACTAGCATTACCTATCACATCAAGTTTTTCATTAAACTCCTCACTCATCTTACCCATCACTTCATGCATCTCCTCCCTTTGCTCCCTCATCATCTTTTCCATCTTAGCCATCATAGCTTCCATGAACAATTTATTATCATTAGCCATTTTTAATTCCTCACAAAACTCCCTTACGTGTATCTCTCCACTCGTGTATCACACAAAAGATTTTAATCACTCAAATCAAAACTTTAGGGTTCTAAAAGAACTATCAAGTATTAACAAGTGCAAATCAAGTGGCGCTCAACACAAGACTCAACAATTGATAACGTAGAGAATCAATTAAAGAGTAAGAAATTTGAAGAAACGAAGACGCACAAAGTTTAGAAAGCTTTTGATCAGAATATTCAATTTTCGAATCCACAATTTTGATTTGAAATAATCTTTTTTTGTAAATAAAATTGTCCGAAAATTCTGCCCAAACTGTAGGATGAACAGTAACCGATGAACAGTAAATTTTCAATTTTTTTTTTGTATCTCAATCTAATCTTCAATTCGGTCACTGGTAAGGTTCCCTTTTCTTTCTCCCAAAATTTTTTTTGTCAGGAGATTTGTACTTTTTTTTTGTGGCTGCCGAGTTTAGTAGCAGCAAGAAATAACAGTAATAATTTTATTTTTTTTGAGTTTATAACCCTAAAATATTTTAGGGTTTGAAGAGAACAAATAAAACACGAATATGAAGAACAAACGTAGGATTGATGATCCTAGTTCGAAGGAAGAAGAGAAAGAAACAGATAAACTAATTAAGAACAATTTAAAAGACAGGATAGATTATGGACGGACTAACCTTTGCTCGATACCAAAATGATACGATCTTTCTCGAAGGCTTCGCCAAGAACGAAGAGCGATTTACTCACGCTGGCGAAGCTAGGGATCGAGGATGTTTATGGGGGTGACACTCGACCCAACAATTAGCACGACAGAACCTTGGCATGCATGTACAAACCAAGAACCCGCAATCGAAGCAATTGAAGAACCTAAGTATAGTGATAGACGCCACAATTGATATGGAAGAATCAATTGATAAGTCAAGATCAAACACACAAGCTTCACACCTGTATATTCTCTAAATAGTTCAAGAAGAACCAATAAGTTTTGATAAAACTCACAAAATAGAATACTCAAAGTTAACTGTCTGTTCAATGAAAGAAAACCCTTATTTATACCTAAACTAGGCTGAAAAGTCGTACTAAAGAATTAGGGTAAAGTTTAGACGCAACCCTAATTTACAAAGCAAGAAAACGGAGTTCGGGACCTTTCCGCAAGCCTCGACACTCACTTTGCGTCCGCAAGGTCGCCGAAAGCCGTCCGCAAAATCGCCACCTTTGCGTCCGCAAGCCTCGATGACCTCATGGCCCGCAAGCTCGGCGTAAAGTTGGCTCGAAAGTTGACACACTTGCGGTCGCAGTTTCCTATGATGACTTTGGCCCGCAAGCCTTCCGTAATGTTCGCCGAATGCTTGAATTTGTCCTTCTGACTCGATCACGCTCACCAGCCTTCCTCAATCCCTTTCAGGGCCTTCTCTTCATGGGTCATTGCTCGCTCTTCCATCTCCATTGTCTCACCTAACCATGCCATTGACTTCTTCATGGATTTTCTTGGCTCGAGCTCGTGGACCTGGTCCAATGGTTGCTCGGCATCGGTGTTGAGTTGTTGTTGTTGTTGGGGATGTCCTCATCATTCCCTCCTCTTGAAAAAAAAGGATTTGTCCTCAAATCACCTACATCATACTGGACGCAAATCAGCAACATTAAAAGTAGCACTAACATTATATTCACCTGGAAGATCCAATTTGTAGGCATTGTCATTGATTCGTTCCAATACTTGAAATGGTCCATCGCCTCTTGGCATCAACTTTGACTTCCGTTGTTGGGGAAATCTTTCTTTCCGCATATGCAACCAAACCCAATCACCTGGTTCAAACATCAATCTAACAAATACCCCAAAGCCACCTCCGCAACTTAGTAGATCCATCAATAAACCAGTGTAAACCACTTGGTCAACAACTGGTTTATCAAGTCGACTAGTGATCGACCAAATAGTTTATGGTCAAAGGCCATATATATTCATCAACCGGGTCAAATGATCATATTTGACCAATGCCACCTCCGCAACTTAGTAGATCCATCAAACTCTGGGCCAAAGCCAAAGTGCCAAACCATGTAGAAAGAGGGTTTGTCGAGGCAGGCGCTAAATTAGTTTCCCCAGTTTAACAAATGGCAGATTGTCTAGCAGAACTCGTACACGTTCTCCGCTCCGTAAAATCCTCTCAATTCCTCTTCAAGTGTATGCATCTGTATAGGCATCAAGAAACATTTTTTTTGTGCATTTTGATCGCATTATTGTTCCATGATTAATCCAGCAAAACTTACACCCTATCCTATCCCTCGAAAATGAACCGATAAATTGTTATCTGTCGCGATCGCGAATGACCTTTTTCTCCGGTTAAAATGAAGCTCACTAGCTCCAGTTCCTGATGACTTAAAGTTGTTCATAACTAGTTATTTAGCCCGTGCTATGCACGGGTACAATGTGAGATATATATATTTTTATAATAATAATATAACTTTTAGACATTATAATTAGATTGTTAATCTCTTTCATGGTTATAATTTTTTTTTATATTGTTAATACTATTAAATGATTTTTTTACCTAAATAATTTTAAAATTAAAATAAGTTTCTAGCTAACGTGAGATACATATTTTGTATTAATAATAATAGTAATTTTTTTTATCGAAAGACTTTTAAAATTAACATTTAACTTGATAATAATATTAGAAGTCATTTTGTTAAAAACTTTTAAAATCATAATTCATTTTCAAACAATGTAAGATACATATTTTCTATTGTAAGATTTAGAAGTTTTTTATCTAAAAAACTTTAAAAACCAACATCACTTTATAACAAATGTATGTTACATCTTTTCAATTAGTAATAATATATACCTCCGACTTTTTCCCTAATTTATTGTCCTCGCAATTTGACACATCGCTTAAGAAACCGAAAAATTTGATCTAATGATTATTAACCATATTGGTTTAATGTGTAGTTTCCTTTAAAGTCCATGTTTATGTGGCCCATAATTAAAGTAGGTTAAAAAGTAAAAAGGGTAAAGTGTAAAAGTGATGTTCTAAAAAGGTAAGTTTCAAAGTCAACATCACTAATTTGGGACTCAATGACTAAAAAGGAAAGGAGGACGATAATTTAGGGATGGAGGGAGTAGTATTTTTAATACAAACATCAATTTCTAACAAATGTATGATACATCTCTTCTATTGGTGATAATAGTAGAATATTTTGTAACCATGTGAGATATATCTCTTGTAAAAGTGAAAGTCTTTAGTCTAAAGACTTTAAAATCTAATATTTTCTTTTTAAACAGTGTGTTATACATCTCTTTTATTGGTAATAATATAAAATAATTTAAACTCAACATCATTTTCTAGCCAATGTGAGATATACAACTTCTAATGGTAATAATGGTAAAAATATTTTATCAAATGTGTATAAGTAAAAAATCATTTTCTATGGTTCGCCACCTCACCACCTTTGATAAATCTTCATTCTAAAGCATCCATGTGGAAGCTTTTAAAAATTTTGGTTTTCAAGTGACTTTGAAAATCAACATCACTTTCCAACCAATGTATGATGTATTTCTTCTATTGGTACTTAATAATAGAATTTTTAAAACCAACATCAATTTTTAACCAATGTGGGATACATCTCATCTATTGTTGAAAAATTAGTGTTTTTAGTAAAATAAATTGTGCAACTTGAGACACGAATTTCTTTACATGTCATTTGTTTGTTGACGAATGTAATTACAAAAATGTGTTCTGCTTGGTGAGAGCATCAAAATGATATATTTATTTTTCCAAATCGAGTTTTGGATAATAAGATATCAATACTTAAAGTATAATACTTGTTAAAACAATTAGTGTTTTTAGTGAGAGAAATTGTGCAACTTGACGCACGAATTTCTTTACGTGTCATTTGTTTGTTGGCGAATGTAATTGCGCAATGTGTTCTACTCTGGAGAGCATCGAAATGATATATTTATTTGTCCAAATCGAGTTTTGGATGAATAAGATATCAAGAGTTAAAGTATAATACTTATTAAAAATTAGTGTTTTTAGTGAAAGAAATTATGCAACTTGAGGCACAAATTTCTTTACGTGTCATTTGTTTGTTGACAAAAGTAATTGTGCAAATGTGTTCTACTCATCAAGAACATCGAAATGATATATTTATTTGTCCAAATCAAGTTTTGGATGAATAAGATATCAAAGTTTAAAGTATGATGTTAAGCGTGAATCATTAGAAGTAATATCTAACATTGAAGAGTTTTATCCCACATTGGTTAGAAGTAATGTTAGTTGTAAAATTTTTTAAATATAAATATTCTATTATTTACAATAGAAGAAGTTATATATACTAATACTAATACCTCTTATCATATTGATTATTATTATGTATTATTATTAGCTAATGGTTAGAAAACAAAAAATATATATATCTTATATTGCTAATAATAGTAAGTCTTTTATATAATCTAAAATAAAATAATTAAAAATCAACATCATTTTTTAACCAATGTGGGATATACATCTTCTATTGGTAATAATGGTAAGTTTTTTATCAAAAACTTTGAAAACAACATCACTTTATAACAAATGTATGATACATCTTTTCAATTAGTAATTAATAATAGTATTTTTAATATAAACATCAATTTCTAACCAATGTGTGATACATCTCTTCTATTGGTAATAATAGTAGAATATTTTGTAACCATGTGAGATACATCTCTTGTAAAAGTGAAAGTCTTTAATCTAAAGACTTTAAAATCTAACATTTTCTTTTAAAAAAATGTGTTATACATCTCTTTTATTGGTAATAATATAAAATAATTTAAATTCAACATCATTTTCTAGCCAATGTGAGATACACATCTTCTATTAGTAATAATGGTACATATATATATATATATATATATATATATATATATATATATATATGTGTGTGTGTGTGTGTGTGTGTGTGTGTGTGTGTGTGTGTGTGTGTGTGTGAATCCATCATTGAAAGGTTCGAAAGAAGGTTATTTGGGTAAAAGCAATATTTCAAAAGGTGAGACTTGTTTTAGTTAAAAAACCTTTCAATCTTCCACTTTTTCTATACGCTCTTATGCTCCCAAACATTGGTTCAATTTCTAGGTTGGAGAAATTGTAGATAGACTTTGTGGGATGGACAAATGAGGTTCTAAGTCTCACTTAAAGTAAGGTGATAATTATGATAATAATGATAAATATATATATATATAAATTGGTGAGAAGCACTATGATTGTGTCACCTCACCACCTTTGAATAAATCTTCATTCTAAAGCATATTTCATGTGGAAGCTTTAAAAACTTTTGGTTTTTTAGTGATTTTGAAAATTAACATCAATTTCTAACCAATGTGGGATACATCTTTTCTATTGTTGAAAAATTAGTGTTTTTAGTGAAATAAATTGTGCAACTTGAGGCACGAATTTCTTTACGTGTCATTTGTTTGTTAACGAAGGTAATTGCGCAAATGTATTCTACTCGGTAAGTGCATCAAAATGATATATTTATTTGTCCAAATCGAGTTTTGGATAATAAGATATCAAGACTAATACTTGTTAAAAAAATAGCATTTTTAGTGAGAGAAATTGTGCAACTTGAGGCACGAATTTCTTTACTTTTTATTTGTTTGTTGGTAAAGGTAATTGTGTAATTGTGTTCTACTCGATGAGAGCATCGAAATGATATATTTATTTGTCCAAATCGCGTTTTGGATGAATAAGATATCAAGAGTTAAAGTATAATACTTATTAAAAAAATAGTGTTTTTAGTGAAAAAAATTGTGCAACTTGAGGCACAAATTTCTTTACGTGTCATTTGTTTGTTGACAAAAGTAATTGTGCAAGTGTGTTCTACTCGTCAAGAACATCGAAATAATATATTTATTTGTCCAAATCAAGTTTTGAATGAATAAGATATCAAAACTTAAAGTATGATGTTAAAAGTGAGTCATTAGAAGTAATATTTAACCTTGAAGAGTTTTATCTCACATTGGTTAGAAGTAATGTTAGTTGTAAAAGTTTTTAAATATAAGTCTTCTACTATTGACAATAGAAGAAGTTATATATACTAATAATAATACCCCTTATCATATTGATTGTTATTATGTATTATTATTAGCTAATGACTAGAAACCAAAATTTTTTAAAACTTTCCACATGGATGCTTTATAATGAATATTTATCTAAAGGTGGTTAGGTGGCACAACTATAGTGCTCATCACCAACTTTAAATATATATATAAATAAATAAATAAATAAATAAATAAATAAATAAATATATATATATATATATATATATATATATATATATATATATATATATATATATATATATATATATAGATTTGATTCTACTTGAACTTGTGTAGTTATTTGGTCGAGGTTTAGCTTAAGTCCATCGCTTGATGAAATAAATGAGACAGCTTGGCTCAACCCGAATAAGATCAATTAGTTCAAATTACTCCCTCTTCCTATCAAAGAGTCTCAGTTTGAAAGTCAATAAATGACATTTTTAGTAACTCATTAGTAATAAAATGACATTAAATGAAAAATCCAAAAGTGAAATGATAGACTCTTTTCCGGAACGGAGGGTGTATATTTTATCACGGGGCTCAGCAACAACAGACTCGAGTTGAAATCTGTTTGTGATGTAAGTGAGCCTAGGATGCTTAAGTTTGAGGTGGCTCTAACTCGTGTAAAATTTTAAGCCAATCCTGGGAGGGGGGCATAAGATGCTGGAGGCATGCAGCGTGGGTTCGATACTTGGTGGAAGCACTTTGCTTTCTTTCCGAGGTCGACCTTGTATGTGTTATCACAGATCGTTCTCAAACCCTCAGATCATTTCTGGCACATCTCGCGATTTTCCCCGGGTAGTAGTAGTATGAGGGACCGAATGTTAGACCGTTAGCTACTTCAGCCTTCCTAATTGATAGAATCAAGACAATCCATGGCTCAACAAATAAGTAATTCAAGCCACTAAGTTTGGAAAGATTTGTCGCATCCCTCGTAATCATGCAATCACACATCAATTGCTATTCCTTCCATAGTTAGAAGATTGTATAGCCTCTTTATATAGCTACTGTAACAGTTCTGTAAAGATATAGAAAAATCATTATTCAGTAAACATCATTCAGTTATTTGCCTTTATATGGTATCAGAGCCTCCTACGGCTTAACAGCTCAAGATCCATGGCTAACTCTAGTTCATCGTCTTCTCCGGCTATTGTCCAATTCAACTCCATAACTCACCTTCCAACCAAGCTTAACAATAATAATTTTATTGTTTGGTCTCATTTATACTCAAAGACTTGAAGGTTATGAGTTGATGGCTTTTATCGACGGTTCCGCTCCTCCACTTCCTAAACTTGATGATAAACAAAATCCCGCCTATACACTCAAGGCCGACAAGATCAATCGATCTATAATGCCATGATTGGCGCTAGACCCACCGATTCAACCCTTCATTTCTACCGCAGCCTTCGTCGGGGAAGCATGGGACACTCTCGCCCGCACCTTTGGCAACAAATCCCGCCTCCCGTGTTATGAGTCTTAAGGAGAAACTCATGAGGAATCCGCGGATCTCGCTCTCTCACCGTATTTTTACAGACATGAAGATTACCGCCGACACACAAGCTATGATCGATTGTCCTGTCCTCGAATGATGACCGATTATACATGTTCTTAACAATCTCGGTCCCGAATACAAGGAATTTGGGCTGCTTCTTCGTGCTCGTGAATCAGCCATTACCTTTTCGTAACTCCATGATAAGCTTCTTGACTTTGCAGCTCATTTGAAACAAGAGGAAGTGTCGGCGTTCCTCGCTCCTCCATTCTCAGTTATCGCAAATTACACTCGTCAGGCCATAATCGACCATCCGATCCTCTCGCAATTCAAAGAAATCGGTCCCAGAATCCTCTTCTTTGCAAAGGCAAGTAAATCGAATCGAGGTAACACAAATTTCTCCAATAATTTCAATAATCGGAATCGCAAGTGCTTCTCCTTTTCGTGGAAATCGAGACAACCAGCTTTGTAGGTTCGTGATCGCCAAGGCCATAATATCGCCGATTGTCGTAAACTACAACGCTTTCTTCGTGAAAATAATGTACCACCCGTAGAACAACACTCGCTTCACCCCATCTCCTTCTCAATCCCGGATGTTTGATACGGGTGCATCTCACCATGTTACTCCCGATATAGGCAACTTCAAAGAACTTCTCTCGAGTATGGTGGTCCTGATGAAGTTCAAATGGGTAACGGTATAGGTTTATCTATTGCTCACACCGGCACAGAGTTTTACATACACCGCATCACAAATTTACATTAGCACACACCTTACATGTTCTGCAATAAATCGAATTTAATCTCGCTTGCCAAATTCCGCTCCTCAAATAACACATCTATTGAATTTTTTCCCTCCTTCTTTGTTGTGAAGGATCCGAACACGGGCGCCTCTACTTCGCGGACTGAACCAAAATGATGTCTACTGCCTTACACCACAATCCGCTCCTCAAATAAATACTGCTGCTCACTCTCAAATTGGTCTCTGGCACAAGAAGTTAGGCCATCCATCTTCTAGAATTCTTGCGTCTGTCGTCAAGTCAAATGGTTTAGTTCCCAATTTTAGCTCTAGTGTTAATTTTTTCTCGTGACTCGTGCACGTGTAATAAGAGTCATAAAACTCCTTTCTGATCAAACTCACTTGTTAGTACTAAACCGCTGAGCTTATATACACCGATGTGTGGGTCCCACGACTACTTACGTTGATGGTTTTCGTATTATGTCATCTTTGTTGATCATTTCACTAAATATATTTGGTTTTTTCCGATGCAACGAAAATCGATGTTAATAGTCTGCTCCCTAAGTTTAAAACATTGGTTGAAAACTTTTTTCAACTTCCTCTCATTTCTCTTTATTCGGATAATGGAGGTGAGTATCAAAAACTGGAATCTCTCCTTCAATCCCTTGGTGTTTCTCATTTTACTACCCCTGCATACACACCCCGTAACATAATGGCACTCTCGAACGCCGCAGATCGCATGTTGTTGAGACAGTCTTTCCTTACTCCATCATGCTTCTCTTCCTCACTTATTGGTCTCATGCGTTGAAGCCGCATCTCATCAATCGCCTTCCGTCCAAAGTCACTAGTCATCAATCCCCTCTTGAGCTTTTGTTTAGGCGAAAGCCCAATTATCAGCGACTCAAGGTCTTTGGTTGTCTTTGTTATCCGTGGCTTAAGCCATATGCTCCCACAAAACTACATCCCAAGTCTACCCCTTGCATTTTTCTAGGTTATTCCACATCTAAGTCTGCTTATAAATGTCTTGATCCTAGATCCGTAAGCTTCATCTCGTGTCATGTCCAGCTTGTTGAACACGAATTTCCGTGACGCATGTGGTGCACAACCTTCGGTTCGGCTTCACGAGTGGTCACCCACGTGACTCATGGTCTCAAGCTACATTACTTGCTGCCACTAACCCGCCTGCTACTATCATTTCCCCTCATGATAACAGTTCCAACACTACCACACCATTCTCTCCAGACCCCATTACCACTCCTATATCTTCACCTTCCTCTCAGCCTATCCACCCCTGAACCCGTTACCTCCCCACCTCCAAAGACTCCACCCCGCCTTCGACCGCTAGCCAATCGCAAACCCAATCCTAAATACTTTAATAATGCCTTCATAAATCATACCACTGCCCATCCCCTTCCTTTGCCTCTCGAACCCACCTGTGTAAGTCAGGCTATCAAGGACCCAAATTGGCGTGCTGCCATGTCTAAGGAGTTTGATGCTCTCCTTAGCAACGGGACATGGGATCTTGTTCCACGGTCCAATCAGAATCTAGTGTCCTGCAAATGGGTTTTTCGACTCAAGCGACACAAAGGATGGTTCGATTCAAAGAATACAAAGCGCCTTGTAGCAAAAGGGTTTCAAAGTCCGGCATCGACTTTGTTGATACGCTCACCCCGTGACTAAGCCGCTTACTATTCGAATAATTCTCGCCTTGCTCTTTCGAATCACCGGTCACTTCGCAACTTGACATCAACAATGCATTTCTCAATGGTTCTCTTGATGATGAGGTATATATGCTACAACCTCCCGCTTCTCCCATCCAGTATCCGCATCATGTGTGTCGATTAAGAAAAGCAATCTATGGGTTGCGCCAAGCACCCTGCTTGGTATCAAGAGCTTCGCTCTTTTCTTGTCAGTTTTGGCTTCACCGTGTCCATCTCCGATGCATCGCTATTCATTTACAAACACAAGGGAATTATCTTGTATTTTCTCGTGTATGTGGATGATATAATTTTAACAGAAAATGATCAAGTGTTTTACACAAGTTTGTCTCGCAGAACTCGACAACAAATTTTCTCTCAAAGACTTGGGACCGCTCCATCATTTTCTGGCGTTGATGTTGTTCATACCGCCATGGACTTTTCTTGTCTCAACATAAACACATAATCGATCTTCTTAACAAGTTCTCCATGTCCGTGCCAAAGAAACAACATCTCCCATGTGCTCTAATGATGCTACCTCCCTCACGATGCCGCCGCCATCTATTGATCCTACTCCCTACCGTCAATTAGTTGGCGGCCTTCAATATCTATCCATCACTGGCCCCGATGTTAGTTTTGCAGCTTAATCGCTTATCCCGCTCATGCACCACCGACCGAAAATCATCGGCTCTCAAACGAAGTTCTCGTATCTCAAAGGAACGCCAGATCATGGTCTGTACCTAAATCGAAAATCTATGAATCTCTCTCGCTTTCGATTGATTCCGATTAAGGCCCGATAGCTATCGCTACCACTCTACCACTGGCTACATCGTGTATCTTGGTTCCAATCCTATATCCTGGAAATCATCGCGGCAAAAATCTGTCTCACGATCTTCCTCTGAAGCTGAGTATAAAGCCCTTGCCAATGCTGCAGCTGAAGTGACTTGGGTGCAAAATCTTCTTCATGAACTTGATGTTCGAATATCCCAGCCTCCTTCCTGCGGACAACACCGGAGCTACTTATCTTTCCTCCAATCCCATCTTTCACTCACCTGTGATGAAACACATTGCTCTCGATTACCACTTTGTCCGAGAAAAGTCACCGCTGGTGATCTGCGAAGTTCATCACATTCATACCAAGGATCGGTGGCCGACATTTTTACAAAGCCTCTTTCTCGACAACCTTTTCTGAATATTCGGTCCAAGATCGGACTCTCCGATGGAGCCTCCGTCTTGCGGGGGCGTGTTAGACCGTTAGCTACTTCAGCTCCTAATTGATAGAATCAGCACAATCCATGGCTCAACAGTCAAGTAATTCAAGCCACTAAGTTTGGAAAGATTTGCTGCATCCCTGTAATCATGCAATCACACATCAATTGCTATTCCTTCCATAGTTAGAAGATTGTATAGCCTCTTTATATAGCTACTGTAACAGTTCTGTAAAGATATAGAAAAATCATTATTCAGTAAACATCATTCAGTTATTTGCCTTTATAGGAACTACTACCCCAGGATTCAACCTGGTTAAAAAAAAAAAAAAAAAAAAAAAAAAAAAGAAGTTTGACTCACCATATGTGGCTTGTTAACTGCCCTGGTCTATTCTCTGTTAAATTGGGTTTTTTCCCTGGGAATTTATTTGTTATATTATTGTTTGGCAGGGAAATATAACAATTGATGAAGCAAGGGTGATCTTACAATCCAATACTAGGGCGCTTAGAGATTTCTATGTTGGTGCTGGTGTGGGTGCTGGTGTCACGTGGTTAGGTATCTTTTTACGCTTGATTCTGAATCTGATTCTGTTGTCGTGTTTAGTTGTTACTCTTATGAATGTACTTTAGAGA
This sequence comes from Codonopsis lanceolata, assembly GCA_013146195.2. Taxonomy (NCBI): domain Eukaryota; kingdom Viridiplantae; phylum Streptophyta; class Magnoliopsida; order Asterales; family Campanulaceae; genus Codonopsis; species Codonopsis lanceolata. Next base: position 172,074,554 of record CM028377.1, read on the forward strand.
GAAGCGATGATAACCAAATGGTGTTCCAAATCCAGAACTAACAACATGTTCTAGCCACTTCGAGGGACAAAAGCACTTTAAGTTGTATAAAATGCTCATGCTTATTTATGCTGCATAATTTCAAATGAAACTCTTGTTTCTTGCAGCTGTTTTCTTTCTGTTACTACTTCGATTCATGTTTGTTGATGCTGCTTTTGTTCTTCATCTTCTTCCTTTTACATTCGGACTTACTTTTGTCATTTACTCCCATTGATGGAAAATGAGTGTCCTTTTTTGTTTTCTATTTTTGAGGTAACTAAGGAAGTTGAGTTTTAAGCAATTTTTATAATTAGCCTTGTGCGTCCACCTTATAGAATTGCAAGTGCATTTGGGGCATGATAGTTTTCAAAGATAAATTTAGTAACTTCATTAGAAAATAGACAGTCATTTTGGGAATTGGGACATTTTTTTTCAAAAAGGGATACTCTTTTTCAAGTGCATTTGGGGCATGAGGGAGTATTTCTTGCTGCCTTTAACAGTGAATCAATCAATTGGTTAAAATGAATTAGTTTAAACTAAGAAAATCATTCATCCTTTCACAGCTAGATCACACTCCTGTTGCATGCAAGAGTTTTAGCTATTTACTTGTTTTCTTGCTTACTTTCTGTAACATCCTTATAATCACTCAGTGACTCAGTGGATTGATTATATACTTCTATTGTTCATTTGTTTGTGGCAGCTACGCATAAGCTTAGTATTTTTGGTCACGTTGATCGCCTAGTCGTAACTGGAGGTAGAATAATCTCTTTCTCTCTCTTTCTTTCATACACACTTACACACGGAGACACACTCACACAAATGTCTCCAAATGGGAGTCTTTTCTGAAAGTAACATTGAATCCTTGCACTTGTTTCTACTTGAATTGTTCTTTCTTACAATCATCAAGTTATAAATTTGATGACTCTTTTACATGATGAAGTCATCATTGATATGAATTCCAAAAAATTTGAAACATTTATCTTCACTTCCACTGGGATAGGTAAGTGGGATTAATATTATTAACCACAAAGTACTTGGACTCAGAAAAATCATTCTGCATGCATGGAAGAATTGTGTAAGACCAGCTAATAAATGATGGTTTGTTAATTTAACCGACATCATCTTCACCATACTTCATTGGTGCTTATTCCAGAATTTTTATAGCAGATAGTTATCATTAATTCTGCTTTGGTGTTTGTAACTTTTCTAGTCTCTCTTTGGGCTAAGACGCTGGGATGTTCAAGGGTTTGCCTTTGACAGACCTGCCGAGGGATTGGCGGGCAGCTCTTGGTTTGTTAGTCTAGTCAATTTTTGTTTTTTGAGTTGTGGTCTTTTATAAGGTGGATATCTTATCCACTCCTTTTCCTCAGTCTTATAATGAAATCGTCTTTTTCTATCAAAGACAATTTTAACTGGCATCCAGAAAATGTGTGGCTGTTTTGAGTTCTTTTTACGACCAATTTGAAGAATAAATGGTATCTCTTGCCGGATAATTTACTAATTCTACCAGTTCGCAGGAGCTGCTGTTTTTACTGGAAATTGGAGATTCCACAAATCTCTTCATTAATGTGTCCAACATATTCTTGGCCTGGAAGGAAGTCGGATGCAGGTGGAGCTAGCAGGGATGTGAATCCCCAGCCCTTTTCTGTATCTTGTATATATCTGTGAAATTTTGTGCAAAATGATGAGGTGTTGGATGTATAATTGTGAAAAATGTGCATATCGGTGCTTGGAGGCCTCAAGTACTTAAAGTACTATCGGTGCTTTAAATTGTCATCATAAATTGTTTTAATTTGTGGAAGGAGAAAGTCTTCTAATGCATAGATTGTTCATATTTCGCCCAAGATATTGAAAGGAATTCAACAAATTCTCTTCTGCCTCAGATTCCAGCACAGTCTCTCTCTGCCATCAGTAGTACAAGATAAGAACCTAATTTTATTCTTGTAGGAATGAAGTATCTCTTTAGTCAATCAAAAATGTTCCACCAAAATTTCTTTGGATGTTATTTATTGGGAAAAAGAAAAGAAAATAATACTTTTTATTGATGATTCTTTCCTTCATTGTATCATGCCTAGTTCCTCTTGTATGTAACCTAGGTCGTTTGTTTTGATAATCACATTTTTTTTCGTTATGTAATAATGATAGTATTTTCACTCTGTAGAATGCTAAGAAAATATCCTAATGATGGGGAAAGATGGAGCTCATCTCCAAACATTTCTACCCCGAGAAGGTTTTCGACGATTTAGCCTCGCAGCTGAAGTCAGTGTGGCGTCAACGTAACTTTTTTGTTGATAGTGCTGCTGATCCTGTCAAAACATGCAAGAGTGACTACGGTCATGATGATGTTGATGTGGAACCAAAGCAAATCTCTGTAAGAATACCTTCGGTTGTAATTCTAATATACTAGACAACTACCTTTTATCCTAATTCTAGGTGTCTGTGCCATCGTTAGAGCCGAGGATTTATTTCTAGCAAGCTAAAAAAAGAAAAGAGTTTGCTCTGTATTCGGAAAAAAAAAACAGGAAAAAGAAAAAGACGAATCTACTTAAGAATTCTTTAACACGATAATTTTTACTTCATGTACCCTTTCTTTCTTTTTAGTCCAACCTTGTCATTCATATTTTTCTATCTGACCAAATGCAGATGAACATTTCGTTTCAATTGCCAACCCTTTTGATTGTGTTTTTGGGCTCCTGACCTAATGCAGATGAACAGTAATTTGGTTTCAATGGCCAACCCTTTTGATTGTGTTTTTGAGCTCCCACCACAAGTGGAGGAGATGCAGCCCAGTGTTACGCTTACATCCACGAAATCACCCAGAAAGCATAGTCATGGCCACAAAAGATCACATCGTAAGCATCGAGTTCACAATCAGGAAGCTGCCTAAGTTCTGAACATGTGTTAGGTTGGCTGATCACGGATGCTAATGAGTTTGCAATCAGGAAGTTGCCCAAGTTTTGAAAATGCGCAAGGTTGGCTGGGCAGGGATCAACAGCAGATGCTTCTGTGAAGACTTTTCATCAGCTAGTTGCATTTTTTATCGTTTATGTTAATCTGTGTATGTAAATTAATATATATATATATATATATATATATATATATATATATATACCTGTTCACGGAATCAAATTACGAATCTGCGGTGATCATAAAGATCCAATCAGGTTATAGGCAAGCTTTGTCTTACAGATTGCAAGTAGAGATGCTATTTTGATGAGAGTGGGTGTAATATCCCGATAATTTTCGTATAAAATATTAAATTATAAGAATTTAAATTATATTTATTTTGAGCTAATTAATTGTTTTGGACCTATTTAGTAGAGTCGTCAAAATGGGTTAGGACCCGTTGGGTCAACCCAAACTGTTGCTTAAAATAGTGGGTTGAGTTGGGAAATTGATAACCCATAAAAATACGGGTCATATGGGTTGAACCCGTATGGGTCACGGGTTGAAGTGGGTTGGGGCGGGTTTTTAACGGGCTGACCCGTTTAGAGAATATTTTTTTATTATTTATTATTATTTTTTATTTTTTAGAGAATACATGTCTAGTATGCTTTCATTTTTGCAGAATAGTCTTCCTGTAATCTCCCATTTTCTTTTATTATTTTTTTTGTTTTTTGTTTTACTTTTTTGTATATAACAAATCTAAGATTTATTAAATTATTATGTAGCAGTCAATTTGGATTATACTGATCTATGTCATCCTACATGAAGTCATATCTTCACATCCAAGGTTTTTTTAGTCATGTAAGAGAAATGTCCATAAAATATTTGGCAGAAGTCTGAAATGAAGATTTAATTGTTTAAGTTTGTTTATTTTATGTTAGCCGACAACAGTTGAGTTGGTTACTTGATTTTGAGTGGTTGTATAGTACAGGGAAGTGGAAAAACAATGAAAAATTGAAAATAAAAGAAGTAGTCTTTAGGTAAGAAAATTGGTGGGTTGACCCATCTGACCCACAACCCATGTTGGGTTGGGTTGGTGTTTTATTGACCCGTCATCTAGATGGGTCGACCCGTCCCACACCGTTATATGGTGGGTTTTCTTGACCCGTGGGTTGACCCAATCCACCAACCCGTTTTGACAGCTCTACTATTTAGTAACCAATTGAATTAAGTCGGGCTTGGTCCACTTTTGACTATGACTTCAATACTAATTTCCTAATATTAATTACTCAATTAATTTTGGTCCAGTCAAGTTCAGGATTTTGGATTAGGGTTTAGGAAAAAAAAAACATAAGTAGAGTTTTATATAAATAGTATTTTGAGAGGGGGAGGAAACGGTGAACAAAAAAAAAAGAGAGAGAAAAGGATCGGCTACCGGCTTTGGGAGAAAGCACGAGCAAGAGGCGACGACAGTTTTCGAGGTATGTCAAACCAAGCCAACAAACATAATGATAGACTAGGTTAATTAATCCTCATAGATGTTCTGTGCGTGAATGTGTGTGTCAGTGGGGGTTTAATAGTGTGTGTGCTCTTAATGTGAAATTTGTGTGTGTGCATGGATAGCACAGTTAGTAGCATATATACTAGAGCTTTGTATTATATATATTATATGTACAATAATAAAACCATGCATGACTGGGAGCATTGTGTGTGTGTGTGTGCGCATGTATGAGTGTGTGTTTTTCTTTTTTAAAATAATAATAATAATAATAATAATAATAATAATAATAATAATAAATAATAGTAATAGCAATAAATTATTTAATCACGTATTACTATAATTATTGTTATTTAAATTAATAGGTTTTGGTTGGTACATTTTTAGTTTAATGATTATGATATATTTTGAACTTAGATTTAGACAACGAAGGTTAGGACGATCATAAGTGTTGCGGACCTTTTTGCTAAGCACTTCGATGTAAGGGATTACGTTTCTTTTATGTCCTTTTGCAAAAGTATAAAATTACTTTTAATGTTAGGCTTTCACAAATTCTTGAATTATTCGTTTTTTCACTTGCCATGCCCGACCTTGTGTCGGTAGTTGTTTTGACTCCGTCGTTAGCTTTTGTTGAAAATCTTCGTTATGATATCGTTATTGCAATTTTTGTGCTTAAACTTGTTCGCATGAAATATTTTTGATCATCGAAAAATCTATATCGTATTTGTCAACTTATCGACTTATTCCTTTGTATTGAAAATAATGATTTGCAATACAAGTATTGTTTGATAGTGGTACATTTATAGTACCATCTATATTTTTTTAAAATAATTATGATCACTAAGTATGAACAACCCGTCACGGGGATTACGTGACAAACAATTAAATAAATTTAATTACACCACTTGGCTCGTGAGTGCGGTAATCCAGACATACGTTAACATTGTACCCTTCGGGGGATTTGTGTACCCTTCGGGGGATTCGTGTACCCTACGGGGGATTTGCGTACCCTACGGGGGATTTGTGTACCCTTCGGGGGATTCGTGTACCCTACGGGAGATTTGCGTACCCTTCGGGGGATTCGATTCTTGGTCAATAGACCCTTACGTGATCTTAATAAATATTTTGATCTTTGGTTATTACTAGATGATATGAGACAGTCAGTAATGACAAACTTATTTTATCCATATTATTTTGTTTGAACTCTCCATGTAAAAAGAATTTATATTCTTGTCGTTCGATATCTATCTTATGATTTTGCAAGTTATCAAATATCTAAAACTCTGTTTTACATACATCGCGATTATTTTTTGAGTCACCCCTCCTTAGAAACCGGAGGGGCGACGTATGATCTTACTGAGCTTTGTTCGCTCACCCTTCACATCACTCTTCTTCCAGATCGAAATTAAGGACTAAGCTTAAGGTAGATGATACCAGTGGAGGAAATCAAGATTTTTAGGGCATATTTATATGTTTTGGAATTTAATGGAGACATAGTTAATTTAGTAGACTTTTTGTTTCGTAATTTATTTTGGATGACTATATTTTAAATTTGAGACTTTTGTAATTCTAGTTGGATAGCGTTTTAATTTAGTTTTTATTTAAGTTTGAATTTGTAGTGACGTGGCCAGATGTGAGTCCAAAAGGATCGGATCCGAGTTTGGGGCGTTACAGTAAGTCTCGTGTAAGACGGCGATCTTCACTCTCTCACAGTTCAACCCACCAATATACAATGAATCGGGTAAAAAGCATTTGTCTTAAAATATTCATAAGATCGTCTTAACTTAGTGTTTGTCTTTTGATGTCGTGTCAAAATCTTGAAAAAATCTTGAAACCAATAATCTGTACACATGATTTTTGGACAGTCCCTTGGGCAAACCAACCTTACCCAAAACAGCCCTACGACCCGCTCCTACTCTCCTAAAATCTGATTGTTTCTCTTTGGATTTTCCCTTACAATAATAACCAAATTACTAACCTTGTTTATAAAATTAGTACAAGGTATAGTCTTGCCTAACAACAATCACCAAAGTCACGCCTAACCTGCCCTAAGTTCTCTTGGTCGCCCTTCAAGTAATTGCTAACAACCCACACATCTATTGGAGATGCTAAACTGTCACGATCCAAATAAAATAAAAGAAAACAAGTGAAATAGAGAAGGATAGATTGGTCTCACTAGACAAGTTTCACTCACTTGTTGTAAAAAAAAACGTTTGATTTAACACACAAAACTTCACTCATTTTGCAAGAAGAATCGAAAGAAAGAACAAGCTTGTTCTTGGCCGAATTTCCACTTTCCAAATCTACTTTATTCATTCATTGAAATGCCTAATAAAGGCTTACAAACATATCCTAATTTTAATCATAAAATAACTCCTAAACTTGGTGGGAAAGAAACCCTAACTAGTTGTCAAAATAAAAGATTTCCTAACCAACTAAAACAATAAAAGAAGCTAATTTATTTAGGAAATAAAATTAAGTGCAGATTTTGTTTCCTAATCTAACCATCCTTGTGTCACAAGTACTTATGGAGGCCGGCCACCCTTCCATGTAACACCTTGGCCGCCTTGCATGCATGCCAATGCAATCCTTCCCAATCTCGTGCCACCTTTCCATGTAGCCATGCGCAACCTTCCTTCCACCCTTCTTGAGCCATCTCCAACACCCATGATCCATACCAACCTGCCGGCTACCTGATACAACCCGCCAACCGTGCTCTCCTTGCTTACCACAGCTTTTCCGACCAAGTTCCACACCCCCTTTGTTCGCCATGATCAACACTGTCCCCAGCCCGCTTCCATGTCTCGACAACTCCTTACCCACACTACTCCAGCCCGTATCCCCTTGCATAGCTCCCCTCTGGCCGCATACCCCCTTATGTTCTCCTAGGTCGATGATGTCTTGACCCCATGTTCCCGCATCACCTTTTGATCATTGTGAAGTCCAAGAAAGGTACTATTGTTCTTTTTCACCATTTAGATTGTTATGTTTTGCAAGACGAATGAAGTTATTGTTTTGTTCTTTTCCACCAACCAATACATTCCTTCCCTTCACCAAAAAAATTCTTCCACATCCCCATTAAACCCATAGTTGTAACACCCCTACCCTAGACACGTCTTTTGGTTGGATCGAGAGCTTGACTTGCCTCTCCCGCTTCAATTTGGTGTGATTTTTCACATGAAAAGTTAACCATCGACAGTGGTAGAACCAGAAATAAATTTCACCGTTTACAAATTTTAACTATTAAATAAAAAAAATTAGAAATCACAATTATTTTTTACGCATTTTCATACATTGAGTGGAGTCCTTTTATGAAACGACAACAACATTTTGCAATGCGAAAAAAGAAAAAAGTTTAGTTGACTTGAGCGGGGTTCCTTGCCCCTGAGTGGTAGGCTCCACTCCGGTTTCCCAACTTAGAACACTCATTTATTAGCTCTACACACTTATATGTAAATGAAGCTCCCCTTGTATAAATAGGAAAAAGTGGAACTCATAACCTGAAAATTTTCTATAACCAGTTAAATGTTCATTTTTCAAAAAAAGATGTAATATATATATATATATATATATATATATATATATATATATATATATATATATAATGTGAAGACTAATTGGTTGAAATAGATGCTTAGATGCTAAAATCTATCTAGCCAACATTCTTATTTAAGTTTATATAAAAGAGTAATAAAAATTTAAAAATAGTGACATTAAGGGTATTACTCATATGACCAAAATATATGAAATTTTATTACCTTCAATGTTGGTTTTGTAATAACATGTCTTTGTTTTTATTAATTTTTTAAGTGAGACTAAAGTTTTGACACAAAAGTTGAGCATGTAATTATTTTTTCTCTATAATTTATTTATGTATATATTTTTCTTTCTTTCTTTTCTCTCTCTTATTTTTCTTGTTTATCCCTATATATTTTTTCATGATTGTTTCTCAATTTTTCTCTCCCTCTGATGTTCCTTTATAGAGGCGGGTTGGGGTGGGTTCCTAAAATAGTTTTTTAGCCATTTTTTTAAAAAAAGTTTTAATTTTTTTAATTTTTTAAAAATAAATGAGTGTAAAGGTACAATTAATGATTTGATAGCAGGACCAAAAGGAACTCAATTTGGGAACCTAACCATTAACGAGTTTTGTTATTAGAGAGTTGTGTTATTAAAATGAGGTATATGACATGAGAAAACCACAAGAAACTTAATTTGGGAACCACACCACTGAAGATGCTCTTAGGAGTACTATTTTTCCTTGTTTCCTATTGCGCTATGTGGAATGTGAGTAGGTGAACTCAAATGTGTACTCAAAGTTACTTTACATGATCTGATTAGTTGAGTAATTTGTCGATCCTCCCACTTAATAAACATTAGACATCCTGCTAAATGAATCGCTCCATATAAGAACTCAGTGGTAATTAAGCAACTGATGTTGGAAAACTAGTGTTTTTAAGTGAAGTAAATTGGGGCTTTGAGGCACTAATTTATTTGTGATTCATTTATGTAATGACTATGGTAATTGTGGAAGTATGTTCTTCTCTGTGAGTACATAAGAATACTATATTTATTTGTCCGATTCGGATATCGGATGAATAAGTTATAGAGGTTTAAAGTATGACATTAGAAGTGTTGGAAGTGGGTTATCCCACATTGAGAAAATATGAAAGGCTTGAAGGGTTTATATACAAAGGCTCCCTTGTGTTGGGTAAGCTTGTATAGAAAAAACTATCCCTCCTGCGCCCGTAGGGGGGGATGCAAATCAAGGACCAATTTGGCTTGGACCGACATACTCGTGTACCTGCACATACAGACCAAATTGTGCTACTTAGAAAAACCCACCTTTTGTTCATTTTTCTTTTTGAATTTAAATTTAACTTTCGTAACTCCAACATTAAAGAGCAGATTAATTCTGTCTTAATGTCAGCTTTAATTGAGTGGTTAATGGGCATGATCAAAACGGTTTTAGTGATTAAAACGTGTTGATTTTCTGACCTATATAATGGAACCATTCTCCACAACAGAAGACACACTTTTTCAGAGAACACGAAATTCCTCTTCCTCTTATACACCTGCACTTGCATTTCATATTGTGTATCTTCTTCTTGGCCTTCTATTTGGTGATAGATTTCTGGTACTTGCTCAGTTCGTCGGAACTTCCAGTATATAAGTCATCTGGTACCACCGTTGTATCCTGGGAGACGATCGTCCCGTGTAAGAACTCCACGCACTTACATGGAATGAGATGAATAACGTTTCAAGGAAATTGTATGTTACACAGGCCTCGGTTCGCAGACTTCAAGAGCAGCCTTGCTTCCTTCCATTAGCAGACTTGAAGAGCAGACTTCAAGAACAACCTTGCTTCCTTCCACTAGCAGACTTCAAGAGCAGACCTGCTTCCTTCCACCAGCAGACTTCAAGAGCAGACTTCTCAAGTCTTCTCACCAGCAGAATTCTCAAGTCTTCTCTCCAGCAGACTTCTCAAGTCTTCTCTCCAGCAGACTTCTCAAGTCTTCTCTCCAGCAGACTTCACAAGTCTTCTCACTAGCAGACTTCTAAAGTCTTCTTCAGCAGTAGAATTCTAAAGTCTTCTTCAGCAGCAGACTTCAGAAGTCTTCTTCAACAGCAGTCTTAAGAAGACTTAATAGTAGCAGTTCTACTCAAGAGCAACAGTTTTGTTTTCTATTTTAATTATTTTGTTTATATTCTGTAAGATTGTAATATGGATATTTCCCAACAATCTTGAAACGTTATTATTTCTTCTGGTTATTATTGCTATTTTAGATAACAATAATCTCTTCTATAGATAATATTATAATCTTACAGATTATTGTCGTATTTCAGATATGACTAACGAGAACAATACCTTAGCTCATAATACTGGAACTGGAACTGAAAAGACTGTGACTGGAGACCCTTCGAACTCGAATCCTACTATGACCAATGTTGCAGCTATGACTCAAGTGGTGACTGTTCCACATCTGCCGGTGAACCATAGTGAGAAACCGAAGAAATTCAAAGGGTTGAATTTCAAGAGCTGGCAGCAGAAGATGCTGTTTTACTTGACCACACTTCATTTGGCAAGGTTTCTGAAAGAAGACCCTCCAAATGTTGGTGAAGATGCTGATTTCCAAGCCGTTAGTGCTTTGGATACATGGAATCGATCTGATTTCCTTTGCAAGAACTATGTACTGAGCAGGTTGGAAGACTCATTGTACAATGTTTATCGTTTTAAGAAAACGACAAAGGAACTATGGAACTCTCTTGACCACAAGTACACCTCCGAGGATGCTGGGGCCAAGAAGTTCATATTTGGTAGATTCCTGGACTACAAAATGGCAGATCTTAAATCTGTGTATAGTCAAGTACAAGAGCTACAAGTGCTTTACTCTGAGATTGAGACAGAGGGTATGGAAGTTAGTGAAACCTTCAAGGTGGCTACAATTATTGAAAAATTGCCTCCAGCTTGGAAGGATTTCAAGAGTTACCTAAAGCATAAACGAAAGGAGATGACTGTTGAACAACTTACTGTTCGTCTTCCCATTGAAAAGGACAACAGAGGCAATGAAAAGAAAACGGTCACTTCTATGGCTGCCAAAGCCAATGTCATGGAGCATGGTCAAAGCTCAAAGGGCAAAGGAAAGTTTGCTAAAGCTGGAAAATGGAAAAACGTAGGTCCAAAGGGATAAGTTTCTAAGAAGAAGTTTCTTGGAAACTGCTTCAACTTTGGAGGCATAGATCACAAGTCCACGGTTTGCAAGAAACCTAAGAAGGAGCGTGAATCCAATCTTGTGGATGGCATCGCTCAAGATGTGTCGGGCATCAACCTTGCTGCGGTGATCTCTGAAGTCAATTTGGTGGGTTCAAACCCAAATCAGTGGTGGATTGATACAGGTGCCACTAGGCATATTTGCTCCAACAATGAGATGTTCAGCACCTTTGAAGTTACTGAGAATATGGAAAAGCTCTATATGGAAAATTCTGCCACCTCTGATATCAAAGGTCAAGGGACAATGGTTTTGAAGATGACTTATGGGAAGGAATTGACTCTCAACAACGTGCTCTATGTGCCTGAAATTTGGAAAAATTTAGTGTCCGGATCATTGCTTGTGAAGCATGGCTTCCATGTTGTTTTTGAGTCTAACGTTGTAACTTTGGCTAAAAGTGGAATGTTTATAGGTAAAAGTTATGTTAATGATGGGTTGTTTAAACTATATGTAATGGTTGTCAAGCCTAAGAGCAATAATAATAAGAACATGTCTTCTGTTTACTTACTTGAGTTTTCCAATTTGTGGCATGGTAGACTAGGACATGTTAATTATGGTACTTTACGTAGACTAATTAACATGGATTGCATACCAAAATTCCAAATTGATAAAAATCACAAGTGTGAAACTTGTGTATAAGCAAAGTTAACAAGAACGTCCTTCCATTCTATTGAAAGAAATAGTGAACCACTTTGATTAATTCACACTGATTTATGTGATAATTAACAATGATTCTTGAGAATCACCTATGTGAGAGAGAAGTGGGGCCGCTTCAAAGAGAATTGTATGACACTCCATTCTTAGACCCTCTTACAGAACCAGACGTATATTCAGGGCCATGATTGAACATAACTATGAGAACTGAATTGTGTCAGGAAGATTCATGTGTGAAGTATGTAATCGTTTACACCAAAGGCAGAACAGCTCAAAGACATCATGTCTACTGATCAACCGGTAAAGTTAGCATGCTTTCGCAAGGGACTGTTCAAAGGTTAACACCTACCTATCATATGCAGGTTTCAACTGTTGAAATCTATCACTGTTATCGTCAATTTCCTTCATGTGGGGGATTGTTGGAAAACTAGTGTTTTAAGTGAAGTAAATTGGGGCTTTGAGACACTAATTTATTTGTGAGTCATTTATGTGATGACTATGGTAATTGTGGAATTATGTTCTTCTCCGTGAGTACATAAAAATACTATATTTATTTGTCCAATTCAGATATCGGATGAATAAGTTATAGATGTTTAAAGTATGACATTGGAAGTGTTGGAAGTGAGTTATCCCACATTGAGAAAATATGAAAGGTTTGAAGGGTTTATATACAAAGGCTCCCTTGTGTTGGGTAAGCTTGTATAGAAAGAACTATCCCTCCCGCATCCGCAGGGGAGGTTCAAATCAATGACCAATTTGGCTTGGACCGACGTACTCGTGTACCCGCACATGCAGACACAAATGTCAGACCAAATTGTGCTATCTAGACAAACCCACCTTTTGTTCATTTTTATTTTTGAATTTAAATTCAACTTTCGTAACTCTAACATTAAAAAGCAGATTAATTATGTCTTAATGCCAGCTTTAATTGAGTGGTTAATGGGCATGATCAAAACGGTTTTAGTGATTAAAACATGTTGATTTTCTGGCCTATATAATGGAACCATTCTCCATAACAGAGGACACACTTTTTCAAATAACACGAAATTCCTCTTCCTCTTATACACATGCATTTGCATTTCATATTGTGTATCTTCTTCTTGGCCTCCTATTTGGTGATAGATTTCTGGCACTTGCTCAGTTTGTCGGAACTTCCAGTGCATAAGTCATCCGATACCACCGTTGTATCCTGGGAGACGATCGTCCCATGTAAGAACTCCACGCACTTACAAGGAGTGGGATGAATAACGTTTCAAGGAAACTGTGTGTTACACAAGCCTCGGTTCGCAGACTTCAAAAGCAGCCTTGCTTCCTTCTATTAGCAGACTTGAAGAGCAAACTTCAAGAGCAGCCTTGCTTCCTTCCACTAGTAGACTTGCTTCCTTCCACCAGCAGACTTCTCAAGTCTTCTCTCCAGCAGACTTCTCAAGTCTTCTCTCCAGCAGACTTCTCAAGTCTTCTCTCCAGCAGACTTCACAAGTCTTCTCACCAGCAGACTTCTAAAGTCTTCTTTAGCAGCAGACTTCACAAGTCTTCTCACCAGCAAACTTCTAAAGTCTTCTTCAACAGCAGCCTTTAGAAGACTTAACAGTAACAGTTCTACTCAAGAGCAACAGTTTTGTTTTCTATTTTAATTATTCTGTTTTTATTATGTAAGATTGTAATAGGGATATTTCCCAACAAATGAGTCAATCTTTTGGGTTAAATATGAAGAATTGTCACTATTAGCACCATATTTTAAAATTTTAACTAATACACTAAACTAATACTCCCTCCGTTCATCGATATATAATTAACATTGAATTTGGTTGTAAATTTGTAATTACAATAATGTTTGAACATAATCAATATGTTAGTATCAACTGTACATGGGTAATGTTGAGATATTATGGAGATTATAGACATAATTTTTAAAATCAGACTTTTAAAGTAAAACATTTAAAAATAGTATTGCCTGAAACCAAATGGAGTATATTATTTTACTTTTACTTATTGACCACATCTATAGTGTTTATATTAGTAATGTTGTTGGCACGAAAATAAGTAGAGTAAGTTTCTTGTAAGACGGTTTTACATATCTCAATTTGTAAGATGTATCATTCTCTCAAAGTTCAACCCACCAACACATGATGTGTCGAGTAAAGAAGATATATCTTTAAAAAAAATATCGATAAAACTGTTTTACATAAAAAAAAAATTAAATAAGTAAAGTCAAAACTAAGAGCATCCCCATTGTTGTAAATTTGGTATTCTTAGCATTATTCTTAGCTAAGAATACCAAATACCAACAATGGGTGGTATTCTTCCATTTATTCTTACCAAGAGAGAGAAAATAAAATTCTTTCGGAAGAATTTTTCAACAAATGAAGAAGCTCAGATGCAATGAAGAAGGTGTGGTGCACGGCTGCTTTTGGTGAGGCGTGTGCACCACACGTGCCGGCCAAACGCGTGAAGGGGCAACAGATGTGGGTCCCGGTTGTCTGCCACTCTTAAATAAAAACGATTTTTCATTTTTTTTAAATCCTACCATTTTTTTTACCGTTTGATTTCCAATTTTTTTTTTAAATATCCAACGGTTTTAGCCGTTGGGTGGGGTGGGGAAAGGTGGGGGTCTGGCTGGGGGGTGGGGTGGTTGCAACGATTACTTTAAAAAAAAACTTATTTTTATTTTTTTTCTTCTTTCTTTCATATGTTATTGTACGAGTTATGTATAATATGTGTTTTATAGATAATTTATTAATTAAATTATAATTTATAAAATTTAAAAATAATTATGTAATTATTATTTTTAAATTAATTTATGTCTTAATTTATAAATTGGTTATTTATACGAAATATTTAAATGTTAAATATACTAAATAACGTGAAATAATTTAGAGTTTTTGTTTTATGGTTTTACAGTTTTACTGTTATTGTTTTACAGTTAATTAATTTCCACATTATCTGCTTCATTTACTGTTATTGTTTTACCGTTATTGTTTTATGGTTATTGTTATCGTAATTAACTTAATTAATTTATTTTTTTGTCCGCAATTTCGTATACAAATTTAAAAAAATTAAAAAAAAATCGTAAATTTTGTAATTTGATATTTTTTTCTTTTTAACTGTTATCGAAATTAACTTAATCAATTTAATTTTTGTTCGGCATTTTTTTGTTCGGCCCACAATTTCGTATACAAATTATTAATTAATCTCTCTGTTACGGGCAAAGAGACCATATTTTAAAGTCAATTTTTGTAAGAAAATAATACTTTTAGTAGTTTATTAATAATAAAATGACCTTTACGATTTTACAAATATTTAGTTGTAGTTTCTTAATTAATTGCTATCATAATCAAGTGAATCTCAATTTAATTTATGTCTAAGTTTGGAATATTTGTATTTTATTTTTTTCTTTTTAATTGTTATCGTACTTAACTTAATCAATTAAAAAAAATCGACCCTATTTGAAAGTCAATTTTTGTAAGAAAATAATACTTTTAGTAGTTTATTAATAATAAAATGACCTTTACCATTTTACAAATATTTAGTTGTAGTTTCTTAATTGATTGCTATCGTAATCAAGTGAATCTCAATTTAATTTATGTTTAAGTTTGGAATATTTGTATTTTAATTTTTTTTACTTTTAGTAGTTTATTAATAATACAATGACATTTACGGTTTTACAAATATTTAGTTGTAGTTTCTTAATTGATTGCTATCGTAATCAAGTGAATCTCAATTTAATTTATGTCTAAGTTTGGAATATTTGTATTTTATTTTTTTTTCTTTTTAATTGTTATAGTACTTAACTTAACCAATTAAAAAAAAATTCCGACCCTGTTTGAAAGTCAATTTTTGTAAGAAAATAATACTTTTAGTAGTTTATTAATAATAAAATGACATTTACGGTTTTACAAATATTTAGTTGTAGTTTCTTAATTGATTGATATCGTAATCAAGTAAATCTCAATTTAATTTATGTCTAAGTTTGGAATATTTGTATTTTAATTTTTCTTTTTAGTTGTTATCGTACTTAATTTAATCAATTAAAAAATTTTTCCAACCCGTAATTTCGTATACAAATAAAAAAAATTAAAAAAAAATCGTAAGTTTTGTAATTTGAAATATTTTTTTTCTTTTTAACTATTATTGTAATTAACTTAATCCAGTAGCCGCCTTGCAGATAAAATTTTCTTTTCGTATTTTTACAGTAGTTACAATTAAAATATTTATTTCTTAGTTTTTTAATGAAATAAATATCAAAGTAAAATGTTTTATTTTGTTACGTATTTGAGTTTTCTCCCCTTTTGGTTGTGTAGTGTACATATATCCAACTCCTACAAATTATAAATAAATATTAATTCATTTCACATATTATCTGTCTTATTTATTAATTAATTTTCAAACTGGTGTTGTGTCATCGGCAGAGACAAGAGTACTAATATGTTAAGAAAAATATACAATGAAATAATATATTTTTAAATAAGTAAGAATAATAAAATGTGAAGATAACGGTGGAACTCAACTAAGAAGTCGCGAGAAAATTTTTTACGATGGGGATGTTTAGAGAATGAAAAAAAAAAAATTAGATCACTAGTGGAGTTTTGTCTCAAATACAATGCGGTATCAGTTGGGACCCGTTTGAATACGAACTTAGATCCTTCAACCCAGCTCCAAAGGGCCTAACACTGTACAAACACTCAAAGAGGTTTGCCAACGGAGGTGTTGAAGCAGTTTCTCCAGTTTAACAAATGGGGGATTGTCTACCGGAACTTGAAAAAGTTCTCAAACAGGTAAAATCCTTCATTCCTCTTCAATTGCAAACGTGTATACATCTGTATAGGCAGCAAGAAATATTTTTTTGCATTTTGATCGCATTACTGTTCCAAACCCTAGACTCTTGATTAATCCAACAAGATCATTCACACAAAACTTACACACTATCCTATCCCTTTGAAAATCAACTGATAAATTGTTATCTTTCGCGAATTACCTTTTTCTCCTGTTTCAATTTACTAGTCTTTGAGCTGTAAATGAAGCTCACTAGCTCCAGTTCTTCATGAGCTGGAGCTGTTCATAATTCGGTTCGACTTGAACTTGTGTAGTTATTTGGTCGAGGTTTAGCATAACTCCATCTCTCGATTAGTGCAAATTATAACAAATTGTATGTATTTTATCGGTTCCAAAAGTACTCTACCACGGGCCTCAGCAACAACAGACTCAAGATGAACTCTGTTTGTGATTTAAGTGAGCCTAGGATACTTAAGTTTGAGGTGGCGCTGGCGCAAACTCGTTTACAATTTTAAGCCGAACCTGGAAGTTAAAAAGCTTAACTCACCATTAGTGACTTGTTAACTGCCCTAGTTTTTTCTCAATTAAATTGGGGGTTTTCCCTGGGAATTTATTTGTTTTATTATTGTTTGGCAGAGGAAACTAACGACTACTGAATCAATGGTGCTCTTTAAATACAAGGCTAGGGCGCTTGGAGATTTCTCTATTGGTGCTGTTGTGGGTGCTGGTGTCGCGTGGTTAGGTATCTTTTTGCGCTTGATTCTGAATCTAATTCTGTTGTGGAGTTTAGTTGTTACTTTCATAAATGTACGCTAGAGAGAAGCGATGATAACCAAAATGGCGTTCCAAGTCAGGAACTAACAACATGCTCTAGTCACTTCGAGGGACAAAAGCACTTTAAGTTGTATAAAATGCTCATGCTTATTTATGCTGCAAACTTTCAAATGAAAGTCTTGTTTCTCACATCTGTTCTTTTTTTGTTTCTACTTCAATTCATGTTTATTGATGCTGCTTTTGTTCTTGGTCTTCTTCCTTTTACATTCGGACTTACTTTTGTCATTTACTCCCTCGACCCAAAATGAATTTCCTTTTTTGTTTTAATTTTTTCTATTTTTGAGGAAGTTAAGGAAGTTGACTTTCAAGTAATTTTTACAATTAGCCTCGAGTGTCTACCTTATAGAATTGCAAGTGCATTTGGGGCATCATAGTTTTCAAAGATAAATTTAGTAACTTCATTAGAAAATAGACGGTCATTTTGCGAATTGTGACTTTTTTTTAGAAAGGGATACTCTTTTGAGTAGGTCTTTCGTGAGACTGTATTACGGATCCTAATTCGTAAGACGTATCTCCACTCCTTCACAGTTTAGCTCATCAACAGCGGTGGGTCGGATTAAGGAGATCCGTCTTACAGAACATAGTCGTAAGACGGTCTTTTCTAAGTTTTTGCCTACTCTCTTTTGGATGGAGGGAGTATTTCTTGTTGCTTTAACAGTGAATCAATCAGTTGCTTAAAATGAATTAGTTTAAACTGAGAAAATTGTTCATCCTTTACAGCCAAGATCACACTCCTGTTGCATGCAAGAGTTTTAGCTATTTGCTTGGTTTCTTGCTTCCTTCTGTAACATCCTTATAATCACTCAGTGAATCAGTGGGTTGATTATATACTTCTATTTTTGTGGCAGCTATGCGTAAGCTTAGTATTCTTGATCGCGTCAATCGCGTAGTCGTCACTGGAGGTAAGAATAATCTCTCTCTCTCTCTCTCTCACTCACACACACACACACACACATACACATACACGGAGACACACTCACACAGATGTCTTCAAATGGGAGTCTTTTGTGAAAGTAACATTGAATCCTTGCCTTGTTCTACTTGAATTATTCTTCCTTATGATCATCAAATATAAATTTGATTACTCTATTACACGATCAGGCCCGGTTTTGGGGGGTTTAGAATGATCAACCGACAGGACCCCCAATGTAAGAGGGGCCAATTTTATATATGTGTAGACTAGTTTTATTAAGATATAATATATTTAATGTAACATTAATAAACCAACAGTCTTTTGGCTGAGAGGGCCCAATGTAAGAGGGCCCAATTTTATATATATGTAGGCTAGTTTTATTAAGATATAATATATTTAATGTAACATTAACTGTCTTTTGGCTCAATGGGTTGGGTAACTGAGCCAATGGTGAGTGAGGTGGAAGTCCAAGGTGCAAGCCCTTTTGTAATTTTTTTTAATTTTGGGTCTACGGTTAATTATTAATTTTTTTATATCCATATTATATCATATACTTCCCCGATTTAGTTAAATAGTCCCCTATACTATTTTGAGATGTTTTACGTAAATAATCAATTTTAAAAAATTATGCTTATAATTTTCACAATCTTTCATCTTTAGCCTCTACTTGTATTATAAGTATAATGATTGTGGTTAGGTATTTTTAGTTCCAGCTGAGTTATTCAACCTTAATTTTATTTTGCGTTCGTTAAATTTACTTATAAAAAAAGTTAGTTGACCATCAAATTTTTTATTTGGGTCATAAAAAATAACAATTGATTGGGTATATAATATCAATATTTGAAGCAAAAATCAAATTTTATTGTTATGTTACTATCATTTTTGTTGCTTATGTTTATTTAATTCTTAGCTTTGTCAATTAATTGTTTTTTTAACTTGAATTTATAGTGCACAATACATGTTAGCAAAAAAATATCCATTCAGAAGTCAAAACATAAATAAAAGAAAAAAATTTGATTGGGTATATTCTTTCTATTGCAAATTGTTTTAACGAATGAAGAATAACAGTTTTCAGTAATTATTTAATACTTATTTTCTTATATGTTTGGGTATTATCCATTTTCAATACTTCAAATGATGAAAAGTCAAATAAATTGTTGGTCTAAAATTCTTATGCTTAGATTTTTTTAAGGACCCCTTATTTTCTTTTCGCTCTGGACCCCTAAAAGTGGCCCTATACATGATGAAGTCATCATTGATGCAAAACCAAAAAAATTGAAACATTTATCTTCACTTCCTCTGGGATAGATAAGTGAGACTAAAATCATTAACCACAAAATACTTTAGTCTCAGAAAAATCACTGTGCATACATGGAAGAATTGTGTAAGATCAACTATTAAATGATTGTTTGCAATTTAACCAACATCATCTTCCCCTGTTCGCCTCTTCACCATACTTCTTTGGTGCTTCTGGTCTGAAAGAAATTCCAGAATTTTTTGTTGCAGAAAGTTATCAACAATTCTGCTTTGGTGATTGTAACTTTTCTAGTCTCTCTTTGGGCTAAGGCGCTGGGAGGTTCAAGGGTTCGCCTTTGACAGACCTGACGAGGGATTGACGGGCAGCTCTTACGGTCTTACCCCTCGGTTTGTTAGTCTAGTCTATTTTTGTTTTTTAGCAGTGGTCTGGTGGATATCTTATTCACTCCTTTTTCCTCAGTCTTATAATGAAAGCGTCTTTTTCTATTAATAACAATATTAGCTGGCATCCTGAAAACGTGAGACTGTTGTATGTTCATTCTATGACCAATTTGAAGAATAAACGCTATCTCTTGCCGGATAATTTACTAATTCTAGCAGTTTACAGGAGCTGCTGCTTTTACTGGATTGTGGAGACTCCATAAATCACTCGATTCATGTGTCCAACAAATTCTTGGTCTAGAAGGAAGTCGGATGCAGGTGGAGCTAGCAAAGATGTGAGTTCCCAGCCCTTTTGCGTATCTTCTATATCTCTGTGAAGAATGTGCATATGTGGCTCATGTTTCACGAAGGTGTCTGGAATGGGGCTTGGAGGCCTCAAGTACTTAAGCACTATCGATGCTTTTAATTGTCATCATAAATTGCTTTAATTTATGGAAGGATAAAGTCTTCTAATGCATAACAAATTATTATAAATAGTTCATATTTCACCCAAGATATTGGAAGGAAATCAACAAATTCACTTCAGCCTTAGATTCCAGCACTTTCTCTCTCCGCCATCAGTTCTAAGTACAGGATAAGAACCTAATTTTGTTCAAGTATCTCTTTATTCAATCAAAAATGTTCCACCAAAATTGTTGACTTAATTGCAAAATAGGGAAAAAGGTGGCTAATGGAGTAATCAGAATGATTAAATACTCTTGAAAATTTCAAAAACCCCGAGGAAAACTATGTTCTGTGTACTAGGCATATACCGGATAACTTGGAAAATCTCAGTATATGCCCAGCAAAGTTAACTGAGCTAAGGTGAAAGACCTACCAAACAAAAAAAACAAAAAAAACAAAATAACTTTTTACTCTGGGTCTGGTCACATGATGTAGGATTCTTGAAATGCACTGCACAGTCTCCACACGTCAGTATTCATTGGTGCTCTTCAACACACTGGATTGTGACTTTACCTTACAGATCTGTTTTATTTACTCTGTAGCTGCCTAGTTTACTGGTGAAACGTGTGCAATGTTAGATATGTAACAGGAATTAGAGTATTTGATATGACCTTGGCTGGGACGAAAATGCTGTTTGTTGGTGGCTTGGTGCAACCAGTATGAGAAGTCAGTTTACTGAAATAAAAATACAATGAGGTGGATTATATGCACTACCATTCGACGAGGGCATGGAACCAACATTCAACTTAGTTTGATATGCTGTCTTGTACAGTGCCAGTATTAGCCTCAATATAAGGTCTTTCAGTGAACTTCTATGATCTAAAGATTGAATTTCAAACAAACATGGTAAGTGAAAGAAAAGTAAGTAGTAGTTGAAAGATGAGAGCATAAAGTTCCATTGAGGCCAGGCATGCAATAAGCGCGTGTAACCCACTACCTGAATTAAAAAATGTTACTACCACACTGGAGATCTTGAAATGCCTGTTTGGTAGTAAGCATGAGACTATGAAAGGAAAGTCGACAAAAGTTTAGCTTGCAATAGTATACCACATAGATAAACGTAGTATATTAGCATGTTGAACGCACAGATAATCTGCTGAGAGAAAACCATTATGAAATAAAAGCACTGGTAAGTGCATACTTTCATTAGTAATTGACCAGACTACCTTTTAATATTTGAATTCCCTTGGCAATGGAGTGCTAACTATCCAACCAGAATCTTATGATTTCTTCATAAATTGCAGAAACATTGGAGTAGGAAGATCTATCTATACTATTTGAATTGGACCAAGTGATACTGGGTTATCTTTTATTGACAGGGAACTATATTTTGGATGTTATTTGTTGGGAAAAAGAAAAGAAAAGATTACTTTTTTTATGATGATTCTTCCCTTCATTGTATCATGCCTAGTTCCTCTTGTATGTAACTTCGCTTGTTTGTTTTGAAAATCACAATTTCTTCTTCGTTGTGTAATAATGAAAGTATTTTCACTCTGTAGAATGCTGATAAGACATCCTAATGATGAGATAACAAAGAAACTCGTCTCCAAATATTTCTACCCCGAGAGCGTTTTTGACGATTTGACCTCGCAGCCAAAGTCAGTGTGGCGTATACGTAACTTCTTTATTGATAGTGCTGCTGATCATGTCAAAACACGCAATAGTGACTACGGTTATGATGATGTTGATGTGGAACCCAAGCAAATCTCTGTAAGAAAACATTTGGTTGTAATTCTAATATCTTTATTCCAGTTGTCTGCCATTGTTAGAAGATTCATTTATTTTTTCTGCCTAATGCAGATGAACAGTAATTTTGTTTCAATGGCAAACCCTTTTGATTGTGTTTTTGGGCTCTCACCACAAGTAGAGGAGATGCAGCCCAGTGTTGCACTTACATCCACCAAATCTCGCAGAAAGCATAGATATGGCCGCAAAAGATCCCATCGTAAGCATGGAGTTCACAATCAGGAAGCTGCCTAAGCTCTGAACATGTGTAAGGTTGGCTGATCACCGATATTAATGAGTTTGCAGCTTCCTAGGGTGGCTGGGCAAGGAATAGGGATTAGCAGCAGTCAGCAGATGCTTCTGTGAAGATTTTTCATCAACTAGTTGCATTTTTTTTACCGTTTATGTTAATCTGTTTATGTAAATGAAAAAAAAGATTGATCCTGTTCAGTGTTCACGGAATCAAAATTTGAATCTGCGGTCATCTTAAAGTTACATTCAGGTTGTAGGCAATCCAATTTTGCACCGTAATATATAAATATAATGAATCAGACCATGTTCTTCGCCTTCTTCTTTCATTTCCTCTATCGTAACTCTTGATCCATACATACATAGATGATAGATAGCAGCGGACCTCCCCTTTGGTCGTTGCAAATCCAGTTTTCTTAGGTGGAAGAATTCCCACTTAGATGTTTTTTGTTTAGGCTAAAGAATATTTTTGTGTTCTTCATATATACAGTTTCATGCATCATATGTGTTCATTTGTTCGTTTGAGTTCAAACGGCAGTAATGTAAAGTAGAAAATTTTCAGATTTGGTGTTTCTAATTATAAAATAATATGATAGTGGTTAGCACTTAAATTTAAGTGTGATTATCAAACTCCAATATGCTCGAAAAATAAGCCGCTAAAAATTCATTCTTCAGAATTCAAAACTTAATTACTCTCTCTGTTTCGAGTAAAGAGTCTTTGTTTGAAAATTAAATTTTTTTAAGAAAATAACACTTTTAGTAGCACATTAGTAATAAAATGATATTTTTATATCTTAATTTATAAAAATGATTTATTTAAATAAAACATTTTAAAATAGAATAATAGACTTTTTACCCGAAACGGAGAGAGTATTAGTTTTGAAAAACATGGCCATAGATAGATGCTAAAAGCGAAAAAGAATATAGCCAACAATCTTATTTAAGGTTATATAAAAGTGTAGTAATTTTTTTTTTCTTAAAAAAAGGAGTGACAACATATGACCAAAAAATATGAAATTTTATCAACTTCAATGTTGGTTTGTAATAACATGTCTCTGTTTTTTTTTTAATTAATGAGACTAGTCGTTGATACAAAAATGCACATGCAACTGTAATTTTTTCCTATATATATTTCTCCTTTTTTTCTTTTCTCTCTTTTATTTTTCCTGTCTATCCCTATTTCTTTTTCCAAAATAGCTAGGTTTACCACTACTTGTTAAGTCTTGGTAAATGTTAAATGTGTTTTAATGAAAGACAACTTTACCATCCACTAAGGTTAGTTATAACAAATTAACAATAATTGTAAAATTAGTGGTAAATATAACGTTATTGTTTTTTTCATACATATACACGATTTATCTGTATCATAACTCCCCCACCCCCACCCCAATTTTTTTTTATTTAATCTCTTTCCTATCCTCCTATAATGTTTTTCCTTGTTTTCTGTTTCGCTGTGTGGCATGTTTAGAGATGGGACAACAATAAAATCAAATATCAAATCAAATACAACTCATTAAAAACTAATAAAATAATCAATTTGAATATTTATTTGATTCAAAACCAAAAAAATTCTTTCAACAGTAGCACAAAATCCAATATTTTTATATGCCCCCACCATCTTTATATCCAACAACTTTACATGCTACACTATCTTTATATTTATCTACATTAATTTGATATCTTCATTCAATTTATATTAACAAATAATAATAATATATATATATATATATATTATTAAATTTGAAATTATTATATATTTATAATTATAATATTTAAGTAAAAATTTAGTTATAATTTAGTTAAAAAACAAATTTAAAAAAAGGTTAATTATATGAAATTTAGAGAGAGAAGGAAGAGAGAGAAAAGAGATATATATCAAAATTTTCAAAAAATTCGTTTGGTGTCCAAATGAAGCAAACATAGTCTTTATTTATAGATAAAAATGTGAACTTTTTTTAAAAAAATAAAATATTTTTTGAATACCAAAAATGCTCAAAATCGTGGATAAATGTTTAAATTATCTCCACCGCCCAGGGGTGACGCATGGAAAGGAGTGTCTGCCCCTTGTCGGCCACTCTTTCTTCTTTTTTACTTTTTGTTGCTTTTTCCAACTCAAAACGACATCGTTTTATGATTTTTTTTAGGCTGAAATTGTGTTGGTTTCGATGATTGATATGGTTTGATTGGTATCTTAAATTAATACAAATCAAACCAAATCAAATAAGATTTGGATTTGATTTTTCTATGATTCTCCGTTAACTGACTTGATTCACCGATGATTGGAGTTTGAACCTCCGTTATTCTTGCTCTTATAGCAAGAAAAATAATGTAGCAAAGAGGAGCAAAGTGCTAATTTTCTAAAACAATAGAGGTAGTAATGGGTAGCATTGAATAGTTAAATAATAATCTTCAATTTTGAGTAACATGCTACGCCACTGGGAGCAAGGAGAAGCGTGTTGGCCAAAAGTTGTATACATTTTTTTTTTCAAAATTTGGTCATTTTTCATTAAATCTTTTTTTAAAATATTTATTTCTTTTTCGCAACTATACATTTTTATCTATTAACAGAGAGTTGGTTTGCTTTATTTGGAAATCAAATTAATTTTCTATAACTGCAAAAATAAAATTATTTATTAATATAAGGTTATTGGAGTTTGTATCTCAATTAGAAGATGTTTATTTTTGGTAGCTTATGGGTATCTTAATATATATTTTTTGTTATTTTTAAATTAATGGGAAGCTTAGAGGAGCAAATATTGTTACCCCATTTTACATGAGAGTAGCAAGGAAGTGATCTCCAAATCAACTTTGCAACGAAAAGTCTCCTAGGAGATGCTCATAAAGCTTTAAACTTCAAAAGGTTTTATGGCCATAACAGTGAGTGTCAGGGGTGGTAATTCGTGTTATATATACCATGGTGTTTCTTATCGTTGTTTTAATATTATCTATCTTATTTGATCATAAATAAAACAAAAATCAAACGAATGTCAAACATTTATAATGTAATGATATGTCATGGTGGATAAATCTTTTAAAGATCAGAATACCTAAATGTAACACAAAAATTTCTAAGCGTAACACTATTTAAAATGTAAAATTACTTCACTATTTGTGTACATATTTAAATTATACTACCCCCTCCCTCCCTTCCCCATTTACGCAATTTTGATTACGTGTCATTCTTGATTTAATTTCCATTGTTAAGACATAATATTACATGTGAATTAGATTGGTTTTGATTCGGTTTATTTTTTTTTTTTCAATTACGAACAAAAAACTGTTGATTTGCATTTTTTTTTCGATTTCGAACAAAATATCCACTACAAACTTGCGGATGTTTTATAAAACATCCACTATAAACTAGCGGATGTTTGACAAAACATCCGCTAGGGCATAGCGGATGTTTTATAAAACATCCGCTAATGTGTATCACAAGTGAGTATCTATTAAATATTAAAAGGGGTATTTAGGTCATATTATGCATTAAATTATGTTACGTTTAGGGATTTGAGTGTTATGTTTTGGAGATGCTCTTAGAGCATGGACAACAGATAAATCATACAACTCAAATCAAACACTAAATCAACCACAACCCAATTAAAAACCAATAAAATAACTCATTTGATACAAGTTTGATTAAAAACAAAAAAACTCATACAACAATGGCACATAATCAAATACTTTTTCATACCCAACTATCTTTATCTTCATTAATTTAAAAAAATCAAAAAATGGCTAAAAACTTGAAAAAATCATAGAAAGTTTTTCTGATATTCAAATGAAACAAATCAAGTCTCTATTTATATGGTAAAAATATATACTTTAATTTAGGAAAAAATAGAAAAAATAATGTTTTGACCGAAAATTGACAAAGAAAAACGAGGTGAAAAATAAATTAGGACAGTACCAAGGTGCCAAGTGGAAAGGGGAGGGGAAAGGGAAGGGCTGGAGGAGTCGGTGCCTGTCGGCCACCTTCCGTTTTTTTTTTGCTTGATGAAACTACATCGTGCACAAATGGTTGGTTTTAATTTATAGTCTATATTGATCCGAATGAAACCAAATCAAATCCAAATTATATTAAATATACTTTAGATTTACTTTTACAAATTATAATTTGGTTTGATTCGATTTTTAATACACCATTATCCATGCTCTTATTATTATTGAGCCACAAAAATGGTTGTTCGCAATTTACTGTAGGCCTTGAAAAGTTAGAAAATTTCTGTGTAAAGTCACTAGTTCCCATCGCTTAAGCAAAGCATACTTACACGTGAACTTAATTGATATCTTTAATAAATGAGTTTAAAGAGTGATGATGTATTAAGTGTTTTCCAATGTTACATTTAGGGTTCTGTTTAACTTAGACCATAAACAACGCTAGGAGCTAATGCTTTACTTAAAGGATTCTCTTAAACAACAAAAGTTCTTAATAGTGCTTATTAAAGCATAAAGTTGTTCAAGGAGCCAATGAGGCTCCCGTGCTTAACAAATGAATTCACGCCAAAACGACGTAGCATAGCGAAATTTGTACACAAAATGCGACCGTTTTGAACAAAGCATCTGACAGTCTATCCCTGCCCACTTCGTGTAGCCTGCACCTTTTGTCCAAATCTCATTTCCACTTGTCCAAAATCTATTGGACCAAATTATTTTTCAACCACAACATTTCTTAACCAATTTTCAGCCATAAAAAAAGTTTTTCATTCTTTTTTTTCTTTATGAATTAAAGTACACAATTTTCCTATAAATAAAGACTTGGTTTGTATCATTTGGATATCATAAAAAATTTCTACGATTTTTTTCAAGTTTTTAGCCATTTTTGTCTCTTTCATCTCTTTAAATTTGATTTTATAATTAATATTTAATATTGCTATTAAATATTTAGATATAAATTATTTATTTATTACTGATTTCGAAAATATTTTTATTATTTCAAATATATTAATTTAAGAAATATTTAATAAAATTTTATGAACAAAATTATTGGTTGATATAAGTAAGATATAAAAATATTAAATTAATGGAGATAAAGATGATGAGATATGTAATAGTGTTGGAGTTTGTGTATTATTGGAAGGGTATTTTTATTGAAAAGCTTAAGTGGGGAGCTTAATGGCATTTTTGTAATAAAATAAAAAAAATAAAACTTAAGCTCCCCAAATAAGGAGCTTTGTTGTTCATGCTCTTAATCTCAACCTCTCGAATTTAGAATGATACTTCCCACACTTAACATATACTCCCTCCGTTTTAGATATAAAAAAAATTCATTATTTTATTTTGAGATATTTTTTTAATGAGTTCAATTTCAAAAATAAAAATATAAAAATGTCAATTTTAAAAAAAAATTGACTTTCAAAATTCAAATGAAGACTGTTTGCCCGAAAAGAAAATAATATAATATACAAACAATATTTTGGATAACTTAAATAAGAATAAAACAAAACCGTGTACGACGTAAAGTAAACAAAAAGATGAGATGTCCAAAATTGAGAATATTTAGTTGGGAAGAAAGAAAGGGAAAAGATAAGAAAACCTAACCACTAATATCAAGAATATTGACCTTCTCATTGTTGCCCAATTTATCATAAAACTACCCCGACAGAATTCCCCACAGAATTAACAATTTCCTCCACCATCCCTTTCTTAAATCATTTCAGTCTCTATCCATCCTTCGGCCTCTGTTTCAAAATTGATCAACACAAACCAAAACATCCACAGTTTCGTGTTTACATTAATTGGGGCTTGAAGAAATCTTCAAGGTGAAGACTGAAATTGACACCAAAGGTTGATGATTCCTCTTTCTACACCGCCCAATATTATCTTCAATTCAATTTTATTCTTGTTCGGATTCGGATTCGTATTCCTATTGCTTTTCATATCAATTCCCCTACAAATCAAAGCTATGAAGGTCCATCCTGTGTCAATGAAACGAAGCTTCGCAACTCGAGACGAAAATCAAACCCAAATGACCGGGAACGCGCCTAAGAAGCTCCGGCGGTTGCCTCATGTTTTCAGTAAGGTGCTTGAGCTACCGTTCTCATCGCAGGCGGACGTGTTAATCGAGGAGAGCTCCGATTGTCTTCGTTTCGTTGCGGAGTTTGAAGATGGTGATGAGGTTGGCGGCGATGTTAGGGCCCACGCGGTGGAAATTCTGCCAGGGGTTACGAAAATTGTGGTGCGACGCGGCGGAAATGGTAGAGAGCAGGTGGAATTGTTGTTGGATAAGTTAGAGGTGGATGCGTGGAGGTTTAGGCTTCCGCCGACGGCGAGACCTGAATTGGCTAGGGCGGGGATTGTGGGGGGAGAGCTTATCGTGACGGTTCCGAAGCGCGGTGGAGTTGGAATTGAACAGGAAGTTTGGGGCGGCATGGGCCGGCTTGTTATTGTACACTAAATCTTTAAAATGTCTATGTCTGTCCGCCGTCTCCCTCTTTCTCTCTAGATTCTCAAGCAACTTCATTTTAGCTTGTTTATGTAAATATGGATTTCATAAACTTTCTTTCGCTGAATTATCATCAATCAAGAAACTGGCTTTGTGCAATCCCAAATTATTAGTATTATTTTTCCGTATTTTTCGCCTTGTCTGTTCAACACGTTGATGATGTTTGTGTTTGTAAATGCGAATCCATTCCAGTATTGCTTTATTTAAGGTTGGCTCCGCAATCGTGAAATCAGAAACTGGGCCTGTTGCTAATGTGAGGTCAACCTGATCCCGTCGCTACGGAGGGTAAACTGTAAACATACGTCCAAAATCGGTCACGAGCAAAAAACGTGGCACTCCACGTATCGATCACAAGCTTAACTACCAAGGAGATGATAATGGAAAGGAGAATGCGAGCATACAAGCGTTCGATTGGGCAAGACCATGCCCTCCAAACCGCAGGTACTTGAGCAGATTCACAAAGGAGCGTGCTCACCCGAAATCTAATTAAGCGATGACTTCGGTAGTTACGCATTCAATCAGATTGATAGCTATTAATCCCTACACTCTCGCCTCTACTATCGATCCATCTGGGCTATCAATAACCTCTTGTGTATTATATATCAAAGACTCTCAATCCTGTTGAGGGTCGTTATTTCAATACAGAAAAGTTGGTTTACTCCCTTGTCATTGACTCATTGTTGCTCAAAAATTACGAGCATATTTTTCTGCACATATAATAATTGTATACACAAGCTCCTTGCTAAGGAAAAAATAGCACAAGCCCGACTCATCTGGCTGGCTACTCACATGGTCAATCAAGCTCACCGAATTTTAAATTGATTACTAACCAAAATGGTTTATTAAAGCACAAGCATTGACAGACTTCTTGGTAGAAACATACTTCTCTGCGCAAGACGAAAACGAAGCTCCTCACCTATAGGATTTGCCAGAACAAGAGCAAATGCTAAAGGTCAAACCAACTCATTATTAGGAATTATTTGTTGAAGGGGCAGCGAGAATAATAGCAAGTGGAGCGGGCATGCTCATTGCCCCTGACCAAACCGATGAATTCGAATGACTCTTCGTTTCAAATTCCCAGCCCCTCTAATAACCAAGGCGAATACGAAGCCATGATCACACGTCTTAAGCTTGCTTAAGTTATGAGCGTTGACTCTCTCATGGTGTACTCAGATTCCCAACTAATTGAGTAACTGTGAGCCAAGTACAGGAGGAGTACAGGGTGCATCACTCCACTTTGGTAAGATACTCCGAGCTGGTCAAGTAATTACTTAAGAACTTCAAATTCTAGGAGATATTGAGGATTGACCGAGTAGATAATATCCAAGTTGATTGCTTGTCTAAAATGGCTAAAGATGAAATTGAGATTCTGAATCCATCTATGATGATCGATTATCTGGACAAACCCTCCATCGACAGAGAGGTAATGATGGACATCGAACAAGCAAACAGATGCTAGGTCGACGACTACAAAGATTTTATCAAGCAAGGAATTGTGCTTGCAAACAAACTCAAAGCAAGAATCATACGAAATCAAGTACTCCCTCCGTCTCTAAATTATTGTTTTCCTTTCCTTTTTCGTCAGTCCCAAAATAATTGTCCAGTTTGAAACTTACATTTTTAAAACATCACTTTTACCACTTTACTCTTATTTTTTCACTCTACTTTAATAATGAGCCACATACACATGAGCTTTAAAGGAAACTACACATTAAACCAATATAAATAAGCATGTTAATTGTTTTTTCTTAATCCGTGCGCTGGGTCAACTAGGACGATAATTTAGGGACGGAGGGAGTATGTCGATACTCTATGATCTAAGGAGTTCTCTACAAGCGATCAAAAGTTAGGCCTATGCTTTGTTGTGTCCGACCAGAAATGACTCTGACATAGCTCGAAAAGTCCTTGAGGGAGCTTGTCAGGGCCACCCAGGATCCAGAACCTTGATAGAGAAAGGCTTGTGCGCGGTTACTACTAGATCAGTCTAAGAAGGGATGCAACTGCTTACGTCCAGAAGTGTGACAAGTGCCAACGATTTGTAGACATCTCAAGGCTGCCCTCCATCGACCAGACTCCCGTGGAAGCGATCTGGTCATTTGATATGTGGGGAATAGATCTGATTGGACCTTTCCCTCTTGCTCGCTCAAGCTACAAATACGTCATAGTGGTCGTCGATTACTTCACCAAGTGGATTGAAGCGAAGCTGTTTGCCGACATCACAGAGGATAACGTGATTAGCTTCGTCCATGACCACATTTGGTGCCGCTTTGGACTTCCCAAAGCGATTGTATCCGTCCACAGTACCCAATTCTCGGACAAATTCATGGCAGCTTATGAACACATGCATGTCAAGCACTAACAGTCATTAGAAGCTTACCCGCAAGGAAACGACCAAGCTAAGGCCACGAACAAACAAGTCCAGCATGTTTTCAAGAAAAACTTAGAGGGTCGAGCAGGGCGATGGTTGACGAGTTGCCCACAGCTTTATGGGCATTCAGAACCACCATACGGGGATCAATAGGCGAAACACCGTTCGCCTTGACTTAAGACTCCGAAGCTATGATACCAGTCAAAATGGCGTTGCCAAGCTACATGGTAGCCCACTACAATAAACAAAACAATGAGCTTGCTCGAGCCATCGACTTAGACTTGCTTGAGGAAAGAAAGTTGGATGATCGGTTAATATAAGTCCAGTAGGCAACAAAATGAGGCCTAGAGGGGGGGGGGGGTGAATAGCCTTTTAAAAACTTTAAAGGTTATTTGGAAAACCTTCAAAAGATGCAACAGAAAATAGAAGTTTTTAGCAGTTGATGTATATGGATTAAATTGAAGTACAATATATAAGATCAAATATGTAAAGAACTCAGGACTGTAACACTTAAGTAGATAGGAGTTGCTTAAGTGTTTGAACAGTAAAAACAACAGGTAGACTGAACAAGGTATTTGGAGTGGTTCACAGTGTTAAAACTGCTACGTCCACTACCAAGTTGGTCAAACTTGGATTTTGAAGTGCACTAAGATTATGTATATGCTAAGTGATCACTAACGGATCAGTGTACAACAAAAACCAGTGTTTGAGGAGTTTGAAGAATCATACTCGTGCAACAATCTGTGATCCTTTAAGGATTTGAAAGAGTAAAGGAACAGAGAATTAGAAATTGCTCAAAACAGAAACTAGAAAAGAATAACTATGAAAGAATCTGTCTAGTAATGTTTTGGAACAGAAGCTCTTCAAGGAAAGATTTGAAGTTCTTGATTTGAATGAGAGTTTCGACTAGTTTGTCTCTTTTGAGTGCTGTAGAGAGAGTTTGATTTTTGAGAGTTTGAGCACGTAATATTGCAAGGGGTATCTTTTTCAATCTTTGCTTCAAACGTTTTATAAATGAATTCAGAATTGTAGTCGTTTGAGAGAGAGAGATGTTGAATCTTGAATTTCTTGATGAAATGATGTTCCATTGAATGCCCAAAAATCCAGGAAGATTATAAGAGACAAATAGCATTTCCCAGCATGAAATATTAAGAGAGTGGTTAGCTAGGTATGGGTAAACAAAAACATTTATAACATGCACAAAAGTCTTCTATTGAAGTGACATATGAATAATTATTTTCTTTGAAAAAGTTTACCAAAATAATGTATTATACTAAGCGCGTGAATGTCAGATTTTTTTCCAGATAACTACAGTGATTTTAGTAGGTAGAATTTTTAGAGTACAAGCAGATGCTGACATAGTATACAGCTGCTGATGGCTTATGCTATAGGTAGATAGAATGGAACTAGAAAATAGGCTGCCAAGCAAAGTCAAATAGGTATCTGTTGTATACACACCAGAGGTTATCTTATCTGCTAAATGATTCAGCATACAGATTTAGACTTGTTACAAAGTATAAGTTAAAAACCGATTTTAAGGATTTTGGAAAAGTATTTGTACTAACTGGTTTTTAACTTAATGGTTTTAAGTACAAAACCCCTAAATGTTACACCGAAACACCCTAAATGTAACATCACTTAAGAAAGTAAATTACCAAACTATCCTCCTTTGATTTTTTTTTAAAAGTACTTAACTTTAAAATAGTTTTGTTTACCAAACTACCCTTCTTCCATTAAAAAAAAACTCAATTTAACTAAATATCTAACCCCTAAAATCATGACTATTTATAGTTTTGTTTACCAAACTACCCTTCTTCCAAACTACCCTTCTTCCATTATCGTGCTTCTGTTTCTAGGATCTTTCTTCTTCAATTCATTTAATATTTGTTTTTTTGAAAAATCATTTGGAATATGAAAAATAATTGTCTGTTTCTTAAAAAAATTAAAAAAAAAATTCACTTGTTTTTTTAAAAAAAATTGAAAAAATAAAATAAAAAAATCGCCATTTTTAAAAAAAAATCCAAAAAAGTCGCCAGGTATTAAAAAAAATACTGAAAAAAGTCGCCACTTTTTTATAAAAATTTGACAAAAAATCGCCATTTTTAAAATTTTTTTTTGAAAAAAGTCGCCATTTTTTTAAAAAAAAAAATTACAAAAAGACGCCAAGTTTACAATTTTTTGTTACAAAAAGTCGCCACATAAAAAAAAAATTTAACAAAAAAACGCCAAGTTTAAAAAATTTTATTTAAAAAAGTCGCCAGTTTTTTTATAAAAAATTGACAAAAAATCGCCATTTTTAAATTTTTTTTTTGAAAAAAGTTGCCATTTTAAAAAAAATTTAAAAAAAGACGCCAAGTTTAAATTTTTTTGGTACAAAAAGTCGCCACTTAAAAAAAAAATTTAACAAAAAAACGCCAACTTTAAAACTTTTTATTTTAAAAAGTCGCCAATTTTTTTTTGAAGTTTGAATTAACAGAGGAAGAGAAAGACGATCGTCATTGAGAAGAAGAGATGGCAGATCCGCGAGCGATAGACCCGTCAAAGTCACAAAGAGAAAGCAGAACAAAAAAACCAGAAAGACATGGCTCAATAAATCCGTAGAAGTAGAATGGGAAAGAAATGCTTGAAGAAGACAGCTTTTCTATCTATTTGACTAAGACTAGGAGTACGAAAAGCTAATGCTCGTACAGAAGAGATTTCACATCATCTCGTCCACAGAATAGGGAGATGGATGAAAATGAAAAAAGAGTAATCGCATGTTAAAAAGACCTCAAGTTAATATTTTTTTTTTTTACAAAAAGTCGGTTGTTGTCAGGATTGAGTTTGAAAAATGTTGAGTTGGTGATGTTTTCTACAGTTGGCTTCATGATTGAGTTTCCTAGTCTTCTAGATGGCTAAAATATGCTCAAACAATTTATACAGATAATGCCACAAAATATTTAGATAAGAAACGTACCTTAAAAGAAAAATTCGAAGAATTATCATGAACGTTGTTATTCGGATCGGAATTCATTAAATAAATTGTTGGAAGAAACAAATCTAGGGTTTATAGTTAATTATAAAGGAAGGTTTGATATTTATAGGAGAATTAATTGAAACTTCTTTATATAAAAGGATAAGGATTGATTAGTAATTAGAGTTTAGAGTTAAGGTATGCGAGTTTCTACAGTTAAGAATGGTCAACTACAAGTAGAAGGTCAAAGCTCATCATGGCAGAAAAATCCAAGGAAGGTCGTTTATGGTCAGAGATTGGGTCCCAGATTGAAGTAACAAGTCAGCAGGTGTAGACACCCCAATTTCGTACCCCTAGTATATAACATGACATGAAATATCAAGACCTGTTAAAACTTAACCAATGTCAAGTTACAGGGTTCAAAGATGCAAAAGACAAAGCAGCATGCGCAAAACAGTGAAATGCAGGGGGCCAAAGCGCCAAAAGAAGAACAAAGAATCAAACCAGGCGCCCCCCACACTCATGGGCTCGGCGCCCAGTTTACCTATGGGTGGCGCCAGCTTCATGCTACAGGTATCCCAAACTTGCTACAGGACAGCTACAGTTTGCGTAAAGTGCAAATCTTTTGACGTTCTGTACAAGAAATTGAAGCCTGAAGAAGGAAAAAGAAATTCCTTTCGTGTCCCTTTCTCAGCCTATAAATAGAGGCTTCGAGGTTCACTCTCAGACACACAGAAAACACACTAAAAATACGCCCAAACTCTCTGCGTTCTTATTACGCCGTGAGAATAGTAGGCGATCGAGAGATAGTGAGCGCCCTCTCCTATAAAGCTCGAAACCCTGCCAAATCTCCTCCAAACTCAAATCCAACCAGTCAAAGTGAGCCTTAGCCCCCCAGCTAGGTTTCCACCCTATTTTCCCGGTCCAAAAATCTCGGAAAGAGCAGTTAGTCTGTCCGAGTAAAAAGGCCAAATCCGTCAGAAGCAAGCAGTTGCTCTGCTCGATTTCCGCCTCCCTCAATCAAATCAATCAATCAATCTCAACCAGTTGCTCCGCCCTCATCCCAAGGCCAAAAGCAACTTTCGGAAGCAGTCACTCTGCCCGAATCTCTACACCACTTCATCAAAAAAGACTCCATCTCCCTGAAGGATAGAGAGCACACCCTAACCCGCTAGAAGGTAAGCTTTAAAGTTTTTATTTGTACAAAGTGTTATTTTTCATCCGGCCCAATGTAAAAATATTAAAATATAAGCAGTTGTGCTGCCCGAATTTATTTATGAAATAGCACTAAAAAGAGCCATTATTATGGCCAAATATTTTTAAGTATATTTGTAATTATTGTAAAGAGACGGCTGCAAGTCCGTAAATAATGTAAACATGGATGTATTTGTTTTTATTTTCTGTCTTTTAATGCTTTATTTATTTGCTAGATAAATATAACAAAAAGCATACTTTAGCCAAAAACTGTTTTTGAGACCGAAAGGGCGAGTTGGGTGCCTAGCACCTTCCCAACTCGTAACTTAGCCCCCGAACCCGTTCTTGCAATCTCTGGTTTTACTTTTGGTTTTTCTTTATTTCTTCCTCAAAATAAAGATGACGACTCTATTAAAACATTTTGGATCGCAGTGGGGCATCGAAACATTCATTTCTTGCACTTTTCCGTTTTCCGCTAAAAAATGGAGAATGAGAATGAAAGGGTGATGTATTCCTATATCCTGGTATCCCCTAAAAAAGGGATAACTTGATATAGAAAACCTAAAGCATTCATCGTGATCCGAAATAGGCCATAAGACAATTTTCATAAAGTCTGTAGTGGTATCCGCAACATCCTTTCTTGCACTTTCCATTTTTCCCTACACAAGGGATGATGTGAATGAAAGGGTGATGTATTCCTATATCCTGGTATCCCCTAAAAAAGGGATAACGTGATGTAGAAAACCCATAGCTCCCAAAACGGACCAAAAATTCACTTAAGTTACTGAGGCGTATTCAACACACTATTTTGAAGCACTCCTCTCGCACTTTTAATTTCGTCTTCCCCTAGACAAGGGAGGATGAAATGAGAGCAGTGGTGTCCCGCTTCCGCACGTACGCGCACCCCTATCCAAGGGCGCGCGGGGCGCGAGCGCACTCCAAGGAACCCACAACAGGCAGAAAAGGGAAAGTTGTCACCTAATTGGGAAGGTCCCTATCAAGTTACCAGTATAGTCAGAGAAAGAACCTACACACTTCAGACTCGAGATGGCAAAGATCTGAAACACCTTTGGCATGCATATGAGCATATCATTTGAGAAAGTATTATCACTAGATAAGATTTGTGTGGATTCAAGTTGTATTAATGATTACAATTATTTAATGAGAACAACCAAATTTCTGACTCAAAGTACAAATTGTCTTTCGTCGCCACACTCATTCCATAATTATTTTTATAATTAACCAACAAGCCTTGCTCGTATGACGAACAAGTTGTGCCTTGCCCGATTGGTAATTATCTATACCTAAAACAATATAAATAAGACCCGACCTCTTTATGATCGGGTAAGGCCATGCTCGGTTTAAACTATTGTTTGGATGCCTTAATACAACAAGGGGACTTGCCTGTAACCAAATTGCCACTAGCAAATTTGGTCGCCCTGCGAGCACGATGGAATTAACCCAGTTAGCTATTATTCGACCCAGATAAAAGGTTATTAACAGTTCTGGTCAACATGCGACCAGCCAGGGCCATGCCCAATTAATAAGTCATCGAGCATCGTCGAGCAAATCTAACCGCCACACGATACTCCCCCTTGATAATTATTTGGATGCCTGTAGAAACGAACCCAAGGGGCCTTGCTCAATAAACCTTGAAAATTTTACGGGCATAAAGTCTTATTGACTAATCGCTCTAAATTACTTAACATTTTTTGAAGAATAATTATCACTTCATCTACACGAACAACACGTTAATTCTTGCTCGACGAATCGAGTAAACATGAACTTATATTCAGAAAGGCACGAACAAAGCGAGCAAAAGAAGTAAGACTCAAATTCCATTGATAAATAGAAGAATTACACAAGGAAAGGTTTAAAAAGATTGGCTCACAGGCCGAACAAAAGTTCCATCTAAGCTTAATTCTGTGTGTGCCTGGGTGCATGGAGGAAAGAAGGCTCAGCTTGCCCGCTTCCATCCCCAACATTCTCTAACTCCTCGAAACGCTGGTCCATTCTAACTTCAACATCAGAAGAGGGAAGATGCAGAGTCTCATCGGCATTTGGAAGAGGAGGAGGAAAATTCTCCTTGGAGACCGAACTTCCATCCTGGTCTTGCTCAAAAATGGCGTTTATTCGAACGACCACATTATCAGGAAGGGGTGTAGGAGGAACCCACTCGGGCTGCTTGTCCTCACGATCATTATTGGCAATGATCTCTAGCTCCTCCCTATTATAGGGAACCAAGGCATGACTCTTCCTCGCTTCCAAGCACCAAGGAGAAGCGGCTCCCCACATGACCATCATCTCCGAAGTCACTCCGGGAACACAGCTACTCGCCAACATACGTAACACATGGTTTACCCCTTGAGAAAAATAAGGGATTATTTGGGCATCGACAAGTTCTTCAAATTCTGGCGATACCTTGAACTCCTCAATGATGGCCCGTTTCCGAGCTTTGGCATCACGGGAAAGCTCCTCCCGTAACATCTTCTCTCTTTGTTCTGCTTCGAGCTTATCATCAGTGACCTGCTTCAGCAACTTGACAACTTGGCTTTTGGCGGAAGCCTCGGCATTCTGAGCAAATTCCACCTGGGACTTTAGGCTGCAAATTTCTTTCTCTAGCTTTCCCAGCTCGACACTTTTGGATAGAACCTCATTGTCCTTGGCTTGGAGGTCCCCCTTCAGCAAACGAGTAGCATCCTCGAGTTTCCGCCTCTCCTCGTGTAAGGAGCTCGCCAAGTCCTTGTTTTCATTGGCACGGATGTAGAGGAGGGTGACCTTGGAAGCAAGCTATACCAAGCAAAAGCAAATCAAAAAGCAAGATAGAAAAACAAACGAGCAACTATGCTGAAGAAGTTATTACCTCGCTCAAAATCAGCCCGATTTCGCCGAGTAGAATGTTGTTAGAAACATCCTTGTTATTTCTAACCATATCGGTGTGCACGACCCGCTTCACTAGGCCCTAGCCGCATGCAGCGCTCAGGTTACCCCTCCCCAAAAGATTCATTTCCCCAACTAGAGGAACGGTGGCAAGCTCAGCTATTAAGCTCTGAACCCCTTCCTTGGAGGTGGGCATCACAAAATCTGGCTTGAGCCAAGAAGCTTGACCCCCTCGTGGAGAACCCTCGCGACGTGCTGGAGGTAAGCTCAACTCAGAGATCGGGGCAGTAGTAGCAGCTGTGACATGTGAAGCCCTGTCAGCACCTTCAAAAACATAATCATTTCCCCCCGGAGCGAGAAGAGCGCTCATCTCGATTAGCCTTCTCCAAATTACGTTGTCGCTCAATGTCTTTCATATCTGCCAAGGAAGTAAGGAAGGGTTAAAAAACACATGTATCAATTAATATTCATATCAACAAGTAAAAAGTTTATTGACAGACTCATAACTGATGAGACTCATCACTCCTAATTCGTCTATGTTTCGATCTGGCAGAGATGGCCACGCCTCCCTGACCAAGGGCCATGCACGGGAATAATGGACATGAGGATTCGGGCATACAAGTGTTCGATTGGCAGTGCCATGCCCACCCGATGGCAGTTACGCATTCAACTGGATTGAAAGCTATCAATCCCTACAATCTCACCTCTATTATCGATCCATCCTAATTTGGATCCATCGAGGCTATAAATAATCCCCGGCACCAATCGTAAAAGGTACGTAGGCTTATAAACACACCGAAACTCTGTCAAATTATCTTTGAGACTTGACTCGTACTCACACGCCAGAGTAGTTTCACAATGCCTTACCTTGCATTATTACTAAGGTGTTTTTCCTTTGCATTTAATAGGTTCTACAAAGATCTAACCCAACACATAAGCTCAGATTGTTGGATTTATTCCGTAAGGTGACCCATATGAATTAATGTTAAATAAAGTTTTAACAATAAAGTATCTCACTTTGATGGTTAAGTGAGAATAAGAGTATGTTAAAACTTGGGAGTTTTAAAGTGGTACTCCCTCTTCCTGTGCCTTTAAAAATTGTACATAGTATATACATAATAATGGATATATATGTATATATATTCCCTTTATAGATAAACATCATTGACCAAAGTCAATGATGTTTATCAATAACATCATTTCCATTCCTTGAGGCGGTGAGCACATGATAGAGATTAACTTGGCTTTCTTCCATGAGAAGAAACCAAGACAATCAATGTGCACTCTCACTATTTAAGGGCTGCTGTGAGGCGGCTATTATAAGGTGGGAAAAAAGAAAGGGTGAAACCAAAAAGGGAGAATAAAAGGAAAGCCATAAAAGTAAGGAAATGGAAAGAATGTCTTCGGAAGAAAATTAAAGGGAAAAGAAAGGTTCTCCTCGCCATCCGGAGAAATTAAAGTGAAAGGCAAGGTCGAAAATTATGTTTTCCATAACAGTTGTAAGTCAACATCATGGTTCCATGTTAGTTTCCATTACATGTGTTTGTACATTGAATCGTGAGAATTATGTGTTCCAAGATTTTGAGTTTTATTAAAGTATCATGAGTTTCTAGAAAATGATTTATGTTTGAAACTCATGCATGTATAAAAGTTTAACATGTGGTATCAGAGCTAAAGGTTGCGAACTCATAATTTCTTCGATTAAAGTGTATTATATTTTTTAACTGTAAAGTTTGTACGGTAATTGTACATGTAATATTGTGTTGCTCTTGTATTGTTTAAGAGCGAAATTAAAGTTTTTGTGCATTAAAGTTTTGCGCAAAATTAATTGGATGTTTAACACCGGTTATGTTGAATTTCAAGCTTTACCGAAAATTTGCAGAACAAATTGGATATTATGTTTTTTATTTTCCAAATAAAATTTTAATGTTTTGTTAAAGCTTGGAATATAAAAGTATAATCTATTGTTAAGACATTAATAGCTTGTTAGTCACCAAAGTGGCTTGTCTGAATGGAATGTCTAACACATTAAATTAATTTTATGTCAGTTGTTCATGAGTACAGAGATGCCTCTAAAATGACAAAAAAAGTTGATTGAACAATTGAGTTTATAGATTAATTGCTAGAAGGTCGTCCAAAGACGAACCATTGCAACTAGTCTATAACGTTAAAGGGACTAATCATTGTACCTTGGTTAAATAAGATGTATATCCAAAGATAGACAACTTATTTGACTATTGTGTGTTATGATTATCCATTAAAGTTTCTATCGTATGACATCGATTAAATTGTTTATGTGTTTAAGGCTTAACCAAAGGTGAACTTAAATACATGCTTAAAGTTCATGACAATTTTTGAATTTATAAAGTCAACTCAAAGCGCTAATGGTTGAGCATGTATAAATGTTTTACAGCCTCATTAAGTCTTTTCGCATCTGGAAGTTGAGTTGTTAAGTTCAACGGGCTAAATTATACTGACCGGTCTGAGCAAATCCAGTTTACTCTGGGTGTCATGGATCTGGACATGGCTATAGTATCAGATGAAAAGCCCACAACCATTACTGCGACTAGCTCAGAAGATGACAAGTCCATCTATGGGGCTTGGGAGCAGTCTAACAGGCTGAGCTTGAACCTTATGAAAATGACTATGGCTGAAAATATTAAGCCATCGATGCCAAAGACTGAAAATGCTAGAGAGTTCATGCTGAAGGTTAAAGAGTATTCTCAGTCGGATCTTGCTGATAAATCCATTGTAGGCAATCTAATGGGTGAAATGACTACAAAGAAATTTGATTGGTCAAAGTCAATTCATGATCATGTAACAGAAATGTCCAACCTAGCAGCAAAGTTGAAGACTATGGGAATGGATGTGAGTGATAGCTTTCTTGTACAGTTCATAATGAATTCCCTTCTTGCTGAATTTGGCCAGTTCCAGGTGAATTACAACACCATGAAAGATAAATGGAACTTTAAAGAGTTAAAGGCCATGTTAGTACAGGAGGAAGGGAGATTAAAGAAAATAAAAGATCACTCCATCCACCT
This sequence comes from Codonopsis lanceolata, assembly GCA_013146195.2. Taxonomy (NCBI): domain Eukaryota; kingdom Viridiplantae; phylum Streptophyta; class Magnoliopsida; order Asterales; family Campanulaceae; genus Codonopsis; species Codonopsis lanceolata. The sequence continues at coordinate 172,115,891 of CM028377.1, forward strand.
CACAGTCTATGATGGTGCTAGCAGCAGCAAGTTTAAACCAGGTAAAAGGGGCAAAGATAGAGGGCATAGGGACTTATAGGTTGCTTTTGGACACTGGGTGTCATCTAAACCTGGAAAGATGTCTCTATGTACCTGAATGTGCCAGAAATCTTGTTTCAGTAGGGAAGCTGGATATAATAGGCTATCGTTTTGAGATTTGTAAGGGCAGTTTTTTGTTGTACAAAGATAACTGTTTTTGTGGGTCAGGAAAGTTGTGTGACTCACTTTATCGTGTAAATCTCAACAACGATTTTGCTGAATCTTTGTTTCATGTTGAAAGTAATGCAGGCATTAAACGTAGTACACCAAATGAAAGTTCAGCTTACTTGTGGCATCAAAGATTGGGTCACATTTCCAAAGAAAGGTTATTGAGGTTGATGAAAAGTGAAATTCTTCCTTAATTAGATTTTAGTGACTGGAACGTATGTGTGGACTCTATTAAAGGAAAGCAGACTAAAACCATAGTAAAGAAATCAGCCACAAGAAGCACTCGGCTCTTAGGGCGGATACACACTGATATTTGTGGTCCTTTTGACGTTCCAAGTTGGAGCGGCGAACAGTATTTCATTACCTTTATTGATGACTACTCACGTTATGGTTATGTTTATCTACTGCATAAAAAGTCTCATTCAGTGAACATCCTCGAGGTGTTCATAAATGAAGTGGAAAGGCAGTTAGATAAGAAAGTGAAAATAGTGAGATCAGATAGAGGTGGTGAATATTACGAAAAATTTACTGAAAAGGGACAATGTCCAGGTCCATTTGCAAAGTTCCTTGAAAGTCGTGGCATTTGTGCACAATATACAATGCCCGGGACTCCTCAGCAGAATGGTGTTGCTGAGAGACGAAATTGTACATTAATGGATATGGTTAGGAGTATGTTAAATGATTGTTCCTTACCCTTATCAGTGCGGATGCATGCATTAAAGACTGCTGCGTATCTCCTTAATAGGTTCCTAGTAAAGCTGTCCCTAAAACACCTATGAGTTATGGACAGGTAGGAAACCCAGTTTGAGGCATCTTCATGTTTGGGGTTGCCCAGCGGAAGTAAGAGTATATAATCCACATGAAAAGAAACTTGATGCTAGGACAGTCAGTGGATATTTTATTGACTATCCTGAAAAGTCTAAGGGGTATAGCTTCTATTGTCCTAACCATAGTACGAGAATTGTTGAGTCAGGAAATGCTCGGTTCATAGAAAATGGCTCAATCAGTGGGAGTGGGAAACCATGTGAAATTAACATTCAGGAAATTCGGGTAGAAGTGTCATTACCCGATATTCATGCTGAAGTTGTTGTTCCAATTGTTGTATCACAGTCAAACAACATACCAGAACAACAAGTTAATGTTCAAAACCCACAAAATGAGATTATTATAGATGAACCAGTCACAGCCGAGCAAGATATTAATGAACCACAACAGGAAGTAGCTTTAAGACGGTCTATAAGGCAGAAAAGATCAGCTATTCCTGATGACTATGTGGTGTATAATCTTGAGCATGAGTGTGACTTGAGCATTAATAAAGATCCAGTCTCATTTAGTCAAGCGGTGAATAGTAACAATTCTGAAAAGTGGATCAATGCCATGAAAGAAGAAATTAAGTCGATGTATGACATTGAGGTTTGGGACTTAGTAGAGTTACCTGAAGGTTCTAAAAGAGTCAGTTGTAAATGGGTCTTTAAGACCAAACATGGCTCAAAAGGTAACATCGAAAGGTATAAGGACAGACTTGTAGCTAAGGGTTCTACACAGAAGGATGGCACTGACTATAAAGAGACCTTTTCCCCAGTATCAAATAAGGACTCTTTAAGAATTGTTTTGGCTTTGGTTGCTCATTATGATTTAGAGCTTTACCAATTGGATGTTAAAACCGCTTTTCTAAAGGGTGAGTTGGAAGAGGAAGTTTATATGGACCAACCAGAAGGGTTTGTGACCACAGGAAAAGAAAATTTAGTGTGTAAATTAAAGAAGTCAATATATGGACAGAAACAGGCCTCCCGTCAATGGTATCTAAAATTCAATTACATCTTATGGCTTCACGGAGAACACCGTTGATCGGTGTATCTACATGAAGGTTAGTGGGAGCAAGTTCATACTATTGGTCTTGTATGTCGATGGCATATTGCTTGCTGCAAATGATATTGGAATGTTACATAACGTAAAGAAATTTTCTCTCTAAGAACTTTGATATGAAAGATTTAGGCGAGGCATTCTATGTGATAGGAATAGAAATATTCCGTGACATGTCACATGGATTGTCTTGTCTCAAAAGGCCTATATTGATAAAGTTCTAGAGAGATTCAAAATGGAGGATTGTTCGGCGGGGATAGTTCCAATACAGAAAGGGGACAAGTTCAGTCTAATGCAATGTCCCAGAAATGATTTGGAATGGAAGGTGATACGAGAACGGATGGAACCCAAGATCTCCTAGAAAGGTATTAGGATGAATGACTCCGCGACCCAACGCCTTCGAGATGACGCGAACCTTGGAATTGTGAATGACGCCACAATTGGGATGACTTTCCAACTGATAAGTCGAATTCAATTATAAACAACGAATCCACGAAGTTTATAATCCGAGCTTCCAATCCAGGACACTCAAATAAGAAGACAATTTTCTAACCAGAAAATCAACTCACTTTTATTAATCAAAATTCTCTACCAAAACAATGTTTTAAGAATGCCTTTTTATAGGCTTACAAAATAAATCATAATTCTTGTAGGACAAGAAAACTAAATAAAAGGAAACTCTTTAACTCTAAACTTTAGGAACAAGAAACCTAAATAAAAGGAAACACTAAATAAAAAGGAAACTAAAAATACCCAAACAGTAAAACAGGAAAATAAAACAAAAACGGCAGCTTCTTCTGGAGACCTTGCGGTCGCAAGGTCTTTCGACCCTTGCGGCCGCAAGATCCACAGTTCCTCCAATCTTGCTTCCTAGTCCGAATCATATCAGAAGGAAATGAACTCTATTCCATATGCTTCAGTGGTTGGGAGCTTAATGTATGCACAGACTTGTACTCGACCTGATATCAGCTTTGCTGTTGGAATGCTGGGTCGATATCAAAGCAATCCCGGAATAGACCACTAGAAGGCCGCAAAGAAAGTTCTTCGGTACTTACAAGGCACCAAAGATCACATGCTCACTTAAAGGAGGTCTGATCACCTCGATGTAATCGGTTATTCAGATTCTGATTATGCCAGATGTGTTGACTCCAAAAAGTCAAATTTGGCTATTTGTTCCTTTTAGCCGAAAGAGCAGTCTCATGGAGGAGTGGAAAGCAATCTGTCATTGATACGTCCACTATGGAAGCTTAATTTTTGGCATGCTTTGAGGCCACAGTTCATGGATTGTGGTTACAGAATTTTATCTCAAGGCTTGGAATTGTCGACAGTATAGCTAAGTCGCTGAGAATTTATTGTGATAACTCCGCAGCTGTTTTCTTCTCAAAGAACGACAAGTACTCCAAAGGTGCTAAACATATGGAATAAAAGTTTTTGGTTGTTAAAGAAGAAGTGCAGAAACAAAGAGTGTCTATAGAGCATATTAGCACCGACATGATGATAGCGGATCCGTTAACAAAAGGATTACCCCCTAAGATATTTCATGGTCATGTCGATAGGATGGGTATCATGGAAAAGTCCTTGTTAACATAATGGGCATCCATGTGTATATATATATATACATAACAGTTGTTTTGCTCTTTAAGTTATGACACACTGAGCTCATGTAAATGTTTTATGTTTCTGCTTATTTACATTGTACGATTTAATGTAAGAAAGGTTTAGTCTTCTTTGAAGACAGTAAAGTTGAGGCTTATGTTTTACCTCATTACGGTTAAAGTTGAGTTGAATTAATTTGAGATACTTGGAAGGGAACATATCGATTAAATGATGTGTAACCGCCATGATCCGATTAGTTTGATTTAATTAAAAGAAAGTCAAATTGACATTAAAGTGGATTTAACGTTGTATACACTTAAAGTTGTTAAATCCTCAAATCGTCATATGGGCCAAGTGGGAGAATGTTGGATTTATTCTATAAGGTGACCCATATGAATTAATGTTAAATAAAAATTTTAACAATAAAGTGTCTCACTTTGATGATTAAGTGAGAATAAGAGTATGTTAAAACTTGGGAGTTTTAAAGTGATACTCCCTCTTTCTGTACCTTTAAAAATTGTACATAGTATATACATAATAATGGATATATATGTATATATATTCCTTTTATAGATAAACATCATTTACCAAAGTCAATGATGTTTATCAATAACATCATTTCCATTCCTTGAGGCGGTGAGCACATGATAGAGATTAACTTGGCATTCTTCCATGAGAAGAAACCAAGACAATGAATGTGCACTCTCCCTATTTAAGGACCGCTCTGAGGCGGCTATTATAAGGTGGGAAAAAAGAAAGGGTGAAACCAAAAAGGGAGAATAAAAGAAAAGCCATAAAAGTAAGGAAAAGGAAAGAATGTCTTCGGAAGAAAATTAAAGGGAAAAGAAAGGTTCTCCTCGCCATCCGGAGAAATTAAAGTGAAAAGCAAGGTCGAAAATTCTGCTTTCCATAACAGTTGTAAGTCAACATCATAGATCCAAGTTAGTTTCCATTACATGTGTTTGTACAATAAATCGTGAGAATTATGTATTCTAAGATTTTGAATTTTATTAAAGAATCACGAGTTTCTAGAAAATGATTTATGTTTGAAACGTATGCATGTATAAAAGTTTAACACATATATCTTACATTCACCATTCGATGGCCCATTTTTTTGCATCATCACATACTTTCTCTCGTCATGTTGCTAATGTGAGGTTGACCTGATCCCGAGGTTGCCGAGGGTAAACTCCCATGGCTGTCGAGGGTAAACATATTGTAGGTTAAGTTTGAATTGACAAATGTTCTAATCAAGTCTTAGGACAACCAATATTCATTAGGTTGTGAGGGAAAACAGTCGCACCAGGGTGCATTAATGTACCTAATGTATTGAAGGTATTTCTATTTCTACATCATCATAGTCCAATCTCAACTCCTAAAAGAGTTACTAGACGAGAAAATATATCGAAAAGCTCAATTATGGGTTTAAGTACTAACACAACAAAACCGTGAGAGACATTGATTGCACCATACAACAAAGGGGGTGCCCTCTTATGCATTCCATTCACCGAATGTTGACATTTTCATCTTCATCCAGTTTATGGAACTAGAAGACATTACAAACCCTATTCCAGCCTCTAAAAATCAACCGAAAAAAGACACATGCATACCGAGGTATCCTATATGTGACCAAACACAAATTGATACAGACTGAGAAGTTCGAGATGTTAGACAACTTGACCGCAAAATTTTCTTCAGAACACGGTTAGGACAAACAAGTACAAAAGGTTGGTTATCAGTCTTCCACCACTTTAACACTGAAATGTTCCTTCAGGATGGCCTTGGAAGTTTTTCCAAATCCCTTGGCCACTGCTCCCATATTCCTGAGTATGACAACTTCCTGTTTTATCTGATCTACTCTCTTCACCACAGCACCAAGTAGCTCGTCGGAGTCCGATGAGGGTGAACGTTCTGCAAGGTTGCGCCTCTCTTGGTCAAGCTGCTGATAAAGATCTAAAAGATGATTCTTTTGAGCATTAAGGGATTCCTCTGCAATTTTATACTCCAACTCCTGCGACTTCTTCAGTGCCACCAGAATCTGATCAATCTCATCCTCAAGTTTCAAAGATTCAATTCGAAAATCAAAATCTCCAGATAAATTCTGAGGCGGGACTGTTTTGCAATGTAAAGGCTCATCGTAATTGGAGATTTCCATTTGATCAGTTTCATGCTGAGAGAAATCTACTATTACCAAACATTAAAATGAATAATCAATACATTAGAAGGAACACATCACACTAGTGCAATAAAAGGGGAAATTTTCATACACATTGACCTACTCCTTGAACTCAGTTTTTAGTCTTGGTTGGTTGAGGGGGAGGTTGGAACCCTACTGTGCCCATCATAGGGACAGCATATCTTTATTTCAGTCCCAAATGACCGGGCAACAACTACTAAAACAGATTGCAGCTGGACCTAGAAAAAAGGATATTAATAGAAAATAAGACCTTGAGGGTCTTTGGTCCCAATCCTCATATACCAACAAGGGCTACACTTACCTATCAAAAACAAAAAAATAAGAATACTTCCACCATTCAATGGAATTAATGGTCCTCTTCTTGCACGAAAAAGTCATCGAGGAACATATATCAGTTCTTTATTAAGTGAGAAAAAAGAAAGTGAAAAAAGATTGTGATGGTGATTGAGCATTAATTATTTGTTCTCTTTTTTTTTTTTTGGGGGAGGAAAAGGAACATGCTACTCAAAAGGGGGACTATTCATCATGTATTACAATGTCTGTCCAAAAAATACATTGAACAAATGATTGAGCAGGATATAAGTTACCTGTGGTAATAGCTGAAAGGTCTTCCACATTCCAAATATCTTCATGAGAAACCCCGTTTTTAAGCTGACACAAGTATCAGATTGGTCACTCTGCTGTGTTAGAAAACCCTACAGAAAGTGAAACATTAAATGTACTCCCTCCGTCCAAAGAAATAAGTTGCATTTGACAAGTCGAACTTTTTAATATCGTAATTTTGCTTCTCTATATTTTTCTTTAAATAGCACTAAATTTATAGTACAATTTTTTTGTACTACACATCAGATACATATTATTTTTGAAAATAAAATAGAATTATAGACCTTTAATTTTAGAAATGGAATCAAAAGTATGTCTTTTTTTGGGGGGGACGGGGGACGGAGGGAGTAGCTTTTTTTATTGATAGGTAAGTGCAACCCCTTGTTGGTATGGGGATTGGAACCAAAGACCTCAAGGTCTTTGCCTGAGTGCCCTTGCCATCTCTCCCACCTCTTGGGATCCATTTTGTCGTGTCTCATCAGCTATACCTTTGCCGTGGCCAATTCAATAATATGCAACAGCCTTTTTGCATTTATTCTGCTTGAGCCGCGCAAAGCAGAAACACAAATATTCAAAATCTTCTCAATATCATGCTGAGAATCAATAAATTCACAGGTTTGGAACACCTTCCTGACATGTGGAACCAAATCTGTCCTAGTATCACAGCGGCGGCAGTAATACTCGGCATCCAAACCAATGGATCCTCCAACAGTACCAGCCATGTATGAACGGATACCACATTCTATGTGGACGCCGTGTCCACAAATAAACCCATCACTTACCATCGTCTCACATCTAATGAAGTCATAGCCTCCAGAGGCTGCCTTATCAACCCTACAACAAAGAATACAACAACAATGTCGACAGAAATCAGGTTCACTGCAGCAAACACCACAGGGCATGACATCTGAAGGAGGATTCCCTGTTTCTACAAAGCTGCTGCAGGTGCTGTTACCAGCCTTACAACAGTCAGTCGCAACCTGTGAATCATTGTCTGCATTTCCCGAGGAAGGTGTAGGCACCTCTATGTCATCTGCACAATGTTTGGACAAGCTATTTAAGGTGCATGCATTTCTAAACATACATACACAAACGCACAGATTCACATAATGATGACATGTTGCAATAATTAAGAAGGGATAGCAACCAGGTTGCAACTATACATGGCATTTCCAAAATAAATGTATACATGAGCTTTAATTAGTCTTTGCCAGATTATAAAGATTGCTGGATCAAAGAACATGGCGAAATGAGAATAGAGGTTGACGAAGGTCTTAATAGAAAAAGACTGAACTCATAAGCACATACGAGCGAAGCAGGTGTCGAAAATTCTATTTTCAAATTCTAAAGTAATACTACCTTTGTCCCATAACGAATGTCAGTTTTTGTCGAACACCTTATTATGTAAGCGGCTGTTTGTATGATATTATGAACTAATATGGATCGGTTTGGATTAATTATGACATTCATTTAGAAACAAGATAAAAGCTCAAAAGGCACAAACTAGTATGAAACAATTTCTATTACTTCTGATATTCATTTAGGGACAAGATAAAAGCTCGAAAGGCACAATAAAACAAAAAAATTCAGTAGAGTTACTTTCTACAATTCATACACTCATTTTGAACAAAGCCCTAATAATAAAAGTGAGCTTACAGAATTTATCATGAACAATCAACGTTCTTAAAAAAATAAAAAATCAAGGTAGCACAAAATCAATTCAGGCTAAACAATTGTAACTGGTGGCAAGATTCTAAATGTTCCATTGTAAAAACCATTGGAGTCTAAAACCATCATAAATGGCCTAGGACACATCAGAAGCAAATGTGCACCTCTACCCAGGGTAGTCCAGATGCATTGATGTGTAGTACATTCCATCAACATTATCCATGAAAATTGTAGACAACAATCAACATTTCCAAACCTTCAAGGGCTGATAGCTGATCAAACCACATATCTAGAAAGGATCCCAAACTAATGTGAATAATGGCAAATCACGAAGCATAGACTCATCCGTTACTGTCTCTCCATTTAAAATGCATAGCCACAGCATAATCTCAACCTGGCTACGAAGATGTAAGACTAGTATTTTTTTCAGCCTAGAAGTTAGTTTTGGTGTCTTTGAACCATAATATAAAATAAATTGGGGCATCAATTTCATTTTATGGGATTTTTCACTTGAAGTGATATATGAGCTGCCACAACCCAACAATCTACACAGATTGGCCAAGGCAAGATGTTCACATTAAAAGGTGATTGTTATAATCTAAAATGCCTAAGCTAGACTTTATTAAAATAGAGGTGCTAGACAGTGGTCATCCCTTCTGTCACTCTATCTCATTCGATCCTAGATCTTAGTGATTATACTAAACTGAATCTGAATAATTTCTACTCTTGCTTGTGAATTGTTTCTGGCGAAACATAAGCTATTGCTTGAGCATAAGTAATAGTATAGATCCCTCATAAGTAATAGTATAGATGCCTCATAAGTAATAGTATAGATCCCTCATGCAGCTATTGTGCTTGAGCATTGAGCAATGATCTTAAGGATCATAACTCCAGAAGGGATTTGAGCCAGATAATGGTGCATAAATGCATTCTATTGTCGGATTACTGAGTTGGCTTAAATTCACGAATTTGTTTTCAATAAGAGTACCTTAAGACATGGGAAACTCTATTTCTTTTTTTAATATATTAGACATATGCAGCCAAGTCCCTAAGATACCATAGTTAAACCAAAAATACAAAAGACTGAACCATTCTATAAACATAATAAGGGAAGATCGTATGACCATTTTAATGACATTTACATTTAATGACATTTAAATAGAGATCATATTACAATGCAGTATAGATAGCATTTATACAACAGCGCAAAATACATCCAGAGTCTATTCTTTGAAAAGTAAGAAACGTGAAACCATAAATTAGTACTTACCTTCACTCATTTTGGAGGGGACTTTCCAACTAAATGAAGCAAAAAAGGCATCAACATCTATACTGGGAAATGCTGTCATAACAAACCGCTGAAGCGATAGCTTGCTTGCGAATCCCCCCACCTTGTGTTCCTTATGAAGACGAGAAGGAAGGTACAGGTATCTGTCCAAAAAGTAGCCAGAAACTGCAACTCTCCTTCCCACCTTCCAACCCCACTTATCACCAGGACTAGGAAAACCTTCAGGAGCATATGGCAGACCTACACCTGAGTCGTGTCGAGAAACTGGATAAAGATGAAAGCCATTTTCTTTTGTCTCAGTGGTGCTTCCACTACTTCCATCCTGAGGTTCAGTCTCCATGGGTTCACCCTATTTGTTGACAATGTAGGATTGTATAACTGTACCCTAATAATCCAATATAATTAGTCTTCAACAGGTACAAGAACTTCTAGGGAACACAAAACCTATCCGATTTTGTAAGAAGCATTAACAATCAGTTTGATATTCAAAATTTTAAAACGGAATATGCAAGCAGAGCATTACACAATCCTTTTGTTTAGAGGGGATCAGAATAAATTTTATCGGTTGCATAATACCCTTCCACTCTAGCACAAGCAAGCTCCACCAGAGCTACTCAACAGCATGATTGGCTACTTTCACCCTAATTTGATCAAAAGATGCATAGATATTGGAAGTGAACTTGTTTAATTATAATTGGATAGGAGCCTTCCTTTCAGTTTTTGTCAATAGATTATTATGTCTCTTGGTTATTGTAATTAGATTATCTTCAGGCCATAATGCCTGAACTGTGCTAAACTAAAACGGATTATGTCCCAAATCCCAATCTCCATTGAACTCTGTTCGAATCCTGAACCTTCTGGTAAGAACACAATGTAATTAGAGAAAAATCAAATTCAATAATGTCTTAAGTCTTAACTATAAACTAGAACTTTTCCCTATAGGAGCATTTCGAGTAAAAGGAATGGATGAGAGGAGGGATCACAAAGTGAAATTAAGTATTTTCTTAGTTGTTGTCTCAGTGTACCATATCCAACTCGTTGCTGCAAGCCATATAGTGACTCATCATTTGCACAAACCTTGCCTTACTCTATGGGAAGTTCACATTCTACTTCTTTTTTCTTTTCTTTTTTTGATAAGTAAACATTCTATGGAAGTTCACATTCTACTTCCTAAACTCCGATGTTTTTGTTGGTTCATAGATTTTGAGAGGGAGCAAAAAGCACAATAGAAATGAATTCAAATTGAACTTTTTGATTAATAAGGAAATGGGACAACACATTCTTTCGTCTCCACTTCATTTTTATATTTGCCAAGGAATTTTTTCCTTTTTCATTCCCTTTCTTCCTTAACAAAATCCATAAAGCAAACACACAGTAAAAGGTTTGGTAGAAATTCGAGACACAGATACACAATGATAGACCCAAGTGAACAAAAATAAGCAAGATGAAACCACGATACTCCATGAAAATAAATAGCTCAGCTAGTTAAAGTTATAATGAGCAAGGTTCAGATTGAAATTCTAGCAACAGAACGCGGAAACTCTGTTTTGACATCACACGAACAAATTAAATGACGCATAAAATTGACGATCTGCATCACTCACACACTCACTCTCTCTCTCTCTCTCTCTCTCTCTCTCTCTCACACACACACACACACATATATATATATGGAGAGAGAGGTGTTCGGAGCATTTACCAGGATAAAGGACGTCCGGCGTGATTGACGCTCCGATGTAGGGTTTCGGTATCAGCTAGATGTCGTCGAATCACAGACGGAAGCTATTTGGGCTGACAAATTGAAAATGAAACCCCGAGACAAATTAAAATCGCTTAAATTTGAGGAAATCATCCAAATCTACACACATGTAATGTATAGATAGATAGAAACACATGCAGAAGAAATCCAGAAAGAGAGAAATACATTTTGGATTTTGGATTTTGGATTTTGGATACTGGATACAGAAAGAGTGAGTTGAAGGGGTTAAGGAGAAGCCCGAAAACCCTCAAACGAAAGGCAACAGAAGTCGGAGAGTGCTTGCTGTATTCCAACGGGAATGTCTCGACTTCCGAGTTCCGACAACGACTTGAAACTATTTTCAGAGTCTTCCATTCCAACCTTCCTCTATATATTCTTTCTCATATAACCCCTCTTGGAAATTTATTTCTTTAAATGTACTGTTTTACTTTTTCGCACTTACCATATACCCCTCTTTCGTCCCGTGTGACGTGTCGAGACCAGATCCTTACATTTTAGAATGTTTTAATTAGGGTTTATTGTAAAAAAAAAAAACTCTGACCTATTTTAATTTTTTCGTTTTCAATTATGTATTGTTTTTTTTTTGTATGAAAAACCTCAACCTAAGTTTTTTTTTTCCAAATAAAACATTCCGTTCAAAACTTGTTAGTTTTGTGACATGAAGGTGACCAGACGTCCAACGTGGCTACCTACGTGGGCAGGAGTCTTCACGTTCACGTCAATTTCTCGCCAAAAAAATAATTTTATTTTAAACTATGTCCTATTTTGAAATTTCAAACCACCCATTTTTTATGCAATATATAGTAAAATCAACTACAATGGGGACCAACAAGGTGACAGACTGCTTGATTATAAACGGTGCGAGCGAAAATGTGAGTCTAAATTTTGTTTGAGGACCCTAGTATTGTGTGTATTTCTTTTTTTATTGCAAACTTTATGTCTGATTGTAATTCTTTTAAAACTAACGAGTGGTTTTGAAATTTCAAAATAAGACATGGTTTAAAATAAAATTGTTTTTTGACGAAAAACATATGTGGACGTGAAGACTCCCGTCCAATCCACATAAGCGACCACGTCAGATGTTCAGTCACCTTTCCGTCACAAAACTAACTAGTTTTGAACTGAAGGTTTTATTTAGAAAAAAATACTTAAGTTGAGGTTTTTCATGCTAAAAAACAATACATGGTTCCAAACAAAAAAAATTAAAATAGATGAGGGTTTTTTTTTCAATTAACCCTTTAATTTAATTAAATAATCTCCACCATGTTTTAAGTTTTAACTTTACCAAAGTGTTGACTATTTTGAAACATTGTTACAAGAGCATCATCGATGTATAAAATTCGTATACATCTTTTTAACCTGGATCTCACTGTCACCTACATATTTTTTATTTTTTATACATTTAAGAATATATCTTCTCATTGTATAATCTTCTTACATATCTTCTTATACAAAAAATATTAAATTTAACATCATCCCACATTCCCATATAATAAATACAAAACCCTCCCCTCACCCCCCCCACCCACACACTCCAGCCGCCCCCCTCCCCCTCACATTCAAACCTGGCTCCCTTTCCCAAGACATCTTCCTATTTAGGGCATCCACCGTCATAGACCTGTGGAAATGTTTATTTCCACTGCCACGCCATGCCACGTCATCAGTTTATAAACGTTTTCTTTATAAACCTATTCTCCACTATACATAAACTCATAAAAGCTTTATAGTAGGACCCACAACTAAATATTATATTATTTCTCAATATACATTTATTTTCAAAAATAAACATATCGTTTTAAAACATAAATATTTATAAAAAAATTTAGTATGCCCAAAAAATAATTTATATATTTTTAAATTTTATCTTTGAAAAAAATATTTTTATTCATAAATATTTACTAGTAATTCATAGGAGAATTTATAGGATAAATTCGAAAAAAAAAACAAAAAACGGTAGAAAAAACGGTAACAAAAAAAACGGTAGAAAAAAAACGATAGCAAAATTAATGAAAGTTGAAAGGAAAGTCAACAATGTAATAATGATGTGATGTTTCAACCGGAACCGGTTGATTCCGTGTCATCATCTCCAATGGCATTTTAAAATTCTAACCGGTTGATGATTTGTGCAAAAGGTTTATGAAAAGGCCACTGGAGGTGCTCTTAAGAAGAAAAAACTCACTCTCCTAGTTGGAGAAATCTCTTTCCTAAGTGACCTCCCTCTCACTTTTCTCCATACAATAAGAAGATAAAAAACCTACAATAGGGATGCCCTAATGATTACTTCTCTAGGTAGTTAATTATATATCTCTTTAATATTTGATTTTTCGTATATAGATTTTTATCGGAGAGAAATAGGAGTGGTAACTCATTTTCCAAATTTAGGACTTTCCTCCATTAGCAGTTGAAAAGTTTGTGGAATTACACAGGTGCTTACATATATGAAATTAGGAAGTAGTTATTTACCACTATTTTCTAATCGTGACATATCACCATATAGGAGTGACATATCACCATATAAGACTTTAGATCTTCAGTATCATTTGTGTGTATCACTGATGTATTATTTTTCATTTCCATCGTTGCATCTCAATCATTGCATCTCAATCGATGATTGAAATAAAAATTAGTATACTAATAATACACACAAATGATACAAGAGATTTAGACTCACCATATAGTGCCTAAAAGTAAAACATGTATACACAAAATAAAGGATCAATAGAGGTGGCAATGAGCCGGAACTGCACCTAACCCATTGGGTTAAAAGTCAAAAGACGAGGTATTCGTCTTACATATCTTAATTTATAAAATTAAATTTTACTTTTTTTTTAATTTAACTCATCAACATACGATGAGTCGAATAAATACGATTTGTCTTATAAAATATATTTATAAGATAGTCTTATACAAATATTTACCAAAATCAAAACGTTAAAATCATATCTAATCGAAATTTTTGTGGACTACCAAAAAACCTAAAGCCTAAATCACGTCCAAAAACATCTGGCCGACTAGACTAGCCCCTCAGGCAGGCCAATTTTTACCTATTTTCGTAGCTCACACCGAGTCCCACGGGGCCAAGCATTGAAATCGATCTCGGCCAATATTTCATCGGACATATTGCGGACCGATCCACTTTTTGAAACTTTTAATCGCTAAAATACACATTTTTTATTTTTAATCGGAAAAAAGTCACTTTTTGTGGTAAAATGACTACAATACTTTTAATGAACCGTAGACGCGCTACATATATCATTATTTTTGCACCACGATTCATCAATTTTATCACATTATTTTTTGCATTGCGGTTCAATAGTGTAACTGCTAATCTATTTTTGAACCGCTATTTATCATTTTTATTGAATTAATTTTGCACCGCAGTTTAATAGTGTAATTGCTCGGCTATTTTTGTACATCAATTCATCATTTTTAGTATATTATTTTTTGCACCGCGGTTTGAAAAAGTTTTTTAATTGCAAAAAAAAATCAATAAATTACAGTATAAAGTGTAAATATATCGCGGTGCAACAATTTTACATTGATTGAAACTTTTGAACCGCGGTGTAAAAATAATGCAATGAACTTTTTGCACCGCGATACAATAGCAAAAAAAAATAGTTTACGTATTTCATGTTCTTCAATCTCCTCTGTCGTAAGTTTTCTTCTTCCTCATCCTTCTATGACTTCATCTCAATTGAAAAACCTTTCAATCCAGTACAGATCCATTATATTTTCGTATTTCATGAATCAAAAAATTCATTTACCTTTCAGAAGCGTTGCCTCCGAACCCCCAGCATAGGTCGATCCCCGTTTCATTACGCATAATTGTGATTTTTGAATCTAAAGTATGTTGTCGGAACTGTTGAAAAAGACGATGACATTTTTGAAATAATATTTTAAAAAATGATCTTTTACGATTGAAAACAAAAAAGATAGATTTTTAGAGTTAGAAACTTTAAAAGAATGACCAATCAGAATTTTCCCAAAACTAAATTTCATCCCTAACATAATACCGGGTGAGTGGCGTCGGCCCTTGGCCGGCCTTTTTTTGCTCGCTCTAGTAGACTAGTGTCAATTGAGTGGTGGTGGCTCTTTGTCAATAGTTATTCCCGTGAAATAAGTGTATATCAAATGCATCTTTATAGCCAAACAGTCCTTAATGAAACTATAGTACTATACTTAAATCTTACTCCCTCCGTTCCTAAATTATCAAAAATAATTGCTTTGAAACTTATATTTTTGAACATCATTTTTACCACTTTACCCTTACTTTTTCACTCTACTTTAATTATGGGCCACATATGCATGGACATTAATGGAAACTACACATTAAACCAATATAAATAATCAAGTCAATTACTTTTTCTTAAACTGTGCGCCGGGTCAAGCAGGACAATTATTTAAGGACGGAGGGAGTACATCAAAAGCTAGGTTCATTATCGTTTATCTACATTATGAAAGAGTTAAGTAATTGATTAGAGTTATTTAAAAGTTGAGATTAAATTATCTTTAAAAATTCAACAGTTAAGATTTATCTTCACATTCACATATGTGAGTAGTTATCTATTTTTAATTCTCTATTTTTTTCTTTCCGTATTACAAGTCATCCCCTACAATTAATATTATAACTTATGAGTAGTCATTATTTTTTCTTCTATCTATGTTTTATCTTCATATTACTAAGTCACGCCATGCGATTAATCTTCTGAACAGTTACCCCTTATAAAACATCAAGGCAAATGATATTACGAGCTAGAGCTTGTGATATTAATACGAGCTTTAGTGTTATAGTCGTTGGATAATTAAGTTGATGGTGATTTGAAATGTTTATGTCATTATTAAGAAAATATTATATTTGATATGATGGCGTAAAGATCTTAAAAGATTTGATCTAATGACATTAACACTAAAACTTGTAATAATACTACAAGCTCTAGCTCGTAATATCATACCTCAAACATCAATCCTTCAGCTTTCACTTGAAGCAATCTGTAACATCTTTTTAAATCGCACCTTCTATTTAGGCACTATCATTTCAATTGACGAAATAAGATATAATGGCACAGTACCATCGGCCCGGGCATGAAGATCTAGTTTATATATATATATATATAAAGCCTAATTAGTTTTAAAATAGTAAAATTCTGCCAAATTTTACATACATAAAACAGTAACCCCTATTTATAACAAATATTTAATAGATTCTATAATTAAATAATACAAAAATAAATATTTATAACTCCTTGAAACTAACACCTAAAAACTAAAACTAATGCATTAATTGTTCTGTCGTCCAAACACATCTTTTATGCATACAATTGTTAGTCTTCCACTGCTACCAAATGACCTTCAGAAAAATACCCACAACTAACTTTAACTAAATGACTAATTTGTAAATATATATATATATAAATCTAGGTTTTTTTTGTCTACTTCACCAAATTCAAAGTTACTAAAACAAATATTTTCAACGAAATAACAAATACCCACAGCTAATTATAACTAAATAAAATATTTGAATATTCTTTTGTCTATTTCATCGGATCAAAGTTATTAAAACAAATATTATGAAGTAAATCACAAATACCCACAAGTACTATTAAATATATGACTAATCAACAAAAATATATAGATTTGAAATTTTGTTGTCCATTTCATCATATTCGAAGTTTTAAAAACATAAAAAGTTCATCGAAAACATGAATTCACACGATTAATTATAAATGACTGGAAAAAAAATTATTGATTTCAAATAAATAAAATTTAACAAATATTTCAAGTAACAAGAATTATATAATGGTAAAATCATAAAATAAAACAAATAATATTGCAACATATTTTTTTCTATTAGATGAAAGGTTTCGACAGTGCAAAGTTACCACTTTTTCAAAGAAAAAAAAAGGAGCTGGCCAATTAATCACGGGAGAATTAATTTACTGTTGCGTCTGAAAAGTAGTCAGATTCACTTCAAATTGTAGAGTGCTTAAATCTTCTCACTTGGAAAGCTATCTAGATGGTCCCCCTTTATAAACTTCTAGATTTTCGAGGATAGAGAATAAGGAGAGGGATAATGAGTAAAGGGGAGTGAAAGAAGAAAAAATTAAAATGAGAGTTGGTTTGTGACAACCCGACCCCGACCCCGAGGAGGAATCGCGGGTCGTGTCGTCCAAATAAGGACTACAATTCATGCAAGGACTCAATTATCAAAAGCCGACGTTGGACACGCATAACTCGGCATTAAAAGCCGGAATAATTTAAAACTTTAGAACGATATAACGTTAATAGCAAGTAAACCAAGTCATCGGCGAATTTACAACCGGAACCCAACAACTAAACAATTCATGCTAATATATAAACACCTCAACGGCTAAACACGCCGGAGAAACTACAAAAGTAAATAAGAGCTAATGGGATGCTCAGCGGAAGTCTTAACGAGTGAACCAATACATGCAAGCAAGGCTCGGCCTACAAGTGGAAACAACTAGAAACATAAGTAGTACTATTAGTCTTAGTCTACAACAAGTACAAGCTACTACAATTACACATTCCCAAGCGAAGTCTAAATGACTTACTTTAACCCAAGCGTCCTTGCCAAAAAGAAACCAAAAGCCAACGCTACCACCTCTAGGCGACGATCACGATCAAGAGTAGATCAACCTCGATGAGACGGTCTGGATGGTTAGGATCTAAAAAGTAAAAGGGAGGGGGTAAGTCATAAAGACTTTGTAAGCCACCAATTATGCATGACAGGATATAATGCAAGGCATACATAGCACGTATCAAGCAAGATCATACTAGCACATAGTTCTCATGTCGCGATGCACGTTGTTTTCACATAAGTGCTTAATTAAATCACATAGGATAAGGATATGTTATGGAACCGGTGCCGCTTAGAGATCTGAAATAAACAAGGTTATCACGATTGTATTTGTCGGATGCACGTGTATGATACATCGACCACGATAGTATTGTTCCAAGCGCCCTTTGGTTACGACGAGGTACTCTTCTCACTTGTGATCGGTAGTGAAGGGTGTGTGCAAGTTTATGGTGTGGCGACCCATCACTACCATGAATCTCGCGATTCATGACGGCGATGCATCGTTGACCATCAAGACAATTCACGTAATGCCACTGACTAATGGTATGCCAAGTAAATATTTACTTGTCACACAAAATCAAGTAAGGGGCGAGTTCGACAAGAGCGAACTCGTCCGAGTCAAGTAGATGTTTACTCACGTAATAAATCAAGTAAGGGAGCGAGGTCGACAAGAGCGACTCGTCCAATCAAGTAGGCATGTTACTCTACGATATACAAGTCAAGCATAAGATCAATCACGTTAAAAATTCCCAATAACTAATTTACAATTCAATTGAACTCTAAACGTCGTAGGGATTCATTGTAGAGTCGGTATTGTTCAATGACTCTCTAAGTGCAACTCCGTTGAGTTATCGCTAAAATATTTCTAAGTAGAGGATGAATGCTATATGCAATTCATGGCTCTTTTCTATGTTCTCGATTCATTAACAATTAAACTATTAAGTCATTCATGACTTTTAGTCCATCAATATCAAAGTTCCCAAATTGTGAACCCTAACATGTTCATCATTTTTGAAGTTATAATTTACAACAAGTCCAAGAACAAAAGTTATTCCAAATCCTTTCTAGAACATTATTCATGCTTGACACAAGTTCAAATTATCAATTATGAGTCATTAATCCGAAATTTACAGAAAATTAACTTAAAGAATTTCAAGTTTTTAGCATGGTGCATGTCTTCTTGAACATGTAACTAGAAACTATCATGAAGTGAGCATGCTTGATATTGAGCATACAAAAACGGGGGAATTGGGTGCTTACCTTATTCGAAATCAAATTGTTGCATGCTAAAACAAACCAGAGATTAATAAACTAGAGGAGAAGAGCTTCGATTCGGTGGTCTCGGATTGAAAAACGGATGGACGGAGCTCCGGCAATCAAGCAATCAAGGTGGAGCTCCCAAGCTTTCTCTCTCTAAGGACCCAGCTCAACAATGGAGGAATGAGAGAAGAATGGCTGATCTGTTGGAGGTTAGGGATGATGAACTTACTAAAAGGGTCAATCCAAGATTAGAGTTATGAGGCTTCTAATTGGTGGATGAAAGAGTACCCTTGATTAGAACACATCTAAGGGCTGAAAATAGGCTTAAAAGGGTCAAGGGTCAAGCTGGGGGGTTGCCTTGGATCGTACAAAGGGGTCAAGTTGCAAGACAATGCTCATCAGGATTTCCAAAATCCCATAAGTGCAACCAGATCTTGAGGCGGGCGCTCACAAAGTTATCTAGCTCATGTCCATTTTTTCATAAGTTACTGGACAGTCAATCTTGTAAAATCGACCATAAATCTCTCACAACTCCAAATGAGGTGATTCTTTCTTAGAATGAAACTAGACTCATTAAACTATATTTTAGAGTTTTAAATTACTCAATTTGGATTTATATTCATCAAAATATGGTCACTACAAATTCAAGTACAGAAGCTGAATTCTTGAAAACAGAATTCTGGCACAGCCGTAAGTCAAGACCTAATTGAGGTACTTAGACACCTTGAAAAATTACCAAAATTTACAGGGAGTATCCTAACATATGAAGGTAAAACATACTAAATTTTTAGAAAATTCTATTCAGTGGATTAGTACCAGAATTTTCCCAAAGTTTACCCAAAAACATGACTGATCTGTGAATAAAATAAATTGGTCATCTTATTACCAAATGCAATGTCTATGAACAATCATTGTACAAGCATGAGAAATACTAATACACTTGGTCTAGAACTCAAATGAACTTCTCGCAAGTTTAAAACACAAACAATACGAGCAACGAGGGAGATCGCTAAGGCCAAAACAAAGCAAGAAAGTTTATAAACTTCCAAACAAGCTTACTATGATCAAGATGAACGTTCTAAGTCATATATGAAAGGTAATAGAACCCCCGACACGTCTTGGTTAATCGCTAACATGCTAAGGCGAACACTCAAAACACAAACGGCAAGGTATGCAATGCATAAAAGGTATTCAAGCGACTATGAATGTAACAACTCTAATGCAAGCGTGACATGAACAAAATGAAGTCTCTAACATGTTAAGACATACATTAAGCATGTTATAATGATGTTATACAAGTAATGGGTTTGAGTTCTCACATGGTTCCTAGGCAAAGATAAGGTAAGTTAATACTTTGTTTTTTCTTCGATGAGAGGGCAAGGCTGCCAGAGTAGATATAAAGATAAGAGGTAGCTAAGACAAGGGTTTTTGATATATATATATATATATATATATATATATATATATATATATATATATATATATATATATATATATATATATATGTGTGTGTGTGTGTGTGTGTGTGTGTGTGTGTGTGTGTGTGTGCGTGTGTATTAAATTTGTCTTTTTAATTGTTATTGATTATTAATTATTGATATTTGAATGAGCCATAAACGAGCTTTAATCATTACAAATAGAATAATTTGATTCAATTTTCAATTGCTCATGGTCAATTGAATTTGTTTAGTATGGGGTTTGTCATTCAATTAATATGTATTGAGTTACGAAGAACACGTCAGACTCCATTTATAGTTTTAACCTTTTAGAAGTTGGAATAGAATAGAGCAATATTTGGGTCGGTCTCTTTTGAAAGGTTTTCAACTGCTATCTACTACGCTTTTTTAACAGGAAAAAAACACTTTTGGTGCGAAAAGACGAATATACCCTTAATGAATCAGACATGTTTGCGCATTTGCAGTAAGAATCAGTTCCAGCATCGCCATGTATGATTTCGATGTATAATTATGTGCATCGCGATTCATGATTTTTGCATCATACATCGTGAGACATGATTCAAAATTGTGTAATTGTCATTCCTATTTCATAGCAATGCATCACAATTCTAAATCGATGTATCATGATCCAAACTGGTCCATTTCTAATTCATTGTGATGCATTGTAATTCTCAATTGATGCTTCACGAGTCCAAATCGATGTAGCACTACTGAATTCGATATACCACGATACACTTTTTTTTTATATTTACATTTTAATTATTTATTTAATCTTCATAAATTGCAGTTATTCCAATTTATTTATTTTATTAATGTTAATCAATTGACACATATATTTTTCTTTATTTTCATAATAATTTTGATGTAATTTTAATTAAATTGAAATTGGATAATAAAAGTTTAATCGAATGATATTTGGCTATTCATTGAAGTAATCTCTTCTTCTTTTAGTTTTGTTTTTCGTCTTCATTTTGCTTGATTATAATTTGAATGACTATAATTTAATTGAAATATATATATGCTCCATGCGTTTAACGCACGGGTATAAAATTAGTTATCATTATCATTAAAGTTTATTTTCACTACATTAATTACTTATTCTCTACATGACTATAAAGTTAAGCTTATATAGACAAAAATGTCCCCTTCTTTAATGCATGTCATGAATTAAATACAATTATTGTTGATAAGTTGCATAATTGTTTTCTTTTCCCTTAACATCCCTCTTTATATCATCATATTTTTTTCTCAAAGATTGAACAACACATGTTTACTCATCTTACTTTCTCTCTAAATCTTTAGATTTTCAAGACAAACTCTGTAATTAATAAAGGCATTTTTGGTAAAAATGTGTAAAAAAAATTCTTGAAATCCTATAATGTCATTAATTTTTGGGACAATTTTTTTTCTTAAAACGTCATTTATTTTGGAACGGAGGGAATATATGTTTAGTATTGTATTTTGTAATCATGACATATATTGAATAAAATGTACTTTTGTCCATAGAAGCTTAAATTTAAATAAATGTAGGGAATAAGTAAATTTTATAGTGGAAATAACATCTATTGCAAAAACTTATGTAAGACGATCTTATGGATATTTTTTACAAGACGAATTATCTTCACCCGACTCATTTTGTGTGTTGATGGGTTGAGCTGTGAGAGAGTAAGGTTTCATCTTACAAACTAAAATTCGTAAGACCGTCTTACAGAAAATTTACTCTATTATTATTATGATTATTATTATTAAGTAATGATAGACCAACGTAATGATTACTTAATTTTGTGTACAAAATAATGTGTCATATTATATATTATATATATATATATAATAACAACAGTGATTTTTCCTGCCTAAAATGCTTTCCGAAAATAGAAACTTCATTGTAACATTTTCAGCAATACATTGGAAATTGAGAAACTTTATTTTATAACTTATTCCATATTTTCAACACTTTGTATTTAACACCAAACAGTATACACCGGAATGCAATGTGAACATGATGGTGGACCCTCCACCATTTATTTATGTGCTATCAGCCTATCAAGTTCCCTTTACACAATTTACAAGAAATTAATTTTTGACATTCTTATAACCAAATTCACATAACCGAATTGAATACAAGCTGACCCTTTTACATTCATATTTTACGTTTTCAGCTATACATTAGAAATTGAAAAACTTAATTTGTAACTTATTCCATATTTTCAACACTATGTATTTAACACCAAAACAGTATACACAGCTAGAATGTAATGTGAGCATGATGTTGGGTCTTCCACCATTTACTTATGTGATATCAGTGTAACCAAATTCACATAACTGAATACAAGCTGGCCCGTTTACATTCCATGATCAGAATATAAATACATAATGTCCCCCGACCTAAACACAACCACCGGAAGCAATTGAATAAACATTAATTTTGGTAACAAGAGAATGTTGCAGAATGCTATGAACTAGAGAGAAGGTGCCGGGCCCAAATCCGCCTCAACAACAAAGAGGGGTCGATCCTTTTTTCCTTGCTGTAGGTATGTATTACTATCAACACCTCATTCCTTGCTGTAGGTATGAATTACTATCACATCTAAATGACAGTAAAATTACAGTAATAATATATGATTCATTAAACAAAAAATTCAGATCCAATTATTTAGGATTTTTTTTGTAAAGTTAAGATTCTATAAATTGAAGTATGATTTTTTTTGAGACCTATACATGATTAAACATCTAGATCTAAATAAATCATGATGAACTTAAGTGTGAAGTTGATAAAACTTTCTGAAAATGAAGAGTGTTGAGCAGGTAAACAAAAAAGAATCTATAACAATTATTTAAAAAAGTTGATAAAACTTTTGGTTGATTAAAAACTAATAATTAATATATTTTTTCCTGCAGACTCTTCTAAGGGAATTTCAAATTTTGGTTGACATACAAATGCTTTTCAAAATTCATATTAGTCCAAGATCGTCCGGACAATATGGAAATCATGATAACTTTTTTTATGTGCATAAGCTAACCACGGACTAGGATATAATAATACACAAGTATCGTATTGTTCAAGATGATGCCGAAGATTCAGACTTATTTTCAAGTTTGAAGGAAAAAGTTAATACAAGTGTTGTTGATGTAAGTATATTTTCCAAAAAAATAAACTATCTACTTTGTGAGTTTTTTATTCACTCTCTTTTGTAGGTCAATTAATAAGCATAATGATACAAAAATAATATAAACATTATGATATTTAACAATCAGATTATTTTACCAAGTACTTTTGTTTGTTCATAATATTAATAAGCATAATTTACTTGGTAAAATAATCCGAAATTATTATCATATTAATTATATGTTTTTATAAGCGCTAAAAAGAATGTAATATCACTAACTATAAGCAACATTAATTTCTATTGAAAAAATTAACAATCATAATTACTTGGTAAATTAATCTGACAACATTCTAAGATTCTTTTATAAAATGATTTATAAGCAATAAAAAGAATTATACCTTCCATCCATACCTTCCATCTTAATCAAACAATTATATGTTTATATAATATAAGCAATAGAGAGAATGTTGTATCACTAACTTTAAACAACCCAACTTATAAGCAATATATAAAATTAATTTATGAATAACATAATAAACAAATTAACATAAAGATTAACAATTTAAATGCATCTAACTCTCAAATTTAATGGGTACATCTTACCTCCATTACACCGAAAAAGATAAATCTATTATATTAAATTGGAAGGGACCAAGAATTATTGTCTACTATAATGATATTCAAACATTATTAATCTAATGAATATGAAGTGCATGCATCACATGCAAATATTTTCTGAATACAAAAAGACAAAAAAACTAATTATTTGGGATTTCCAAATGATGAAAAACTTGACCTTTGGACTAAAACAAACACAAACCGAGGAGTCATTGTCATTTTGATAAATTTAGCTATACTTTTAAGTACTATATATTATAAACGTATTGACTAAAAGAACTTTTTTTTTTCCATTTCCATTCTTATTATTACAAAACTCAATAGTTTTGTAAGTCATCGATCTAAACATTTGATAAAAGGCAATTTCAACATCCACCAAAAAAACCTCTCCATTTATACTCGATTCGACACCCATATACATGAATATTACAAAATCTACGATCATCTCTAACAATCGCAAAAGGAGTTGTAATTCATCAAATGGTCAGTTTGTAATTTTACTTCTTACTTTTGTGTTCGGCGGAAGTAATATTAATAACTTACTCAGACTTTTTCCAGTTAGGCTTTAAAATTATTGCTTTCACTATTCATAGGAAATCTGCATTTTCAAATAAATGATGAGTTAGTTAACACAAATATAAAATGTAAGCCATTATGACACACAATTAACTAATTATGCAGTTTAAAGATTAAGCAAGTTTGTATGTACTTATCTTGATCGGTGCTTCCATACAACTCCTAATTTAGGTACTCGATATATCTTGCTATATAAAATACAAGTTATAAGACTTAGATCCACAGTAAAAGGATATTTTTATATTTGTAACTTGAACTTATAAAACAAAAAATTAGAGAAAAAATATTATTGTGCTCAAAATATAATTACACATATCTAATTACAAGAATCATACTTCTTAAAATAATAAGAAAGCCAAATTATCAAATAGCACATAGATCTCTAATTACAAAATCCTAATAAATTTTTAAAAAAATGCATATGTGCTGAAAATGTTATCAAGATCTGATAGATCTAATAGATCTAAGTCAATAGGATATATTTTTTTAAATTTATATATATATATGTCCAGTTTATATCTAAATGTTATGCTTGAAACATAACACAAGATAAAAAGTAGGTAATGAACAATAAGAAAGCTACATACATCAGAAGGTCAAGGTTTATTACTTCATAATATTTGTATTTTCTTAATATAATAAGAATATCAAATTATCGAATAGATCTTTAATTACTAAATCCCAAACAAATAAAAAAAATACATGTGCTTAAAATTTTATCATATCTGATATATCTAACATATCTAAGTCGTTTAATGCGATATATTTTTTAATATATTTATTAGACATCTAAATATAGATCGTGGTATTTTATAAAAATATATCTATAAAAAAAATAAAGAATTGTAACTTAAAATTACATAACAATAAATTCAAGATTCCTTTTCTTTTCTGCTATAAATATAATTAAACAGATCTACTAACAAGTTTTGTTATTTATAATATTTGTATTTTTTTTTCAATAATAGGAATACCAAATTAGCAAATAGCATATAAATCTGTGACTACTAAATCCAAAACAAATTAAAAAAAAATCATATGTGCAGAAAATGTTATCAGATCTGATAGATTCAATATAAGAATATTTGAAAATTTGTTTCTTCTAACCGAAAGGTAAAGTTAAATACTACAAATAATTATCAAAATTATATTTAATATAAAATAAAATGACATCTTACACAAGAATTGATGCCTCTTCACGTTGTTTTTTGGTATATCGACGGAAGACCTTTTTGAAAATCGAGGCGTCATGTTCACACGAGCTCCTTGGTTAGTCAAATGAAGGGTTATGTTTTCCACTAATGTATCTTATGGAGTTATATGAGTGCTTTCTTTTTTACCTAAGAGAGAGAAAAGTTTAACTTATAAGTTAGGTTGAGAAGAGAGCAACGCTAAATATAGATGGGCTGAGAGACTGAGAATAGAAGGGAGATTTGCAAAATTAGGGAGCACGACGGATTCTCTACCATCAATACAAATATATAGGTGAGAGGTTTGGTTTAGGTTTACGTTTTTGTCATTGGGCCATATTTTGTTTTGTCATTTTAGTTAGGATCATATAAGTTAGACAAACAAATTATGGAATTTTAAACAGAAAAAAATGAAAATGAAAAAAAATAATGTAAAGACTTTTTTTTTTTTGACAAGTTAAGATCCGGATTATACTTTCCATATAATTATATTGTATATTGTTGTTGATGTTATTTCATACCCCGTTCGTCCCGGGCAAAGAGTTTGCATCTGAAAGTTAAATTTTTTTTAACAAAATGACACTTTTAGTAACTCATCTACATATATATATATATAATAATAACAAACGTGATTTTCCTGCCTAAAACTGATTTCCATAAATGGAAACATTGGAAGCTGAAACACTTTGTTTTTTTATTTTTTATTTTGTTTTTATACTAAAGATTTAATATTTTTGAATAAGTTGACATGAATATATTTATATATTTTTAGAAACTTTGAATACACCCAAACTGTTGGTATTCTCAGCACAATTCACAATATCATGCTTGACCTTTTATTTTCCATCACATTTATATAAAGTATGTGGATGTTCTTTGCGGATGTTCAACCAATCTTCTGCAAAGTTTTAAAAAAAATCGGTCACGAAATAAGCTTTAGACATTTTGAACTCAAAATTTTTACTGCAACTATTATGGCTTCCATACCATTCGTCCTAAGAGACGTCCACAAACAAAGATTCGAATGGATTCTCAAAGTCAAAGTTGCAAGGAAATAGTTAGTCTCGGTTGAAATAAACAGCGAAGTTGTTGGCATAGTCTAACTATAAAGTTATATATTTTTTATAAGTATGAAGAATGTTTAAATAAAAAAAATTAAGAAATGTAACAGATCAGTTACAAATTCAAATCTCAAAATTCGAGCTATGTATTCTTTTCAAAATAACCTTGAGAAGTATATTTAAAAATTTAGAATATAACAAATCTCGGACAGTAAAATAAAATATTTATCATTAAACAATGTTTTTACTAAATACTTGACTTTATTTTAAATATTGAAGTCTCAAATTATTATATTTGTATTTTTTTAAAAAAAAACTTTAAAAGTTGTACAAAGAAATAAAATGTAAAACAAAATGATATAAGCTCAATTTTCAGCTTAATGAAAAATTAAAAGAATTTGAATAATCTGGGGAGAGATCGCTACAATTTATTACGATTTTTTACCGAATGTTAAGTGAATGAAATTTTAAAGTGAAAGAATATACGTCAAATGAAGGATTCTAGATGAAGGGTTGTATTTGTTAGACGACAGATGTTGAATTTGGTTAGATATTGAGGTCGTGTATTGCTTTATTAAGAGTAGTTCTCCGATAAGACCGTCTTACGAGTTTTAATTCGTTAGAGGAATCCCCATTATCTCATAATGCAACTCACCAACACATGATGGGTCGGGTCAAAGAGATACGTCTTACATAAAATACATGTAATATTTTTTTTTCTAAGTTTTTATTTTATATTAATAGGCTAAAAGGGACAACTTACATGGCATGAAACTTAAGTGTGGATGTGAGATTTTAATGAGTTGGGTTTTATATATTGTAGACTTTTTAGTATTTTTCAATGAGGTGAGTTTTTTTATTTCTCATTTTGGTAAGGAATAATTACGGCCAGTCCCCTTTTTATAAAATGTTAACCGCTGAAATACTCTATTTTTTTAACCGCAAAAGTATTTTTTTTCTTCCTTAACCGTGGAGTCTTTTATCACGTGTCATATTTGCAAGGAAGAGTTAAACTTACCCCGACTCTTGATGTTTTTGACACCATAAATGAGTACATGGTATCTAACAATCACTTAGAAGAAAGAACTTATTTGAGTTCAAATTATATGTGCATGGTAGAGAACAACACAAGTTTGTTTGAAGACAATCATTCTACAGAGTTTTTGAATAGTATAAAGCGTTCACATTGTCTAACCATGAATTAACACTTCAGGTTGGTGTTTCGGTGATATTGTTGAGAAACATTGACCCTTTTGCAGGGTTGTGCAATGAGACAAGACTAATCATTACCATGCTTGAGAATCACGCTGTTGAAGTAAATTTTTTGAATGGAAGCAATGTTGGAGACAAAATGTTTATACCAAGAATGTCATTGTCTCCATCAGATATGATATGAGGTTGTCTTTCAAGTTTCCAAAAAAGATAATTTCCATTGATAGTATCGTATGACATGACAATTAACAAAAGTCAAGGTCAATTACTTTCGCATGTAGGGCTGTTATTGAAGAAGTCAATATTCAGTCATAGTCAGTTGTATGTTGCAGATTCTAGGGTAACAAATCGTTCTGGCTAAAAGATATTAATACTGACAAAGATGGAGAGTCAACAAATAAAACAACAAATATTGTGTATAAGGAAATTTTTAAAAATCTATAATATTACCAATAAAATGATGTATTTATATTTAAGTAGTTGTCTCAAACATTACTTTTCTTAATTTATTCTTTTGATTTTGATTTGCTTATTCGTTTTGCTTGAATATTATTTAATTAAAAAATATTTTTATTCGTGCGTTTAACGCACGAGTGTAAAACTAGTTATTAAGTAATGATAGGAGTTGAGAAAATATGTGTGTTAAAGATATAGGCCCAAGAAGCCTAACCCTTGTAAGTCCAATTAGGCTCATTTACTTGGTCTTAGATAAATAAAGATGTAATATATGGTTAATGTGTGAGATTCAATTCAATTAAATCAATAATATCAGTTTTAATATATATATATATATATATATATATATATATATATATATATATATATATCATGTTAAAGCTCTCTTCCTCTCTCACCTCCGGCCACCACCGTCAATGGTGGTGGTCCGGCAACCCATCTAACCTACATACAAAAATTATCATGGTATAAGAGCCTAAGATCTTCAAAACCTTCTTCTGCAATTCATCTCTGCTTCAAAAAGAACGAGAGAGAGAGAGAGGTGAAGGCGCCGGAGAATCAAGCCCATCGTCCGACCGAACCTCGGGAGATTCGGTAATGATCTTGATGCGAAGAACACAGTCAGAGAAATGCTATCATTGAAGGCGAATCTCAAATCGCAGTCGCGACATGCGTTTGACGAATAGTGGGAATCCATAACCGTCGTCCTAGGATCGAACAGATATAAACTCGAATCTCTAAAAAAATTCAGAAGAACACTTGTCCTCTTTTAAATTCTTCTTGCTTGTTCATCCCCATCATTAGCAACAAAGATGGGTTCTTCTTTGATCATCATCTCAATATGAACCAAACTCACAACCCATCTCTCTCATCAGCAAGCACAAATTCAACTCCATTGAATCAAATCGATCGATTATTGATGTTCCATGTACG
The DNA here is from genome assembly GCA_013146195.2 of Codonopsis lanceolata. Classification (NCBI taxonomy): domain Eukaryota; kingdom Viridiplantae; phylum Streptophyta; class Magnoliopsida; order Asterales; family Campanulaceae; genus Codonopsis; species Codonopsis lanceolata. The sequence goes on from CM028377.1 coordinate 172,145,579, forward strand.
AAGGTAAATAGGCACCTTCATTAATGTAATTTTGATAAACCCACATATAGTTTTCAAGAAGAAAGAAGATGAAGAAGAAATACAGTTCTAACAAGAAAATTGGGTAATCTGTATCCAGTTTCAAGATCAATCAATTACTTTGTATTTCTTTGATTGATTTCATACTAAAGATGAGTTTGACTTACAACAACATCATCATCAAATCTTTTCATGCCCACTCATCTCATGCCCACACAAGAAGAACTATGTTTTTGTTTGAGTTGAAAGGGTTCCGCCAAAAGGTTCCATACCTAAAATTGTTAACATTGGTCAAACCTCTTTTACTGTGGATAGTTGTGGAAATGACTTGGTTGATATATTTCTTTGTGGATGGAATTTGATCAACGTTATTGGATTAAAGATATACTCTTACGGACAAGAAGGTTCGAATTGGGATACTCATTTGTCTTCTACTAGCAATTTTTGAGTAAGCTTTTCGGGGATTGGCTCCCATTTGGGCTTCTCAACATCTTCTACAAGTGTTCGGCGTGATCCGTGTATGGACTCCGCTCAACTTGTTTGTTTTCGTGTTGAAGATTGATTTTATTTGGCCCAAGAGGCTCATTTTTTTTAGGCGCAAGAGGCACATTTGTTTTTCGCCCATAGAGACCCATTTTCCGTAACAGCTCATTTGTTTGCACCTCTTCAACTCGAACTCTTCACAAAAGTTGCGTATACGAATTGAGAGGGAGTGTTAAAGATATAGGCCTAAGAGGCCCAACCATTGTTAGCCCAATTGGGCCCATTTACTTTGTCTTAGATAAATAGAGATGTAATACAGGGTTAAAGTGTGAGATTCAATTCAATTAAATCAATAATATCATTTTACTATCTCTCTCTCTCTCTCTCTTTCTCTCCTTCCTGTTAAAGCTCTCTTCCTCTCTCTCTCACCTCTGGCCACCAACGTCAATGGTGGTGGTCTGGCAACCCATTTAACCTACATACAAAAATTATCAATGTGCAAACTGTGAAGTTGGGCAAGGAGGTTAAAAATTATCAATGTTCAAACTGTGAAGTTAGGCTAGGAGGCTAAGGTGATTTATTGGTAGGTAGTATGGTTTAAGGAGGTTAAATATTACTTACGGGTGAGCTAACCACACCCCCAACAAATGCTCTCTATACCCTACACAAAAAATTACAAAAATGTCATCAAACCAATTTACCAAATAAACCCTTCATTTCCTTCTTTTTCTTCCTTCATCTGTTTCTTTTCTTCACTTCTTCCTCCATTTTTTTCGACGACTTTTTTTCTTCTTCTTCCTTTCTTCTCTTTCTCCTTCATCCATCATTTCCATCACATATCATCCTCTCCCCTCTTCTCCGAAAAAAACATCGTGTTCGGCCATGGTTGGTCCTAAATGAAAATGGATGTGCGGTTGATACTTGTCATACACCACACTGTGCGACAAGCACCAACCACACATCCATTTTCATGTGCGACCAACCATGGTCGAAGACAATGGCCCCATAAATTTTCAATTTTTTTGTGACGAGAAAGATAAAGGGGAAGAGAGAATAGGTGATGGAAAGGAGGGGATTTATACCTCTTTATGATCTGGAACAAGGAAAGAGAAAGAGAGAACAATAAGATGGTGGAGGATGCTGCCACTGTTATGGGAGGGATGTATAGAGAATGGGGGAGGGGAAAAATACTAAGTGTGGGAGGGAAGAGAGGTACGGGAAGAAGGGTATAATAGGTAGTTAGGATGGGGTGTAGAGAGTAAGGTGTTAAAATTGATTAAATGGGTGGGGTGTGTAAATAGAATTGAGGTATTGAGAGTATATTTTGGTATTTGGTTAGCCCCATCCTATCACCTGATGGGTTCAAAGTAATGTTTCGTTTCTTGTTAGGTTATCATAAATTCACAACTTGGATTTCTCCATTTGTGGACTTAACAAGGTTTGCCCACAGCTTATTGATATTTCTTTTTAATCTTGTTAAACATAAAGGCAAAAAGTTAGGTAAGACGGTCTTACGTTTATTTTTTGTAAGACGGATCATCCTTACCCAACCCATCGCATATTGATGAATTGAGCTGTGAGAGAGTGAAGCTCCGTCTTACGAATTAAAATTCGTAAATCAATCTTACATAAAATTTACTCAAACATAAATGATTCTTTATTGCTGGGAAGAATCGAGGGGTGGGGGTAGCTCTGCGTTGACTTTGAAAAGATGCGCAAACTAAATTCCAAAAGTCAAAGTAAATTTTCTTGAGTTTGAGAGAGGGAACGGCACGGCGTGATTGAATTCTACTTTTAGAGGATACTTTTTCTTTGCTCGGTGTGAATCTAGCCTTTGCCTAAATTATGTTCTCGTATACTATTGTTTCTCAAGTTTTGCTTGAACCTGCTAGGAGTTGTTCAAAGAGTAATGCTAGAGCCACCCAATGAGCACTCAAATTTGTGCACCAAATGATGTGATTTCCAATGTGTCATCTTATTTGGCATTTTATGGGCTCCACTATAAATTAAAAAGTTATGTTAACAATATGACATATAAGATGCCACATCATTTGGTACCCAAAATTGAGTGTTATTAGAGTGACCATAGCATTACCCTTGTTCAAATCTCTTAGAACATCCGCAACAATAAACTCATCCAAAAGTTTATTCTTCTTGTCACGTTGTCACACTTCATCAGCTTATTAACATTTTTACTATAAATATATTTAATATAGATAAACTTATAAAAGTTTTATATCATTGACTCACTACTAAATATTTTATTCTTTCTCAATATACATTTATTTTCAAAGTATATTTTTTAAAACATAAAAATTTGTAGTTAATTTTTTTTTCATTTAGCCATTTTGCAACAGCTCGATTTCAATGTTCATTTTGTTTTTGGCAGAAGGAGCTGTTGGGTTGAAAGAATTGGATAAGCACAAAGTTTTTTTTTTCGGGAATACCATCTTTTTGACCATCGTACAAATTGAGGAAATCCAATTTGACCAACGATGTTTCATAACAACCAAATTAACCAACCAACTTTTAATTTGATTGCAATGTCGTCCTCGCCGTTTCATAACGACCAAATTAACCAACCAACTTCTGTCAATATCGGGCCAAGAAATTGCTATGGAAGGAATATATTGACAGAAGTTGGTTGGTTAATTTGGTCTTTATGAAACGGCGAGGACGACATTGCAACCAAATTAAAAGTTGGTTGGTTAATTTGGTCGTTATGAAACGTCGTTGGTCAAATTGGATTTCTCCAATTTGTACGGTGGTCAAAAAGGTAGTATTTCCCGTTTTTTTTCCCCTAATGAATCAGTGGACAATCCCAAACCTTTTAACCGGTTGATGGTTGTGAACCTTTTGCATCCTAATTAGCAAATGGCTTCTCACTCCAATGGTATAAAGCTTTTCATAAAGCTTTGTATTGTTTTATAAACCTCCTGATGGAGGTGCTTTTATGTTATTGAGTTTGATGTTTGACTAATTGAATGAAAATCAATACTAGTTTCTAATTGATATATGTTAATGTTTTTACTTACAATTGAGATTTGCAGTAAATGTTGTTTATTAGATAGAGGACATTTTGATCTTTTTAAAGATTTTCGTCCAACTTAATGAACGAAAATAACTCTAGTGCTTTCTTAAATGTCCAGATAAAATACAATCATTAAAGTGTGAAAAAAAGTAGCATGACCGAATTAAAAATTAAGCCATTAATCAAAGATTCAAGAAATAAGGGATAAATTCACCAATAGTCACTATACTTTGCCTTTTCCTGTCACTAGTCCGTCCCTGTTTGACCGTTGAGTAAATTTTTGGAGTGAAAGTGCAAAAACATTAAACTACAAGCATCTACAAGTACAGTATACCGTCTTTCTTTTCACGCTCGAAGGAGTTGCAAATCAAGAAACTTTCTTTTAGCACTCCGCTGTATCCGAATTAGGTCTGACAATTGAGTAGGTTAGGTTGGAATGAGTAATGAGTTAAAATAGATCGAAATTCATTAGAATCCAAATGTTAAACGGGTTGAAATGGATTGGATTAAAATGGATCGGATTGAAACGGATTACGAGTTAAAACGGATCGATCCGTTTCTACCCAAAATTTTCCCCAAAAAACATCAATTTGTAACATAAAAAGTCACAGATCGAAATAGATAACGAGTCCGACCCGCTTTAACCCGATACGATCTAACACATTAATATTATTAGGTCGAAACGGGTTACCAGTTTCAACCCAAAAATATTAATGGATTGAATTAGATAATTAGTGGGTTAAATTGGATGAGTTAATAGATAATGGGTTACAATTAGCAGGCTTAGTCCGAATGCATAGCCTAACCGCCGGTGGTTGTTCCTGCAGGTGGTATTAGATTATGGGGTAAATTTCAAGTGGGTACAATTTTAGAAACAAGTTTTCATTTAGGACCATCAATTTTTTGGATATTTCAAGTAACTACAAATTGGTTGTCAAATGACAAAAATACCATTAATGAAGACAAAAGGGCTATTTTTCCAGATTTCATTAAGCAAAAAAATTCAAAAAATGCTGATGCCAAATCCAGCATCGCATTTCCGATTTTCCTAAGCCAAAAAATTCTGATGTCAAATCCAGGCACCAGGGCTGTTTTTGCAGATTTCATTAAGCAAAAAAATTCAAAAATCCTGATGCCAAATCCAGGCATCAGGGATGTTTTTCCAGATTTCATTAAGCAAAAAATTTCAAAAAATCCTGATGCCAAATCCAGGCATCAGGGCTGTTTTTCCAGATTTTCTCAAGCAAAAAAATCCAAAAAAAAACTGATGTCAAATCCAGGCATCAGGGCTGTTTTTCCAGATTTTCTTAAGCAAAAAAATTTAAAAAATTCTGATGCCAAATCTAGGCATCAAGGCTATTTTGACAGATTTTCTTAAGCAAAAAAATTCAAAAAATCATGATACCAAATCCAGCATCGTTGTTTTGATTTTCATTAAGCAAAAAATTCAAAAATGATGCCAAATCCAGCATCGGGTGTTTTCGATTTCATTAAGCAAAAAATTCAAAAATTCTTATGTCAAAATCATGATGCCAAATCCAGGCATCAGAGCTGTTTTGACGGATTTTCTTAAGCAAATAAAATTCAAAAAAGGCTGATGCCAAATCCAGGCATCAGGGCTGTTTTGACAGATTTTCTTAAACAAAAAAATTCAAAAAATGCTGATGCCAAATCCAGGCATCAGAGCTGTTTTTCCAGATTTTTTTAAGCAAAAAAATTCAAAAAATACTGATGTCAAATCCAGGCATTAGGGCTGTTTTGACAAATTTCTTTTAAAAAAAATTCAAAAAATACTGATGCCAAATCCTGGCATCAGGATTGTTTTTACAAGAGCAGGGAAACCCAAGTACAAGCACTGAACAACACAAATGGGCCACTTCTTTTTATTGGTATTTATTTCATAACAAACTCAAGGGGAGTGGGTGAAGATCTTTGAGTTGCTTTGACAGTGGTTGGTTTATTTGATTGCAGGGGAGTGGGTGAATGAGTAGAGCATTCCAAGTGGTTCCCAAATGGATTACCAAGATTTCGGGATGGCTCAGTTGCAGGTATATTGTTAAAAATATAAGCTCAATCCATGTAAGCCCATTTGGGCCCATTACTTTGTTATCTCATTTACCTTTTGTTTTAGATATAAATAATTGGTGTAATAATGTTTTAGGAACTTAATCAATTCAATTCATCAATTCTTAATAATATCAATTTCTCTTCTCTTCCTCTTTTGCGTATTCTCTTTCTCATTCTCTCACCTTCGGCCACCACTGTCAATGGTGGTGGTCCGGCTACCCTCAATACATCTCATCCAAATACCGAATTCTAACATGGTATAAGAGCCAGAGAACCCTTTGTGTTCCTGGATTAAAGTCGGAAATCAAGATCACTACCATCAAAAATCAAATCAAAAACCGATGTCTTCAACAACGGTGTTACTGAAGAAGAAGTTGATCAAGAATTTTCAACCTCATTCATCTTTTCTTGAATTCCCTATTTTCAGATCTCGTATCCCTCTAGATTCTCATTTCTCTACCGATATCGGACATCCAACTCCGTCCAATCTTGGTCGGTTATCTGTCTGAATACGGTGCTGGACTATTGCCCATCTTAATTCTGATGAAGCTGAAGAACGACAATCTGGAAAGAGCGATGATTGGGGCAGATCAATCGAAGGATTTCAAACTATTGCTGGTCCTGAAGACATCCGACGTTTCCACACCCACACTCGTCACCTCAAGCGCTTCAATGTTGGTGAAGATTGTCCAGTCTTTGACGGTCCCTTTGGCTTCTGTCAGGCCTCCGCCGGCGGATCCATCGGCGCCGCCGTTAAACTCAACCGGCAAGACGCAAATATTGCAGTCAATTGGGCCGGTGGGCTGTATCATGCCAAGAAGTCTGAGGCGTCTGGTTTTTGCAATCGTCCTTCTCTCCAACAACACTGTTAATGTTCATCAATCCTGCCAGAAGTGCCAATGATCTGTGCTGCAACAATGGACTTCTGTTGAAATCTCATCGATTCTGTCAAAATTTGTACGAATCTTATTCCCCTTCTTGAAGTTGTCTTTGTATTTCTTTAACTTTCCTTTGATTCTGCCCGCTTTCTCTCAACCCCTACCTCGAAGTGATCTCCGAGGTATTGGGTAATTCCGACGAAGACAGAACACAATACTTTGCTCCTTCATTAATGGAATTTTTGATAAACCCATATACAAATTGATTGCAAGAAATTGGGAATCTTTTAGCCTTTCCATCACTTTTCCGAGAAAATGACGTGAGGAAAACTTGAAGTACTTCTGATCAATGCAAAAGGCCTCGAAAACATCGATTTTCTCAATAACATGGATCCCTATGTCAAACTCACATGCCACAATCAAGAGTGAAAGAGCAACATTGCATCAGGTCAAGGATCTGAACCAGAATGGAACGAGACTTTCATATTCTCGGTGTCCCATGATGTTCCAGAACTCATGGTCAAGATAATGGACAGCGATGCTGGCACTGAGGATGATTTTGTGGGAGAGGCAAATTTCAGGTTCCTTCTTGGTTTGACTTCTATCTTCATTAATACTTCAAGAAACTTGATTCATCCTCCAAAATTGCTCATTCCGAATTCTACTTGAGCCTCTCTATGAAAATCAAGAAAGGCAAGAGTGAAAAAGACAGAGAGAAAGGCGAAGGCGGGTTCTGGCAGAGAATCAAGATCGTCGCCAGTGTTCGTCTCCTTCCAAGAAAAGTCAAATAATCAACCGAAGGCGGCTCCGAATCGGAGCCGGTCGTCTACAATCAAATCTCTGCAATCAAATCTTCTTGTTCAAAAACTCAAGAACAGTTCATCTGAATTGTAAATGTGAATGCCGGGGCAAGAACAGTGGTTTCAAATATTATAATGACATCGACTGTGCTTGTGACTCTTTTTGTTTCTAATGTCACTGTTCCATTACACCCCTAATCTGATATTGGCAGCAATTATCATCACTGCTGTAATTGGTTTAATTGATTATGAAGGTGCATTACGACTTTGGAAAGTTGACAAACTTGATTTTGTTGCCTGCTTATGTTCTTTTGTCGATGTCCTCTTCATTTCGGTTCCGCCGCGACATCCACTTCATTCTCCACCCCTCAATTCAACAATAACTTCGGCATCATCAATGGCAGGTCAGATTATTGTTGATCTTGGTCTTTTGTATTGGGTTTGGGATTTCAGAAGTTTGTTTTGAAGACTGCGATTTCTACAATACTGTTGTTGGGGATGGTTTGCGAAATTGTCGACAAACGAGTTGTGCAGCAATTTTGCCGGCAATAACTGCTTTGGTAGCCCCTAAGGTGACATGGCCAAGCTGGGTTAGTATTTGTCTGATGTTTTGTGAATGCATTTTGTTACTTACCAAAGTTGACAGTTGCTTGTGTTTTCTCAATGGATAAATTCCTCACCGAACTGGTGTGTTTCTATTCATGATAAATTTTTCTACATTACTAGGCCGAATATGGTCTTCTTCCATTATTTCGCTTATGCCATCATGTTCCTAAGATAGTGAAAGGAACTGTCTCAATGATAAATTTGAGTTCAGATTGAACTTCATTGATCTGACCAAAGTCAAATGTTGACTTGGTTTTCATATCACTGTATGGTCGGTGTTCGATTCACATTTTCAGATTAAGGATGTAATCTTTACGAACAGAAAAGTTCGATTTGGGATACACCTTCGTCATCTACTAGCCATTGATCGAGCAAGCTTTTCGGGGATTGGCTCCTGTTTGGGCTTCTCTACATCTACTACAAGTGTTTGGGATGATCCGTTTGTGGGCTCCGATCAACTTGTTCTACCACTACTACAAGTGTTCGAGGTGATCCGTTTGTGGGCTTCGATCAACTTGCTTGACATCTTGATAAAGATTGTTACTATTCAGGCCCATAGAGACCCATTTGCCGTAAAGGCTCATTTGATTTGTATTGGCCCAAGAGGCCCAGCCCATTGAGGCTCATTTGTTTGCACCTCTCCAACTCGATCATTTCACAATAGTTGCGTGTTCGGGTTGATGGAGAGTGTTAAAAATATAAGTCCAATCCATGTAAGCCCATTTGGGCCCATTACTTTGTTAGCCCATTTACCTTTTGTTTTAGATATAAATAATTGGGGTAATAGTGTTTTAGGAACTTAATCGATTCAATTCATCAATTCTTAATAATATCAATTTCTCTTCTCTTCCTCTTTTGCGTATTCTCTTTCTCATTCTCTCACCTCCGGCCACCACCATCAATGGTGGTGGTCCGGCTACCCTCAATACATCCCATCCAAATACCGAATTCTAACATATATGATGCTGCCTCTTTTGGATGGGCTTATTGGACGCTCAAAAATGACAGAGAGCACTGGAATTTCGAGTGGAATATCCAGAACAATTACTTGCAATTCAGTAAGAATCTTTGTCTATGTTTTCACCAAATGAAGCACACATAAGAAATTTAAACTTTTATACCAAAAACAGATATCTAACAATCTAAGCTTATACTTTACTACACTGTGCGATCCAAGTTTATAAATGAATTTAAACTTTTATACAAACTGTATTGTAGAGAGCCAAGTGTATTTACATCGTTCAGCTTTTCCCTGTAGAGAAACTAAAGCAAGTATATCTCTCGCAGGTTATTCACTAAAGATGCAACCATATTGGTGTTTAATTTGGCTTGGATTGGCATGTGGCTGGTTCTTTCAGCATCACTTTCTATAGTGAGTCGAAGATCTCTCTGTGTTATTTCTGCTCAGTCATTGCATTCAAATATTTTTCAAATTTGGAAGCGATAAGAAAGGAAACATTTTATGTACTCACAAAGAAAATTCACAAATGACGTAACTATGCTGCCGCAGGCAATAAGAAATCAATATAATCTCTCATGTCTTCTGCTTCTGCATGATTCTGTCTTTTTAACATCATAATCACTTCAGTATCACATCTAGAGCCACCTCATCTACACCGAAATGTAACTCTTTTGACCAGTTGGCCAAAAAGAGTTACCAGAGTTACCTGCACAGCAAAACCAAAAAACCCGAAGTATGAAGTGGCAGAAAAACAAAGCCCATGGTGTTCCCTATGGATGTATATGAATTGCTATTCCAATACCAGAAACTGTTACCATAGAAAATACCTCAAGCCACGAAGCATCTTTCTGAATGAATGGGATCTTCTCGGTCCTTAACAAATGGATAATTAGGGTCTGCATGATAAGCCCTTCAACAAACCAAGTGGAACGTAAAAATCTTGAATCCAGTGGAGGGTGAGCCGCGTAATAGTAGAAAAGAGAGGGTTGCAAAATTACAGAGAGAGCACACAGGACCATTCCATAGTATGAATAAGGCTAAGCTTTTAAGTGTCCATTTCTGTGGGGATTGCAATCTCTCCTACACTATACAAGAAATTATGTGTAAGCAGCTGCCTTGGTGTCAAGGGCTTAGTTCCAAGAACCAAAGTTGCTATGAGTAGTGAAAGAATGCTTCCTATGTTGGCAATGACCAACATCTTTGTGTACTTCATGGTATTGCCAAAAGTTAGTCTCCCATGCTCAACTCCGTCCACAAGGACGTTTAGGTCTTTTTCAAGTAAGATAACATCAGCAAAGTCTTTTGTGATTGATGCACCTGAGTAAAATGATTCACTCCATCCCCTAAGAATCCAACTATATGGTCTCCCATCTGCAAGGATTGAACTACTCAAGCGCCTCATGAAAGGAACTGTGGCTAGTAACTCAAGCTCAGGTTCAGTCACCACATGGGTAGTTCTGATTCTCACTCCTTCACAGAATCTTATTGCCAAGGAGAGTGAGTTGCCAGTAAGAACCTTAACTTTAACTCCCTTCTCAGCCAGCCACCACAATGCTTGCTTTGCTGAATCCTTGGGTGGATCATAGAAAGAAATGAAGCCAAGGAACACCATGGCAGATATACTCGTGCAGCGTCAGTTTTCTGTAACATGAGAAATGTAGCCGACTTTAGTTAAAACCATACAAGGTGAATGAATTAGTTTAATGCACAAAGTATTTCAATTATTCTTCGATTCTTGCCATGGAAGTTGAAGTCAAAGTTCAGTTTTACTGAAGAAACCTAGGTCTTAAAATAAAAACTTGGAACTTAATATTGGAATTTAATCAAACAGTTTTCTGTATCCCCTGAAATACCCTTTCCAGAAAGTGATAGTTTCATGGCTTTGAACTTCCCAACTCCGCTAAAGTTTTGAAGAAACTCAAAAATATCACTATTTCTGACCGTCTCACCAGATCCAAGGCTTCAAAGCCCACTGGCTCTACCCCTCTTCCTGGTACTCATGGATATTAAAGCTCTCTCCCTCAAATACACACACGCTCACTCTCTCATCCATTGCACCTAACAATGGCAAAGAACAAAAACAGCACCGGTGTTCTTGTTTAAATGAATAAAGATCAAGCAAACCCATTTCACGAACAAACACCAACTAATTCAAATATGCAAAAACTGAATGAATCAAACAAATAACTGAGATTTTGGGTTTTCAGCAATTATAAGAAAATTCAAATGGGAAATCTCTAAATTGACAGAAGTTACTTTAGGAATAAAGATCCTTTTGTTCTGATTCTCATTCCACTATGAATTATGATGGATCTCTCCAGCAAAAGAGAGGTCAACTTCAGATCAAGAAAAATGTGAGTTCCTCTCTGTCTACATGCCCTACAACATACCAGACAAAGCACAATACCACAAGATCTGAGCAACGCCAGTCAAGTACAAGCAACACCGTTTGGCAAGACATTTCCCTTGACAAAGTCGTTGCCGACGCTAGCCATGATTGTGAACGTTCTTACGGAGGGAAACGATTTGAAGGAACCATTGACGAGAGAGAAATGGCAAGTGGTTTTGAAGGAGAAAGAGGATGATCAAGTTAGGAGGAGCTGAGAAGCACTGATCACAGACTTCACATTTCCTTTTTCTACTCTAGAGAGAGAGAGAGAGGAGAGTGACAGTGAAATGAAGGAAAGGCTACCAGCTTGAAGATTTTGTGAACTCGTTTATCGATGACGATTTCAATAACTTTTCCCAACCCGCTAAAATCACAAAAAAGGGTAGCTTGGTACTTTTGTTCAAAAATTGTACCTAAAAGATATGTTTAAAAAATGGCTGGATTGATTTGAAAACATGTTTCAAAAAATGTACCGGCTTGTAATTATTTCTAGATTATGAGCAAGTGAGGAAAGCCCATAATCTACAAGCATCTACAGGATACCCTTTTGCACTATCAGGGAATTCCTTGCAAAGTAAATCATCTGGCACATTATTAGGGATTGACATACTAAGATTTCTGGATACCATCATAGAGCAAAAGAAGGTATTAAAGTTTTGAAGGATACCATCATCAAAATACATGATCATAAGTAATAACATAGGCCTACGTTCTAACGTGATCATCATGAACAAAGTTGTCAGTCAATCTTATCAACAAAGGTTATCTGGAGAGGTTTGCAGAAGGAGAACCCTTCAAGTGGAGCAAACTTTTCAAGAATACTGGCCTCTAGATAAGTTCCGGTTTCCTTCTTCAGCACCCATTTAGACCTTTCAGATTGAGCCATCTCAACTTTCCGCACAATGTTTAGAAGACGACGTGCAACCACCTCTTGCTTAGATCTGACCCGGACCATCTTTCTCTTAGTCTTCTTCAGGATATTACTTGCTTGAGCTCTCCGTGATTGTAGTGTAGTGATTTGTTCATTGAATTCTTCAATCTCCAATAATGCAGAGTTGATTTTAGCCTCTAGACAAGCAGCTTTATTTCTTGATTTGCTGTCCTCACTCTTTAGATTAGTAGCCAGGGTTATGTTTGCCTCCAGCTCAGTAAAGAACTTCTCAGCCTCCGCTTCAACTTTCTTAGTCTCCTCAAAATCCTTAATTGCTGTTGGTATTTCTTCAATCAAATTCAAAAGAGAACGTTCTGGACCAGTAATGGTTGAATCTCTTTGAAGCTTACTGGAAAGAGTTACAATTTGAGCAATTATATCTTTGGAGGAGAGCAATGCACTGAGATCCATATTAAGAATTTCAGAGAGTTTCTTTCGAGCTAGTGCCATGTCTTGTGTTAGTTCTGCAGTAGGGAGAGAAAATCCAACTCCTTTAGGTGGCATGCCTTGTGTTAGTTCTGCAGTAGGGAGAGAAAATCTAACTCCTTGAGGTGGCTGGGCAAGAATGCCATCCAGAGAATTGATATAATCATCTAAATCCTCTATAATTCCTTCAGCTGATACTCTACCAAGGGTGTGGGAAATAGCAGTAGAACTGGACGCAGGATATTTACTGTTGTCAGACTCGGTGCTATTAATTTGAGAACTATTCGAGTCACTTGTTGTTTGGTCACCAATGCTTGTTCCATCATTATCCGAACACAAGTCGATTACAGTGTTTGTATACGTCCTGGACCTTGCGCACCGTGCCAATAGTCTTGAAGATCTCCTGGTTTTTTGCCCATGTAAAACTTGCTTTGGTGTCATTTTGCCCTGGGACCCTCCTCCAACAACCTTTCCAGCTTCCAGCTTGCAAAACTTTTGAGGACGAGGGGTATCTTTCACTGCAACAAGGTTACAAGGAGAGGTGTCCTAGTTAATATGAAACCAAGCACTCTGCCTCAAATGTCCACGGGCACTGATGAGATTATATTAACTCTCCCTTAAAGGGAAGGATAGATTCCATAGGACTGAGGCAAGAGAGTTGGATTAGGATGTAAAATATCAGGGATCATTCTTTTATTTAGAAAGACAAAAAAAACACATCAAGATACTAAAACCCCATGTGAAACCAACTTACCCTTGATAGAAAAAAATCTCAACTCTGACGATATTCGAGTCTACAGCTTGTACTGAACCATTAACCAGTGCAATGGTGAATTTCTTTCGCGAAAAATAATTTCACATGTCTGTTGTCACCTACTCTATATCATTGAAACAGAAAACTTGAATTCATGCATGAAATGTATGTCAGTTTATATACTCGCAGTTATTACAGTTATCACCTATATTATATTAGTCCATCATGATTAGGGGGTTCATATGTGTCATCTAAGAGTTGAAGCCAAAAGACAAGACTAGATTTAAAATGCTTAAGTTCACCTTTCGAGAGGTCTAGGCACATCTTCAGCTGGTTTGGGTGCCATCAGATTTGAAGTCAACAAAGTTACAGGATTCGAGAATTGCTTTTAACAAGCATCTCTCCTTGGCTTCCTCATTCTGAACACTTTTAACATCAATTAGGAGGCTCTGAATCATAAAGGTTAACAAAATTCTGTCGCATGAGACTTAGTCAAAAGATATGTTCCAATAAGGTTTCTTGATTCAACAGTACCCTTGTACACACACACACAAAGTCTCTATCTCTCTCTCTCTCTCTCACACACACACAGAGGTAATGTACAGGATTCCTCTTGAGTAGGAACCATCTAATCTCGTTTTATCTTTATGATGATAAACTGATATGATATTTTGCTCTTATGAAGGAAGGACCAAATAAGTAACTAGAATCCATAAATCTTCTCAATTAATTTAATATGAAGATTGACTAGACCCAAGTTCTTAAGCACAGATTTATGACTTTCTAAGAGGTTAGGGTTAGGACCATTATTCCTAAAGTTATAATCGAAAATATCCTAGATAAACTAAACTTCCAGACCAATCAGTAGTCCGGTGAATAAAGTAATACAAACAGTACTTCAACTTCAAATCCAGCTAGGTAATGATTTTCTTCGAGATGCAAGAAAGGGATCACGAAAAACCAAGATAAGAGAACAGATGTGCCAGAGAAACACTCAGTAGAACTAAGCAGTAAGCACTAGCCACAAAAACTTTCAAAGGTAGTTATCAAAGATCACTAGTCAAAGGCAATATATGTTATATACTAATAGTGGAGGATGAACATGAGTTTCCATACATTGGCGAACAAAAATAACAGAAAAAATCGAATGGAGAAATAGTAACTGTAGTTTAAGCTAACCTTTCTTCACAAATTGCTTTTTTACGGGAACTTCCCAACTGAAAGATGCAAAAAATGCATCAATGTTTGCATTGGGGTGTTCTGATTGAAGATAGCGTATAACTGAGGGTTTGCTTAGAAGACATCGCTTTTTTTGTGAGGGTTGATAATGTTTTGGCACAAGCAACACTCTATCAGAGAAGAAGCCAGAACTGTTGAATCTGTTTCCCACCTTCCAACCCCAAACATCACCAGCATTTGGCCAATCAACTGGTGCATACGGAAATCCTTCACCATAATCACAAGGTGAAACTGGCGGCAGAGGAACCTTCTCCATAATGGATACACAACCTTTACTTGCACCGGAAATGTTAGCGTCCATACCTTACTCTGCTGAACAAGTAAATAAAGCTCATGAAAAATGGCCTCAACTTATATGATTACAAGAAAAGCTGAAATAACTATCACTAATAACTAGAAATAAAGACCTCAAAGACTTAAGTCGTGGATATTCCTTTCAGAAGAACAGGATCCATATGTTGACAAAAAGTGCAACACCCCCATTTAAACAGAATATCCTAAAATGTCAAAGCTTTTCCTTTGAGAAAGTTGTAAAACAAGCTATCTCAATTCAAGAAACTTCTTTTTCATGCTCCTCTATGCCTTAAACATAGCCTAACCCATAGTTTAGTAAAGGTGGAAGGCAAAAGACGAGTGAAAGGTGCATTGTTTAGGCGCGAGACGGGTGACCGAAATGCAAACAAGGCAAAAAAAAAAAAAAGTATATATATATATATATATATTTTATTGTAACATAATCCAAATTCCTAAGCATGTATAAATGAAAATAATATAAGATATTGGGTTAAAATTCACATATACTAGCAACAAGTCAACATCCATCAACACATATTCAACATCCAAACCTACAATTCCATAGCAAAAGATGAAATTAGGAATTACACCCTCTGGGCTCTGAACAAAAAGTCCCCTTATTAAGCTCAAACTTTTGAAGAAAATGAAACTTTTAGTAGTTAATTAGTAAAAAATGACACTTTATACCTTAATTTTTTAAAGTGAATTCTTTAAATAAAGATCTCAAAATAGAATAGTGAACTTTTGCCCAAAACGGATGGAGTAATTAAAACTTCTAAACATAGTAAACACCTTCGTTTTTTTTTTTTTATAATAAACACAACAACAACAAAACAGAGTAAACAAAAAAAAAAGACTAAAAACAGAATAAACTGTAAAGTAGAGTTAAAAAAAAAAAAAGAGACTAAATAACTGAGTATAAAGATGACAGTACAAGTGTTTGAAATTTGAAGACTCAGTATATCACGCCAATTTAAAAAGAAAAAAGGAAAACTTACATGTTTATAACTCAGAGACACACATAAAAGTTGGGACTCCTAACACCTCTCAAAGCAAAAATGCATGCAATGTAGTACTAGGGTTTTAGTTATTATTCTTAACATAAAGAAATGCAGCTTCTGTCCATTTAAGTGTTGATCAATTGATCTCCCTGACGAATACTAGGCTCCTGGCTACTTCCTCGTTTCACCGAAAAATCTAATTATGAATGAGATGTATTGATATCATTAGAGTTGGTTATAGTTATAAAAATATTTAAACACAAGCAATATATGATTACATCACAAGTGAAGGATAAAATTTTAAAATAAAATATTATAGAAATTGTAAACATGATTTTTTAAAACAGACTCTTTAAATGAAATATTTCAAAATAATACTATGGATTCTTTGCCAGAAACAAACCGAGAAATTTGTACGACGGAGCATCATTCTCTCTCACAACTCAGTACACCTAAATACGGTGAGCTGGATCAATAGATCTATCTTAAAAATACATACAATTCCAAGTAACAAAATATTTGGAGAGAGAAAACCAATAGCCCAACTGCTGCATGTCGTTAGGTATGATGTTGGTGTCAGGGTTTTACCCTGCCCAATTTGTATGGAGTTACACAAGAACGTCAAGAACCCACCTCATTTCTGAAGTATTAAGTTAGGTTAATCCGAATCCCGAATTAGAATACATACTATCATTAATAATATACTATTTCCGTTTTAGGCAAAAAATCTAATATTCTATTTTTGGATTTTTATTTAAAAAATTCATTTTAAAAAATTAAGAGCTTATTTGGTGGAGCATTTTGATTAAATAAAAACTAGAACATTTTCTCTATTAAAGTGTTTCAATGTAACATTTTAAAAATATAATATGTTTAGAAATACCCCAATTTGAAGCATTTAGGGAAATTGGATGTTAAAGCGCCATATTATTTTTTACGACTACTATATTTATGAAAATAACGTTTTAAAATTGTTTCTTACACATGTTCATAAAATAAAACCTCGTTTTAAATATGTTATCTTTTAAAAAGCTACGTTTTCAAAACGCTACACGATGATGCAAGACCTAAGACATTAATGTGTCATTTAATTACTAATAACTACTCAAAATATTTTTATTTTGTTTAAAAGTTTGACTGTCAAACTAAAACACTTTGGACTAGAACCATGAGTAACTAGGACTCAACGATGCTTCCATTTGGTTACCTTAACCCTCAAACACACACACACACACACACACCATGATTTGCACTAAATCCGTTAATTAAAAAAGTAACAGAGAAGAAAAAATAAAATCAATTTAAACACAGAGATGAATTTTTGTGAAGAAACTTACTAGAACGGAGGATTCACAAGCAAAGGATTACTCTGTACTCTGTAGAAATAGAACCCATGAAATGAGAGATGTATTAGGTCATCTCCGTTCCAGTGATTTTAAACGGAATCATCCAGAATGACAGTTCTACCCCTACTTCTTGCAGGGATGAGGGATTAGGGAACCTTGTGTCATAATCTGGTTGGGCTTGGGCAGTCGCCCCATTATTAGCTGCTGACTGCCTTAACTTCCTTGTTTCAAGGCAAGACAGCTGGCTGAATTTTTCAATCCCACAATAAATATGGACATACTCCCTCTCTCACGCATTTATTACTCCTCTCTCCCTAAATTATCGTCCTTCTTTTTTTTTTTTCGTCCGTCTCAAAATAATTGTTCACTTTGAAACTTATTTTTTTAAAATATCATTTTTACCATTTTACTCTTATTTTTTCATTATAATTTAATTATAAACCACATACACATAAACTTTAAAGAAAATTACACATTAAACCAATATAAATAATCAAGTCAATTGTTTTTTCTTAAACTGTGCACCGGGTCAATCAAGACGATTATTTAGGACGGAGGGACTATCATTTTTGTTCGCTTTTGTAATCCGAATAATATTTTTATTATTTTACCATTATTTTTAATTAAATCAGATATATATAATCTTTTAAATAAATTATACATCAAACTAATATTATTAATTAAATAAATTATTATTTTTTATTAATTCATATGTCAAATCCAACAAGATAATATTTTTAAAACGTTGGGAGTACAATTCATTGAAATGGTGTATTACCAAATTACCTTGTAATTCTCAACATACTTACAAACAAGGTAGACATATTTTCACTTTTTTCGTACAAATATATTTAGTCAATTGTCTTTATTACTCGCATTTCGTGTTCCATGATCAAAACTATAATATCACTATTTCTGTCTCTAAATTATCGTTTTTTTATCCGTTTTAAAATAATTGTTCAGTTTGAAACTTACCTTTTTAGAACATCACTTTTACCACTTTACCCTTACATTTTCACTTTACTTTAATTATGGACAACATACACATAGGCTTTAAAGGAAACCACACATTAAACCAATATAAATAATCAAGTCAATTGTTTTTTTCTTAAACTGTGCGTCGAGTCAACTAGGATGATTATTTAGGAACTGATAGATTACTAATTATTCATTTTGTTTCAGGAAAAAAAAAAGAGTTCATTGTTCTATTTTGAATGTTATATTTAAAAAATCTACTCTAAAAAATATTTTACAATTTTCATAACTTTTCATCTTTAAACAAAATATCTTACATTTGTTTCAATCAACTCAATATATTAAAATTTTAAAAATCAATTTAGTAAAGACTTATTTTCTCAAACTTTGGTTGACAAAAAAATTTTCTTATGATATTAATTTATTGGCATGCAACGGGTCTTGTGGACTTCAATTATATCATATTTGAAGGCAAAACACATTTTTAGGCCACCGTACATTCAATAAGGATGTAAATGGCCATTTAAAACTATTAATGCAGCACATGTAATTTAGTTAGAGTATCCACAGTAGTTCCCTTTACAACCATCCTCCCTTGAAATTCACAGTGGACACTAGGGGTGAGCTTGGTCTGGTTCGGTCCACATTTTTAGAAAAACTGAGAGAACCAGGACCAGACCAATAGTCCGGTTCTTAAAAAATATAGAACCAGGACCAACTCAATATGTCTGAGAACCAATACATTGGTCCGGTCCAGAACCAATTGAAGACGTACGAGAACCAAGACCGGACCAATATGATGTGCATCTTTGATCAAGAGGATAACTAGATTTTCTAAAAAATAATGATCAATAATCAAATCATGTTCTTCCTTTATACAACATTTTGTTAGGTTTGTTGTTCTTGTGAAAATAAACTAAAGGTAAAAATCATTACTTCCAAATTAATAAAGAGAAATGAAAAAGAAAGTTGTAAGGAAATTTATTGCAAGTCATCTTCCTCTCCAACCCCCTTATGGTTAATTTAATTAATTTACAGGTAACAATCATTCAAACTAATAATGTTTGGAATCACAAAAAGAGGCAGGAAATTAATTAATAGGGAAGAACAATGTTTTCTATCATATTTTCTCTTTAATCAAATAAGGAAACTTGGTTGAATATTGAATCAAATTATTATATATTTTCTTTAGGTTGTAAGTTGTATCCCTTTTATTATCTTCTTCTCAATTTAAATATTTTATTAATATATATATATATATATATATATATATATATATATATATATATATTAATTATACTATATTAGTATATTATATATAATAAAATAATAATAAATACACATTGGTCCGGTTCGGTCCGGTTCTGTGTTTTTGGTTTCTGGAACCGGGGACCGACCCAATTGTCCGGTTCTGTAAAAATTCAGATCCAGGACCAATCCAAAGTATTCGTCCGGTTCATTTTTGACTGGTTTGGTCCTGGTTCCATTGGTCCGGTCCGGTTTCGGAAAACTTCTGCTCACCCCTAGTGGACACCCTATCAAACACATATTCCTGACATAAGCTAATTAACCCCCAAAATATTGGGTGAGTTTTACCGAACACTGAACTCTTCCTATTAGTGGATATTTATGTACATGATAATCTGACAGTGTCCTTTGATGATTTGCTTTCATAATCTTTTTTCATTCCCAATTTCTATTAAATTAGGGTGTGTGCGTGTGTTTTTCTTTTACACTTATCATTCCTCTTTCCTATTATTTATAACTTAAAATAACGAGTATATTGGTAATATTAAAAAGTGTGACACGACTTCATTTAAATAAAAGTAAACATTTAATATTTTAAAAAAATATATAAATTTAAAGTATATATACTTTATTCCTATTACGGTAGGAAAATATAAATAAAAAAGAGGAAAATATATTGATTGTTATGTTATTAGTTAAATAATGTCAATAATTTATAAGATTATGGAGGGTGGTCATTAGATTTAGAGTTGAAACTTCTTTAAAGTGTCTTTAAAAAGATTTAAGAATTATATAAATGATGTTTTAAGATGCAACCACTGTAAATACTCTTATGATACAAATTAACCTATATTTGGACGGGTATTAAGTTCCTCCGTTAAGAATATATATCAAATATACCTATTTGTTCATATAAATATACAATTTATTACCTACTATATATAAGTAGGGGTGACAATATGTGAGTCAACCAGTTAATCAACAATGAATTTAAACCCTACTATTAACATCAATTATTAAGAGTATGTCTCATATAAGACGATAATCTGTAACACGGACCTATCTGATATGATTCCTAGAAGCGTACTCGTGATGAAGGAATCAAAGACCATGCAGCACGGCAAGCGAAGAACGTCAATGATGAATATAGAAGATGACACTGCAACTTGATGAATCAATCCAAACGCACTCCTTGGTATAATTGATCTTGAAACAACGTTTGAGACGATCACAACCCTTGGTATAATGAAGAACGCGACAATAGGGATGAATATACTATTGATAAATTCGAGTTTCGATTACTTAGCCTATTACCAAATAATCACAAGTTCTAAAGTGAAGAAGGAGGTTTTGAAAAAACACTCAAAAACTATATTTAATCAATAATCAACAAAAAGTTGTGTCACAATAAGCCACAACCCTTATTTATATGGGTTGTGAATCATAATCCTAAAATAAAAACAATGGTCTAAACACTTTACCTAAATAGAATCAACTTAGGAAACTACTTAAAATCAACTTAGGAAACTATTCAACTTACATAATCTACGTAGGCAACAATTAGGTAAGTTACCTAATCTATTTAAGAAACATAAATCCTCCAAAATAAGGAAACTCTAACAATCCTGTTATTTGTAAAAGCCTGATTTTTAAAGTTGTATTTTGGTCCCCTAAAGTCTTCCTTTAGGTGTTAAAAGCTTCCAAAGTCATTGTATGACATTAACGAACATTTCTCGAGTCTTCAAGTCATCATCCATGAAATCTAAGGCTTCACAAAACATGTTTGAATTTGTAGAGTAGTCATTGTAATAACTTGAATCTCCAATAAATCCACGAATTAAGTTTGTATAAAACTCTTGAATCTTCCAATCATACTCTCCGCATTTAAAGGACTTCATTTGATTTTTTTGACACTTAATAGTTTGTTCAATCACGAACTCTTCATGTTTGATCATCCTTGCATGAATCTTCCAACTCTCGAACCAGTTATCATGTGTCTCATCCAAACTCGAGCTCGCTAATATCACATCACTATCTATATTAAATGGGTTAAAATTCAGTGATCTCAACACAATCCTTCGACTTTTAAAAATTACAGCATCATTCCTCACGGGTATAAATGAAGAGTGTCACTTTTTAGTATTAAAAATATCATTTTTAAACATAAAATGTGTCACTTTTTAGTATAACATGTGCCACTTTGTGTTTTTAATAAAAATATATCTTTTTTTTTTTTCATTTAGAAGATGTTACTTTTTAGCCTTAAATTTGTTACTCTCTCCGTCCCCAAATTATTGTCTAAATTTCATTTTTCATCCGTCCCAAAATAATTGTCTTATTTGAAACTTTCCTTATTAGGACAACATTTTTACCACTATACCCTTACATTTTCATCATATTTTAATTATGTGTCACATACACATGAGTTTTAAAGTAAACTACATATCAAACTAATATTAATAATCCAGTCAAATGCGTTTTCTTAAACTGTGTGTTTAGTCCACAAAGACGATAATTTAGGGACGGAGGCAGTGCTTTTTAGCCTTCAATGTGTTACTTTTAGTCTTAAATGTGTCACTTTTGCTTTAAAAAATGTTACTTTGCATTATAAATGAAAATCGTCACTTTTTGGCATGATACGGTAAAAATGTCACTTTATAGCATTGAAAATGTCACATTTTAGAATTAAATGTCACTTTTGGAAGTCACCGTTAGTTTTAAAGTGTCCCTTTTTAGTATTAAATTAAATATACCACTTTTTAGTATTAAATGTGTTATTTTTTAGTATAAGAGTGTTACTTTTTAGTATTAAGAGTGTTACTTTGTATTTTAATGAAAATTATAATATATTTTTTTTCCTTTTATAGTGTTACTTTTTATCTTAAATGTGTCACTTTTGTCTTTTAAATGTGTTACATTTGGCTTTAAATATGTCACTTATCATTTCGTAAAAGTCTGTTAGGGTCCGTCAAGCATCCCAAAGCAAATGAAGCTAACGGATGAAACTACAAGACTTGGGAAGAAGAAAAATTTATGCAGCAAACCTTGAAAGTGCAGGGGTAGCAGAGCAAAATAAGAAATATCTCATTAATGTCCTGACTAGCTTAACGAGCCGACATGTGTCACTCTCTCCTTGTGTGACCCGCGTGCTTATGTTAGTGGATTCGGGTCGATCCACGGGTTTCAACCTCATTTATCTAATTTTTAATATGTTTTCACTCACTTTTGACTCATTTTTACTGGGTAACCCACGGTCTTTCTTAATGGGATATCCACTCCATCAGCTTTCTTTTTATCATTTTTGGGGCTCCATTTTACAGATTTAGGATCCGTAAGACCCTACTACACAAGTTTTTGCCAACTAGTAATGCACCTGTGCGATGCACATATTTTATTAAAAGAAAAAAAAATTACAGTGACTACAATATATGAAAATGAAAACAAATAAATATAACGTACTTTAGAAAAAAGTAAATTTCATTATAGAGCATTAAATTAATATAAAAAAAGATTGTTATATATTTTAAAACATTTCTTTATATACAACACTGGTATTGGTCGTTGAACATGTGCAATTAGTATCAATATCTATATCACATATTGAAACCTGAAGGCCTTTAAGATTGGTAATTCAACACAAAACGACATACAAATGATTGTGACTAAAAACATGATTTTTTAAAAGGAGCCTTATTGACAAGTATTATTTACTTAGCAAAGAATATAATGAATAAAAAATAGAACATATCTAAAAAATCTACAACTTAATAATACAAATTTGAAATATAACAAAAAAATTAATAGTTTACATTGAATTACAAACAGATCTTTATCATTTGTTAAATCAACAATCGTTTGACACAAATGGAACAGTTAAGATAATCTTCATCATTTGTTAAATCAACAATCATTGAAACATTAAGGCTGAAATGAAACTTGACGCAAATGGTAGTTTCCTGTAATTTGTAATGAATTTTATTCTTTAAAATTGAAAATATACAAATAAAAAAATTTACTTTAATGAATAATACTGCTTGTGTTATCAAACAAGCGGAAAATTGATGTCGAATATAACATTTTTTTTTATAACCTTCAATACTACACTGCTGAAATCAGTGTGTTCCACAAAATGATTTACTTATGACAGTCCAACTAATAAACCATGAAATTTTGACCTATTGATTAAAACTAATTATCATTTTTCAACCATTAAAAGATTTAAGGGAAAGGGGGATGCGTAATACAGCACTGTTAAATACTTAATATATCACTTTTTGTTATAAAAGTACTATATTACCCTTAACACCAAAAAAATGTTTTTTTTTTCAGGCATAGGGACCGGTTTGTGAGCAGGCCTAAAAAAAAATTCAGGCATATGGACCGGTTTGGGAGAAGTCCTAAAAAAATCAGGCATTGGGACCAGTCCTAATTTTTTTTTCCAGGCATGGGATCGGTTTGGGACCAATCCTAAAAATAAAATAAAAATTTAGGCATTGGGGTCGGTTTGAGACCAGTCCTAAAAAAAAAATCAGGTATTGGGATTGGCTTGGGACTAGTCCTATTTTTTTTTTCATTTACTCATAAAATGACAAAGGGCAATTAGGTCCACTTTTTTTAAAAGTCCCGTATTAAGTATTTCATAGATGTTGTATTAAGTATTAATGTAAGGGAAATTGTGGCTAGTTCATTTTTAAAAGTTTTTAACCACCTCGATTCCCTGTTTATTTTTGTAACAAGAAAAAGATATTTTTAGGGATGAAATGACGATTTTGTTATTATTGAACTAGACACGCAATAAGAATCAATTTGTCCATCACAATACATCATTTTATGCATCGCGATGCACCAATTTGTCTATCACCAATAATCGATCTACATCTTAGGGTAAGGGCCAAGGGACCCCGCTCAAATTTAAAAAATCACCTTACAAAAACGTCATTAATTTGGGCAGTGACCCGCTCAAAATTGTGTCTTGTAAATTTTTTATGTCATAGTTAAATTTATGACCCCACTGAAAATATTATTCTAGATCTGTCACTGTCTATCGCGATGCATTAATTTGTGCATATTTATGGAAATCAATCAATCAATTTATAGTTAATCTATTTAATTCCTACATTAATTATAATATCAAGTCGATCTATATTCAATATATTTGACTCCTACCTTAACTAGAATATCAAGCAAATAAAAGAATTTTGATTTACAGAAATCAATCAATTTACCTATAAATGATTCATTAATTAATTATGATATCAATGAAAATAAGGAAACTTTGACTACAAATATAATTGCTCGTATACAATGACCACCTTAATTGGATTTGATTTTGTACATCGCGATGCAAAATCAATGATGCAGACAATTAATAGGATTCATGATGCACAGATTGAATCCATTTGTGCATCACAATACAAAATCGATGCATGAACTAATACTTTTACGGTTGCGTGTTTTGGTTCATTAAGAGTACCGTTGTCATTTCGTCTCCAAATTACATTTTACCGATTAAAAAACATGATGGAATGGAGAGGTTAAAGCTTTGAAAATGAGACTGACATGAACATTCTTACACAACTTCTTAACTGGGTCTCACTGCTACCTACACATTTTTATCTTTTTACCCACTTAAGAATATATCTTCCTATTGTATAATCTTCTTACACAACTTCTTATATAAAAAAATATTAAATTTAAGATCATCTAATAAAAATAAACCCCCCCCCACACACCCGAAAAAGTGGGTTGCTGTCCCCTCACTCTCTCTCCTTACCACATGTTCTTAATTAGGAAGCCCAAACACTCCCTCTCTCCTAGTTGAACCCAAAAAATTCCTATGTGGCCACTAAACACAATTTCCTAAGCATTAAAAAGTTGCCAAAGCCAACAATGGAGATGCTCTTAGTACTTCAATTTCAATTGATTATGGATCAAGAAAAACTGGCCAGCATTACATTTATATATATATATATAAAAGCCTGGTTATAACTCATTTCAACAAACAAATATTCCATCTAAAGCAATTTCATACCCTTCAATATCCTATTAGAGTTGCTTTTGATGTCTTGTCTAATCAGTAAGTAAGCTGCCCAACAATTAAAAAGGTTAAAGAAAACTTGTTTAGTAGAAGTATACAACCCTTGAATTTGGAAAGACTCACATTCTTACCATCTTGATCTTTGATTGATGTGGCAATTTTTGCCTACGTCTATTTGTCCGTTCAGATCGTCCAATAAATAATGAGTATGAACACACCCAAAATTTTAAATGGACATAAATGGGCATGTCCACTTGGGTATATCAATTATGATGAGCTAAATAAACGCTCACTTGTACACCCATAGTAAAACTCATTCTCTTGTTCTTCTAATTTTGTTTTATCAATTACATACATAATTATAAAATACTTAAGATTAGTAATGACGTTTAACATAATTCATATATCTATATTGTACACCCACCCTTCCAACCCCCACCCCTAAAATTAATTCTTTTGCTCTTCTAATTTTGTTTTATCAATTACATACATAATTATAAAATACTTAAGATTAATAATAACGTTTAACATAATTAATATATCTATATTGTACACCCACCCTTCCAACCCCCACCCCCTCCAAGCGCCCCCCCTAAAATTCATTCTCTTACTCTTCTAATTTTGTTTTATCAATTACATACATAATTATAAAATACTTAAGATTAATAATGACGTTTAGCAATATTAATATATCTATACTGTACACCCATCCTTCCAACCCCCACCCCCTCCAAGCGCCCAAAAAAACTCATTCTCTTGCTCTTCTAATTTTGTTTTATCAATTACATACATAATTATAAAATACTTAAAATTAATAATGATGTTTAACATAATTAATATATCTATACTGTATACTCATCATTCCAACCCCCATCCCTCTCCAACCGCCACCCTCCACCCCTAAATTGCAAAGCAAAGCATAAAATGTCATTTTATGACTCTGCACCGTTAAATGAAACCAACATCACTCTCAGATTACTCTATTTCTATGACTCTGTAAATATCTGCCTCTGTTACACTATAAATGGATTGATAGTGGTTTTGTGAGTAGTGCAACATGCGACATTCTATGACTTGTGTGTTTGTCTATTGGGCTTCAGTGAAATAAAAAATCGAACCACAAAATAGAAGATTGAATTGAGGGTTACAACAACCAAAATACATAATTGACACAAGAGATGAGTAAACATACATATTTATTTTTCCTTTTTTTGGGTGAAATTAATGTTTTTTTTTCTTTTTGCGTATTTTTGGTTAAAGAATGAAATTTTTTAATTAATGTATTTATTTTTGAATTTTGTGTTAATGAGTAAATGGGTGCCCATGCCCATTTATTGTCCGCCCATATATGCTCATGATATTAAATGGACACTTACTTGCAAGCCCATTGCCCATATGTGCGCCGCCCATGCCCGACCATACCCATCCGTTTGCCACTTCTAGCGGTGACTGAAGAGTAGTGATGGCAAATTCTGCCTACGCCCATATGCCCGTCCAGACCGCCGACTAAAATATGGGCATGCGCAAACTTAAATTTTAATCTAGGCACAAATGGGCATGCACACTTATACCATTAAGTTTTATGGGCACAAATGGGCACCCACATTTTCACCTCACTCTCACGATTAATTTTTTTTCTTCTGTATATATACCTGATAATCCAAAGTTGTCTCTCTATATATATTTATATTTCTATCAATAATCATTCATGAAGACAAAGAGAGTGTGAGGATAGAGAGAGAAACTAGAGAGAGAGAGATGCATGGTTGCTACTTGTTCTTCGGTTTTGGTTTTTAGAAGCAAAGAAATAGTCAGCAATGGTGGGAGTAACCGTTATTTTTTAAGAATAAAAAATCGACCCAATTTTTATTTTTTTTTCAATATCATATTACTTTTTATATACAATTAATTATGTATTTTTTGGTTATGAAAAAAAATATATATATCAGGAACTAATTGAGTATTTGATTTCAATTAACATATGAGAAAAGTGAAAATATGTTATTGTTTTGATATTATTAGTAGTTCTGCCAACACTAACACGTCATGTAAAGCTTTTGAGTTCTTTTTAGAAATTTGGTTGCATTGGAAATGGTGACAGAGGTTAAAACGTTACAAAAAATGTTGGTCTTTTCCAATTATTGTGGTTGTAATTATATATATATATATATATATATATATATATATATATATATATATATATGGTTAGTTGTAACTTCTGATAATTTTTTGTAAAAGAAAATTATTGTTTTTTAATTTTTGTATTTATTTGATAAATGCATGTTAGTGAGTAAATGGGCGCCCATGCCCATTTAGTGCCCGCTTATATATGCCCACATTATTAAATGGACACTTACTTGCCCGCTGCCCATTTAGGCCCGCCCATGTCCGCCCATTTGCCACCCCTAATCTTTGAATGTATATGCCAGCAGCACCGACCCTTTGTACACCTAATTCTCATCCCCAATAAACACAAACGCAATTAGAAACAATAATAAATTAATCCATTGATACACAACCTAATCTTTCAAAACAAAAAAATAAAACCAATAGACTATAGCATCATAAAAATCCCAAAAACATCGCTCCAAATTGAGAGTGGGAGAGAGAGAGAAAGATAACTATGGACCATATAAATTACTAAAGGGTGAGACTATCTACACACCAAAATTTGCTCTTTACACCCATTTCTTGCATTGGGGTGTTGTACCTTATTCTGTACATTACAGAAAATTGAGCGTGAAGAGTAAATTTTGGAGTGTAAATATCCCCACCTATTACTAAATTTAATGAACAGCTAACCCTAAGACCCTATGACAGAAACATGGATGAATGGACAACTTAGACATCAATCTATCACCTTGCAATAACAATGTCACACCATAATTATTGAATAACAAGACATTTATTTTAGAACGTAGTGAGTATTTATTAAAATTATAATTTATAAATTGTGTGCACAAATGTAATTAAAAAACTCAATTTATATTTCTGAAAATTTATTTGTTGAGTGTATAATTGTGTGTAGTTGTGTATAAGATTATGATTTTTGTTAGAAAGATAAAAGTAACTCAATTGGATGATCATGAGGTAGAGGGAGGGTGGGAGTGAGCTATGCATATTGTAATATTATTACTTTGGATAATTGGGAGGATGAGTTTTGTGGAAATGACGGATAAAGGGGTTTATTGAGGGAGGGGGGTGTTGGGGAACGGGGCTGGATTAAATAATTTTTGAAAAATAAGTTACAAAAAATAAATTTGTAAATCATTTTTATGAAAAGAAGGCCAATAAGAACTAGATAGAACAAAAAAAAAAAAAACTAAATATGCTGGAACACGATAGCCACTAACAACTAACATGGTAACTAACTACCCACCAACATAAACGTAACAGTATTATTCCTACCCACTTTAATCATCCTTGTCCGCAATGATAAAGTTGGGATAAGACTTTAGGTAGAGGCTCGTCGACACCAAAGACGACAGGAATAACGTTAGCCGTTTGGACGACACCGATAATCATGTTCTTGACCCAATCAATGTTTCTAAGGTAGGCAACATGGTCGTCGTGGCAATTAGCAGTCTTAGTAGCATCAGTTTCATCTTATTTCTTACTAACGTAGCTAGAGGTGGTGGCCAAGGCCATGGTGGGGGCAACAGTGAGGGTGGTTTTGATAAGGTCAACTTGGAAAAGAAGAAGAAGGTAAAAGGATAGGTAGTGTTTTCAAAGGGAGAATTAGCTTTTTAGAGGGGGATATTTGAGATGTTTAATTGGTGAGAAGAAATAGAAGAATAAGAGTGAGAAAATAAGAGTTTTTAAGGAAGAAGCAGTAGTAGTTGTGGCTAAGATTGTCGTATGAGGATGAGAATTGAACGTAGGGAGAGAAGGGTTGAAAGATGATAATAAAGCTGATGTTCGCAAGGCTTACAACTGTTTACAATGTTGTATTGATTCAAACAAGACTAGATTCGTGCCGAGCCAAGGTTTCAAAAACGTTGTTACGAAACTCTGCATGTTACTTTCCATGGTTGTCTATTGAGTTGGAAACCGGCTCTCGTACCAATGATAAGAACTAGATAGAACAAGAGATATTTAGGGAATAATTTTAAGAGAGACTTGGATAATTTTCTTCACTATATCCCATACTAAAATTATAACCACAATTTAAACAAGAAACAACTAAAAATGTTGGATCATGAACTCCGCTAATAACTAGGGTTGTAAGTGGTTCGGTTTGGTTTATGTCAAAACCACAAACCGAGTCGTCCCTATTGGTTCCAAAAATTTCAAACCAAACCGAACCGAACCGAACCACTCGATTTGGTTTGGTTTGGTTCGGTTTTGTGGTTTATATAAATTATTTTTAATCAAATTAACCAACATTAAAAATAACAATAAAAATAAGATTTTAATTTGAAATTAGCATTAAAATTATGAAATAACCAACTAACAACAAATTATCATAAGAAAAACAATACAAAATCTAAAATAAAAACAAACAATGGAAGAAATAATAGTTCTCCAACAATCAAGATTTTGTTTGGTTTAGTATATATATATATATATATATATATATATATCATGACTAAATCAAAGACTTAGATTATGCATATAAGATAATCCAAAGGTTCAAAATAGTTAACTAATATAATATATATTGTATAATAAATAAATAAATATATATATGTTGGTTTGGTTTGATTCGGTTCGATACCGAAAATCGTGAACCGAGCCGAACTGGACGATTTCTAATTTTTGAAATCGAACTGAACCGTCATCGACCAAAACCGAACCAAACTGACTGATTTGATTTGGGTTGATTCGGTTTCGTGGTTCGGTGGTTTCAATTTATACTCTTACTAATAACTAACATTGTAACTAACTACTCACTAATATGATAGTTACCCTTACTAATAACTAACATTGTAACTAACTACTCACTAATTATGATAGTTACCGACTAGCTATCAACTAACATAAAAATTAATTGTAGCAAATGATTCATTTTTCATTAATTCGTAGAAGTTTTAATCAAGTCAATGTGTACACTTTCCAAAAATTAGCAAATACCGAAAAATGATAAAAATGTTTTATGAAAATCATTTAACGTGACACAAACGAAACATAATCTACATGTGCCAAACTAAAAAAAAAAACATTGATTTACAATAGTTGGTATCAACGGATCTACTCGTGGAACGGTCAGCCCCACAAAGAATTGCTACGTTGGTGGAGTGAGTTAGAGCATCGACAATGGTTGCTCTCCAAACTACTTTCCTAATACCTCGTTTTCTGTTCCATTTACATTTTTTTAACACTTCAACAAAGAATCCACTCCAACAAACATTCTCAATACAACTCTTCAAAAACCCCAAATTTCAACTAATAAACATAAGAGTATTAGCAATGCTAATGTGAATGTGAAAATAAATTAGACATTACCTAGAATTTATACAGTTTTTGAAAAAAAAGTTTCGTCAAGTGAATATGACATGTCAATCATTTTTTTTTATATTGTGGATAACGGTGTTAATATTTCACATTCTACTTGAGGGTATGAATACATTTACTCAACATTGTTTTTTTTAAAAAACTCTTTTCTATTGATTGTTCCTTTATTTTATTTTCAAATTTTATTTTAGTGGTGAGACGCATTTCACATAAGATCAAATCCATATTTGCATTAAAGAGCTCTATTTTAATTGAATGTAAATGAAGAATTTTTTTTTGTCAAATATGATTGAGGGTATTAATTATCAACGACCATACGAGATAAAATATACAATTGTATTGGTGATACTCTAACTACAAATATATTTTCCATTTTTTTTATTTTTCCACCACAATTGAAATAAAATAGTTTATATTTTAAATTTGTATTTTAATAATTTCAATTAGCTTTCTAAAAATATATGTCTATCAAGGAGATTTGCTTTTAAAATTTATATTTTAGTAATTTTATTTTCCCATCATAATTAAAATAAATGCTATTATTCAAGGCAAATAACTCTTCAAATTAAAAGAATTGTTTACTTGGTTTTCGGTCCTTTTGGAGATAGAGTGTTGATTTGCGCTCCTCCCATTATGAACTTAAACCGTCTCGCTCAATTCTTCAGCGTAGCCAAGTGAAAATGGCAGCGGCAGTCGGAGCTTCAGTCAATCATCTCTCCCGAGAATCCTCCGACATTAACCGTCTCGCTCAATTCTACCAAGAGGTTTCTCTCTCTCTCTCGCGTCATCTCCTTTTGTATGTATGCGTGTTTGAAGTTCTCTTTAAACTTTAATCGGCCACTGATAATTGCTGGGCGGGTGGGTGGTTTTGTGCGGGATGTTAGATATTTGGGTTTGAACAGGTAGAGAGCCCTAAATTTGAATTCAACGTTATATGGCTGAAACTGCCTCCCTCTTTCTATCTCCACCTCATCGAAAGGGACCCTAACACCAAGCTTCCAGAAGGTCCCTGGACCGCCACCGCAGCCGTCGCCGATCCCAAGAATCTTCCCAGAGGTCATCACATCTGTTTCTCTGTCTCCAATTTCGACTCCTTTATTCAAACCCTCAAGGTATATCTATACTTTTTCTTCCCTTTCTATATAAATAATATATAATTTTCTTAAATTGCGTTACTATCACCATAAAATTGTGGGATGTAATAACGTTTGATAGCCTCTATTACTCTCTCTCTTTTTTTTTTTTTTGTTGATAAAGAAGATAAGTTGGATATGGTTAAACTTTCTTTTAATTTTGGATATTTCTTAACAAGAATAGAGGGGATTTTGAAAAATAAAACTGTTTATATCATGTACTTTGAGCTTTAAACTTATCTTGTCTCAGAAACGAAGGCGGAGGAGTACTCCTTCTGTTCTGCTGATTGATACAGTTTAGGAGTACTCCTTCAGTTCCACTCAAAGACTACTACTTCACTGTTTGATTTCTTCCACTAAAAGAGTCTCATTTCCAAATTAAGCTTACAATTTTTCCTTCATATAAGCAAGTTATTGAAACAAATACTCCTTAGTTTTCAAATAATCGTCATCTTTGAATTCCCCAAATGTTCCCTGAACTTTTTGGGTTTTTTGCGATTGGTCCTTTATGGACCTAAATGGTCCTTGTACAGTTGTACTATGTATTTGAAGGAATTGGTCCCTTCGTCAAATTTCATTCATTTTTAATCGTTAAGTTTAAACAAGTGCATCGCATGTGAATTTTCTTTAGGATAAAAAAGTTATTTTAATAAGGCCCCTTTCTTTGATCAAATAAGGACGAGAGTTCTTCATGGTGGTATGTTGACTGGATTTTTAGAGAGAGAGAGAGAGAGTGATAGGGAATTGGGGTAGGTTTGAAGGAGACTGATTTTGGTTGAGTGACTTCCAGCGAACTCGTCGGTGTTGCCATGGACGACGGCAAAATAAGGCTGACTCACAGAGGGATTAATCGGAGAAAGCTTCTTCATGGTGGTATGTTGATTGGATTTTTAGAGAGAGAGAGATAGGGGAATTGGGGGAGGTTTGAAGCATGAGACTGATTTTGGTTGAGTGACCTCCGGCGAACTAGTCGGTGTTGCCATGGATGACGGATAAATGAGGCTGACTGACGGAGGGATTAATCGGAGAAAGCTTCTTCATGGTGGTATGTTGACACTGACGAAGGGATTAATCGGAGAAAGCTTCTTCATGGTGGTACTGACTGGATTTTTAGAGAGAGATAGATAGGGGAATTGGTGGAGATTTGAAGCAGGAGACTGATTTTGGTTGAGTGACCTTCGGCAAACTCGTTGGTGTTGCCATGGACGACGGCGAAATAAGGTTGACTGACGGAGGGATTAATTGGAGAAAGCTTCTTCATGGTGGTATGTTGATTGGATTTTTAGAGAGAGAGAGAGAAAAGAATTGGGGGAGATTTGAATCAGGAGACTGATTTTGGTTGAGTGACCTCCGACGAACTCGTCGGTGTTGCCATGGACGATGGCAAAGAGTGACCTCCCTCCGCTGTAATGTTTGGATCTCCTTTGAAATGAACTTTTTTGGATGATAGTTTGCAGAACAAACTGCTCTATCTCCATCTCTCCCCTTCCTCTCCTAGTTTTTGTTTATTATCTAGAATTTGTCCATCCAGTTAAGAAAAACAAAAGCAGCTTAGAGATAAATGTTGGTTTCTTGAAGCACATACACTCTGCACTTGTTATACAACTATTTTATAGAGAAGTGGTATGTTTTGCTTTCCCGTTGGGCTCTTGGTCTGTCTGGAAAAGAAGATGGATTAGGAGAAGGAAGTCAGAATCATACCTCCAGCACTAAAAGTCAAGCGTAGCATTTGACATTTATTATTTTAATTTTTTTTGACATTTGACCATATCACTTTTCAAGATCCACCGGCACATTCGCCGCTTACCAAATAGTCCCTGTACTACTTTTAATGAATTGACTATTTTACCCCTGTACAAAAATATGTGAGAGGTGCGTGTATGTATTTAAGAAATTTTTTTTAACAAAATTGGACGGAATGACCAATTGCGTTTAATGGAAAAGTACAAGGATTTGATTTTTTCGAATTTCGGTATAGAGACCAATCGCAAAATACCCAAAAAGTTCAGGGGAATTCGCCCTTATTTAAAAATGGAGGGAGTATTATGGAACGGACAAAAAATAATAGGAGAACAATTATTTGAAAACGGATGAAGTATTTATGTTATTAGGGTCATTCCTAATGGTAGTTATGTCCGTCTCCAATACTTGACTTTTTAAATGGAGAATCACCAAGTGGAAAAGAGGTACTTTATGAAAGACTATTGTGGTACACTTGGCATTGCTGGTAGAGTTATACCTGTTTGTGTCTTGGTCACTAAAAACAATGATTCTGAATGTTGGATTATTGCATGTTAAACCTAATTGCTTCTGACTATTGACGTATACTAAGTTAAATAGTTGTGGAGTTTAGGAGAAAGGAATTGAGACACATGAAAGGATGCAACCAAATGGAAAGACCAAGCAAGTATTCTTCTTTGACCCTGATGGTGAGTTGCACCTCTCTACCCCCTGTTAAAATGCATCTTTAAATGTATGCCTAAAGCTGGCAAAATGGAAACATGTTTCAGTATTGCGCTAAAGACAGCTTTAATTGATACTTTGTCTTTTCTGCAGGTAATGGATTGGAGGTTGCTAGTCAGTAGATTAGGTTGCTCTCGTTGTGCAAGGGTGGAAATAATGTAGTTTAATGGTGTAAACGCGAGGAAAGCTGCTGAGTTTACCGAGGCGTTCTTGAAGGTTATATACCACGCATGAAATAAACTTAGATCTGTCAAAGAACAAAATAAGTGGCCAAGTGTAAGTTGTGTTTAGAATGCTATGTAAATTGATAATGGGTATGTTTAAATGGATTTCTGCCTGTTTTCCATCCCCCCGGCCCTATGATCAAAAGGGTTGTTATATAGCACGAAATACATCCGATAGGCAATCTTGGATTGTAATTCTTTACATTGCCCTGTGCCTATTTTCCATCTTTCCCCTATCTACCTTGCTTCATTGGTAAATGGCAATGCTTTAAATTGACACGATAGTGTTTTAGAGCATCACCAATGCTCAATTCTTAACCATCGTCTTAGTAAGGTAAGAATTTGTTGCCATCGGAGAAGATATTCTTTCCAAAAAATTCTTAGGTAATTCTTCATTAAAAATTATCCATCCAAGAGAGTGAAAGGGACAAAGAGGGAGAGTGTGACGCACCTCCTCTTCTAGTCGGCATGGTCTGGCATGTGAATCCCACTTGCTCCCCCACTCACTTTATTGAGTTCATTTGTTTTTTTTAATCTTCACTTTGCCGTTGCTTTTGTTTTTCCAAAAGTTTTTAAAAATCTCACCAAATGGACCGTTCTGAAATTTCTGACTTTTTATTTTTTTTTTCAACTTGACAGTTTTTACTTTTTAAAAAATAATTCAATCTTTACCCTATAAATAATCCTCTAATTTTCAATCTTTCTGCATTTTTTCTTCTTAAAATTCACTTTTCATTCTTTCTTATAAAAATTCACTCTTCATTCTCTTTACACTTTTAATATTTTTTTATCCCAAATGGATGGAAATTATGTAGCTTTTAAATTATGTAATTTATTAATTTTAAAGTTTTATGTAAATTTCTAATCGTTTTATGATTTGGTTAGTTTTGAACAATATAAAATATTTATCAATTGAAATTAAATGAAATAATTTATAAGTTATATATTTTTTATAAATTATTTTATTATTTATACGAAATATTTGAATATGAAATATAATAATTAAAGTTAAATAAACTTATTTATTTTAAAAGTATAAAAATAAGAAAGTAGTAGGATTGACGAGAATGATTTGATAGTAAGATTCATGTAAGAATTAAGGAAAAAAAAACCATTAAAAAGAAAAAAAAATTAAAAACATATTTTTAAAATATGTAGGTGACTGTGAAAAAAAAAATATTTTTAAAATATGTAGGTGATTGTGAAAATATATTTTTAAAAATATATATTTTAAAAATATTTTAAAAATATTTTCGAAGAGAAAACTTGTTGAGGTTCTAAATTTTGTTTGTTCCCTTGCTTATGATGTACTCCTTCTGTCTCTAAATTATTGTCATTGGCTGATCCCAAGACAATAAAGAAAAACAATTGACTTGATTATTTATATTGGTTTAATGTGTAGTTTCTTTAAAGTGTGATGGCTCATAATTAAAGTGAGGTGAAAAAGTAAGGGTAAAGTGGTAAAACTTATGTTCTAAAAAGGTAAGTTTCAAAGTGGACAATTATTTTGGGACGGACGAAAAAGGAAAGGAGGACGATAATTTAGGACGAAGCGAGTATATCACATTTTGGGTTGGTCTTTTATTGATTTTTGCACTGCTCATGATTGGACCCTTGTGAGGAAGGACCTCA
Organism: Codonopsis lanceolata; assembly: GCA_013146195.2. Classification (NCBI taxonomy): domain Eukaryota; kingdom Viridiplantae; phylum Streptophyta; class Magnoliopsida; order Asterales; family Campanulaceae; genus Codonopsis; species Codonopsis lanceolata. Next base: position 172,181,969 of record CM028377.1, read on the forward strand.
AAACTCCACGATACAGTAGGTGCCGCATACTCTGTTGTCTTTATTACCGGAGTTTACAGCTGCGCTATCAAGCTGGCATCTATATATGCATCCATTTAAGCAAGGCAGATAGTAGAACAAGCTTCAAAAATGGGTGTAGCAGAAGGAGCTTCCCTAAGTCACATTTCCAGAGAATCCACGGATATTGAACGTCTTGCTCAATTCTACGAGGAGGTGACTCTCTCTCTCTCTCTCTCTCTCTCTCTCTATCCCCATGCATGTACGTGTGTGCTCATATGACTTGATAATTTTGTTTCATTGAGGTGAACAGATATTGGGGTTTGAGCGGATAGAGCACCCTAAATACAAGCATGAGGTGTTATGGCTGAGATTAGGCCCATCTCTGAATCTCCATCTCATAGAGAGGGACCCCAAGACTACTCCTGCTGAAGGCCCATGGAGCGCTGATGCTACATCCAATGGTCCTAAGGATCTCCCCAGAGGTCATCATCTCTGTTTCTCTGTCTCCAATATCAGCTCTTTCGTTCAGACCCTCAAGGTATATATCTCCTTCGTGTTATGTTTTGTAAATATGAAACGTTTACAAGTATATAATGAGACCGTGTTTAACTGATTATTCTTTATGCAAGCTAGAATAGTATCAATTATTAGTCTCATCTCTAATTTCAGCTCTTGTTAGTTTAAGTTCCACCTCAACATCTTACTGTTCTTCATCTCTCATTTGTGCAGGAGAAAGGAATTGAGATGCACGAGAGACCTCGAGGACATAAGAAGACCAATCCAGTTTATTTCGTTGATCCTGATGGTAAGAGGGCAGGCGGCCTTATTTCACTCCATACCAGTGTCACTATTTCCTTGATGATGCCTTTTCTATTATACAACGGCCTCTCAGCCTTCTCTCTCTCTTCTATTATATCTTGGGATTTTGTACACAAGATATTGACTCCATGCATGGTATTAATTCGATTACTTGCTGTAATCTACAGGTAATGGATTGGAGGTTGTTGACGCAGACGATGTGGAGTAGATTCAAGATTCAGCTGTTTCCCTTGTCAAGCGTATCCTAATAATATCTGGTTCAATAAAGCAAGCAGCTCGAAACTCTACCGATGTGGTTGCTGAGGGGAAGGTCCAGAAGTGTGAACTAGTCTGTGTTATATCGGCAAGGGTGGTGTTTCCTAATTCCTATGTAAAATAGTTGAATAAAGGAATGCTATAGTGTGTATTAATGCAGTAATGATATGTTTAAAGTTCATTTGTGACATGGGATTTATGAGTCCGGATCATCTATTCTAAAAATGTATTCCATCTTCTATTCCAATGTTAGATCTATCGTTAACTTGTCAATTAGTAAATTAACAAAATTAATTATTTAAACAAAATCAATTACTGATTGACAAGTTAACGATGGATCTGATATTTGACAAACTAAAAAATAAATACTCATTCTAAGACAGAGAGTCAGAGAGCACAAATAATCTAAAATGACCCAAATGAACAAGTCTATCATTTCCCTCTCTGTTCAGTAATGAAATAAACATAGATTTGACAAAAGATTCACATGCCACGAGCCTCGTGGACCTCTAAAACCACTAGTGCTCTGTAATTAGAATAATAAATTTTAAAAAAGTGTTAAAAGGAACGAGTGTAGCCCATCAGAGTAATTTCATTGTTCAATATTCTTATACATCTTATTAATTGAGTCTTACTGTTATTTATATATTTTTTTCTTCTTATTTCATTTAAGAATATATCTTCCTATTTTTAATCTTCTTAATATCTTCTTAGCTGGATCTCACTGACATCTCATTAACTTTACATTTCTATCTTATTTTTATACTTACAAAAAATAATTTTATTTAATTTTATTTAATATATTTAATATTTAAATAGTATAAATACATTAATTTATAAGTTAAGATATTAATTAATTTATAAATAATAAATTACTCATACATTATATAATTGATGATTTAAATAATAAATAGTCTATAAAACTCATAGAAAACAATTGAATTTAAAAATTAAAAAAAATATTTCCTCCCCTAATGGTACAACGTACATTGCTATCCACAAAATAATTGAATTTAACAAAAAAAAAAGGCGAATTAAAGAAAACACCCACAAAACCACCTTCACTACCATCGACTTTGATTAGAACTTAATGAAAAAAACCTAGTTGATTAGTGGGACAGTTCAAGGACAATAATTGTAATATCTCCATCTTACATCAGGTAGAAATGAGAATTGTGTGTAATTTATAAGGTGGTCATACATTACTACTGGACATCAACATCATCCATGGACTTTTGGGTCGGCTTGTGGTGAGCTTGATAACCCAAGGTGTTGCGTGCTTAATGAGCAAGTGTGTGGGCTACACGCAACGGATCAATATTTCGCATTTGGGTCATTGCAAATGATATCAGAGCGGATCCCAATCGAAAATGTGGGAACAAAGTGTTGTGCGAGTCAAAGTGTTATTCCGTAGAAGGTGGAAGCCACCTCTTAATACTCGTACGAACCACCTCTTGAATCCCACATCGTCCAGGATACGATTCGGTCTTGATGAGGACCTCAAGGATTTAAGTTGGGGAGATTATAATACCCCTATCCCATATCAGATAACAGTGATAATTATGTTTAATTTATAAAGTGACAATATTCTACTACTGAACACTAATATTATTTATAAACTTTTAGATCGATTTATAATGAACCTGATAATCTAAGGTGCTACGTGCTCGGTTCGAGTGACTTAGAGCAACACTTTGGCCATGGCCATGCCTACGGCAATAATTGTGTTGCAATCACCTTAATTATTTATTGCCTCTTCAATCACCTTTAGAGATATGAATATCTACTCAATTGTCTTTATGGGCTTAATTTATTGCGCTGAGCTATAGTGTTTTGTCCGTTTGACATGATTATTTTGGGTAAAATTCTGATGGATCTATTTTTTTAAAAAAAGTTTTTTAACCCCAAAAGTTTATTGTTGTTTTTTTAATCGCAAAAGATTATTTTTTAGAATATTGTTTCAAAAATATCATCGTCTTCTTCAATAGCTTCGACAATACATTTTAGATTCAAAAATCACAATTATGTACAACGAAACAAGGATCGACCTACCCGATCAGGCGGCGGGGGTAGAGGGGGTAGCGCCCTTTTGTGTTTCCGAAAGGTAAACAAGTTTTTTGATTCATGAAATACGAAACAATAATGGATCTGTGTTGGATTAAAGGATTTTTCAGTTGAGACGAAGGTAGAGATGGAGGAGGAAGAAGAAAGCTTACGACAAAGGAGATGGAAGAAGAAGGTGGATGACGTAAAATGGTTATTTATGTTTTTGTATCACGGTGCAAAAAAGAATTAGATAATATTTTTGTACCGCAGTTCAAAGTTCAATTATCTAGTCTATTTTTGAACCACAGTTCATAAATTTCATTGCATTAATTTTTCCACCGTGGTTCATGAATGTTTAATTTCCAAGTCTATTTTTGAATCGCAGTTCATAAATTTCATTACATTAATTTTTTCACCGCTGTTCAATAGTTTAATTTTATAATCTAATTGCACCACGGTTCGTAAATTTAACCCGATATTTTTGAACCGCGATACAAAAGCGTAGTACGCCTCAAGCTCATTAAGGGTATCACAGTCATTTCGCCCTCAAAAGTGTCATTTTCCGGTTGAAAAAAACACTGGACTAGAGGGGCTATAAACTTAAAAAAATGGACCAGCCCGAAATTTTACCTATTTTCTTGGAAAAATTGCGTGCTGATCCACTTTTCAAAGTTTTCAATCCCTGTAGTTTCATGTTTTTTTTTTCAAACCGGAAAAAAGCAATTTTGGGAGAAAAAAAACTACGATAATTTTAATGAGCATGAGGCGCGCTATGAAAATGAATCGCAATGAATTGACTATTGAACCGCAATGCATCAATTTAATTAAATTAATTTTTGCACCTTAACTCATCAGTTTTATTGTTTAATCTATTTTTACACCGGGATACATTAATGTTTGAACCGTGATTCATCAGTTTAATTGACTAATCTATTTTTGCATCACGATACATCAATGTTTGAACCGCGATTCATCAATTTAATTGACTAGTCTATTTTTACACCGCGATGCATTAATCCAATATTTTCGCACCGCGATACAAAATAATAAAGAACCAAACAACGCCATCCATTTTCTTCTTCCATCTCCCCCGTCGTAAACCATCTTTTTCCTCCTCCTCATCGACTTTCGTCTCTACCAAAAAATCGCAACCCGGGTCGATCCTTATTTCGTTTCGTAATAATTGTGATTTTCTAATCTAATGTGTTTGCCAAAGTTGTTGAAGGAAACTATATCATTTTTGGAATAAAATTTCAAAAAATAAATTTTTGCAGTTGAAAAAAAAAACTGTAAACTTTTGATGTTACAAACTTTGAAAAAAAAAAGCGGACTAGAATTTTTCCTTGTTTTCTTTCAACAGTTTAAGATTAATACAGTAGTATGTTGTTTTGACATTTTGTACAAATTAGTGGAGAATTAATCCTGTACTTAAAAAAAAAATATCTGCACGGCCAAGATATCCATATAAATGTGTCTATGGAAACAACCTAGAGATAGAGTAGATCAAAGTTCAGTAATGGGTATAGCCGTATACACGGTGGTCCTGAATTTTTGGGGGTGTAGAGTGAGAAAAGGGGGCGGGTTCTTAAAAAATATAAGTATAAGAATTTTAGACGAATAATTTATTTGACTTTTCATTATTTGAAGTATTGAAAATGGATAATACCCAAATATATATGAAAATAAGTATTAAATAATTACTGAAAATTATTATTCTTCATTCGTTAAAATAATTTACAATAAAAAGAATATACTTAATCAAAAAAATTATTTTATTTATGTTTTGACTTCTAGATGAATATTTTTTTTGGTAACATGTATTGTGCACTATAAATTCAAGTTAAAAAAAAATCAACTAACAAAACAAAAAATTAAATAAACATAAGAAATAATTAAAAATGATAGTAACATAACAATAAAATTTGATTTTTTCTTCAAATATTGATATTATATGACCAATCAATTGCTATTTTTTATGATCCAGATAAAAAAATTTGATGGTCAACTAATTTTTTTTATAAGTAAATTTAGCGAATGCAAAATAAAATTAAGGTTGAATAACTCTACTAAAACCGAATAAAAATTATTTATCTTCATATAGTAACTCTTTATTCATTAAGTTCCGAAGTAATTAAAACATATATAAGTAGATTTGAAGTTGATAATTAAAAAAAAATACAACCACAACAATTATACTTACAATACTAGTGGATGATAAAGATGAAATATTGTGAAATTATAAGCATATTTTTTAAAAGTTGATTATTTACGTAAAACCTATCAAAATAATATAGGGTACTATTTAACTAAATTAAGAGAGTATATGATATAATATCCACATAAAATATAAAATAATACTAATAATAATTGATCGTAGACCAAAAATTAAAATAAAATTACAAAAATGGCAAAGAAGGAGCTTAAACCTTGGACTTCACTACTACACTCATCACATGCACAATTACCAAATCCATTGAGTCAAGAGACAATTTGTTCATTATCATTAGATTATTTATAATATATCTAAATAAAACTAGCTTATACGTATATAAAATTCGACTCTTTTACATTGAGGGTCATGTTCGATCGATCACTCTGAAACGCCCAAAATTGGGCTTGACCGTATAGCCAAGGGAGCTTCCCCGAGTCGCATCTCTAGATTTTGAACGCCTCTCTAAATTCTATCAAGACTTCAAGAGGTGATCGATTTAGCTTTTCAACTCATGTAGTCACGCTTGAGACTTTCGGTATAGACTTATTAGTTTGAATGCCGTGGAGACACGAATGTGGGCTATTAGGCTTGCATGTGTAGAGTGACTGGTGTTGGTGTCAATAAGGGAATTGTCAAAGGGGCTAACTGTTCTAAAGTGACTGATGATAATGCAAAGGGTGTCGAGTGTACTCAAAAAGATGTTAAAGGGTAGTATTCTGTTTTTCCTATTAGTTTGTTTTTCAGTGTAACTAATAGGTAGTTTAAAAAGGGGAGGTCATGCTTTTAGTTCAGCAGGTGGGAAAGTTAGTCAGTTAGATCTCAATCAAATGCAGAAACGATTTTTCTCTTCCCCTTTTTTCCAAAAACCTGAAGTTGTTCATCAATTAACATACTTTATGAAAGACCATTGTGTCTTGGTCACTAAAAACAATGATTCTGAATGTTGGATTATTGCATGTTAAACCTAATTGCTTCTCACTAGTCACTATTGACGTATACTAAGTTAAATAGTTGTGGAGTTTAGGAGAAAGGAATTGAGACACATGAAAGGATGCAACCAAATGGAAAGACCAAGCAAGTATTCTTCTTTGACCCTGATGGTGAGTTGCACCTCTTTTCCCCTGTTCAAATGCATCTTTAAATGTATGCCTAAAGCTGGCAAAATGGAAACATGTTTCGGTATTGTGCTAAAGACAGCTTTAATTGATACTAACTGTCTTTTCTGCAGGTAATGGATTGGAGGTTGCTAGTCAGTAGATTAGGTTGCTCTCGATGTGCAAGGGTGGAAATAATGTAGGTTAATGGTGTAAAATAAGTGGCCAAGTGTAAGTTGTGTTTAGAATGCTATGTAAATTGATAATGGGTATGTTTAAATGGATTTCTGCCTGTTTTCCATCCCCCCGGCCCTATGATCAATTCAAAAGGGTTGTTATATAGCACGAAATACATCAGATTGGCAATCTTGGATTGTAATTCTTTACATTGGTCTGTGCCTATTTTCCATCTTTCCCCTATCTACCTTGCTTCATTGGTAAATGGCAATGCTTTAAATTGACACGATAGTGTTTTAGAGCATCGCCAATGCTCAATTCTTAGCCATTGTCTTAGTAAGGTAAGAATTTGTTGCCATTGGAGAAGATATTTTTCCTAAAAAATTCTTAGGTAATTCTTCATTAAAAATTATCCATCCAAGAGAGTGAAAGGAACGAAGAGGGAGAGTGTGACGCACCTCTTTTTTAAAATCTCACCAAATGGACCGTTCTGAAATTTCCGACTTTTTTTTTTTTTTTTCCAACTTGACCGTTTTTAACTTTTTAAAAAATAATTCAATCTTTACCCTATAAATAATTCTCTAATTTTCAATCTTTCTGCATTTTTTCTTCTTAAAATTCACTTTTCACTCCCTTATAAAAATTCACTCTTCATTCTCTTTACACTTTTAATATTTTTTTATCCCAAATGGATGGAAATTATGTAGCTTTTAAATTATGTAATTTATTAATTTTAAAGTTTTATGTAAATTTCTAATCGTTTTATGATTTGGTTAGTTTTGAACAATATAAAATATTTATCAATTGAAATTAAATGAAATAATTTATAAGTTATATATTTTTTTATAAATTATTTTATTATTTAAAAGAAATATTTGAATATGAAATATAATAATTAAAGTTAAATAAACTTATTTATTTTAAAAGTATAAAAATAAGAGAGTAATAGGATTGACGAGAATGATTTGATAGTAAGATTCATGTAAAAATTAAGGAAAAAAACCATTGAAAAGAAAAAAAATTAAAAATATATTTTTAAAATATGTAGGTGACTGTGAAAAAAAAATATTTTTAAAATATGTAGGTGATTGTGAAAATATATTTTTTAAAATATATTTTTTTAAAAATATTTTTAAAATATTTTTGAAGAGAAAACTTGTTGAGGTTCTAAATTTTGTTTGTTCCCTTGCTTATGATGTATATCACATTTTGGGTTGGTCTTTTATTGATTTTTGCACTGCTCATGATTGGACCCTTGTGAAGAAGGACCTCAAAACTCCATCACGATACAGTAGGTGCCGCATACTCTGTTGTCTTTATTACCGGAGTTTACAGCTGCGCTATCAAGCTGGCATCTATATATGCATCCATTTAAGCAAGGCAGATAGTAGAACAAGCTTCAAAAATGGGTGTAGCAGAAGGAGCTTCCCTAAGTCACATTTCCAGAGAATCCACGGATATTGAACGTCTTGCTCAATTCTACGAGGAGGTGACTCTCTCTCTCTCTATCCCCATGCATGTACGTGTGTGCTCATATGACTTTTGATAATTTTGTTTCATTGAGGTGAACACAGATATTGGGGTTTGAGCGGATAGAGCACCCTAAATACAAGCATGAGGTGTTATGGCTGAGATTAGGCCCATCTCTGAATCTCCATCTCATAGAGAGGGACCCCAAGACTACTCCTGCTGAAGGCCCATGGAGCGCTGATGCTACATCCAATGGTCCTAAGGATCTCCCCAGAGGTCATCATCTCTGTTTCTCTGTCTCCAATATCAGCTCTTTCGTTCAGACCCTCAAGGTATATATCTCCTTCGTGCTATGTTTTGTAAATATGAAACCTTTACAAGTATATAATGAGACCGTGTTTAACTGATTATTCTTTATGCAAGCTAGAATAGTATCAATTATTAGTCTCATCTCTAATTTCAGCTCTTGTTAGTTTAAGTTCCACCTCAACATCTTACTGTTCTTCATCTCTCATTTGCGCAGGAGAAAGGAATTGAGATGCACGAGAGACCTCGAGGACATAAGAAGACCAATCCAGTTTATTTCGTTGATCCTGATGGTAAGAGGGCAGGCGGCCTTATTTCACTCCATACCAGTGTCACTATTTACTTGATGATGTCTTTTCTATTATACAACGGCCTCTCAGCCCTCTCTCTCTCTCTCTCTCTCTCTCTTTCTATTATATCTTGGGATTTTGTACCCAAGATATTGACCCCATGCATGGTATTAATTCGATTACTTGCTGTAATCTACAGGTAATGGATTGGAGGTTGTTGACGCAGACGATGTGGAGTAGATTCAAGATTCAGCTGTTTCCCTTGTCAAGCGTATCCTAATAATATCTGGTTCAATAAAGCAAGCAGCTCTAAACTCTACCGATGTGGTTGCTGAGGGGAAGGTCCAGAACTATGAACTAGTCTGTGTTGTATCGGCAAGGGTGGTGTTTCCTAATTCCTATGTAAAATACTTGAACAAAGGAATGCCATAGTGTGTATTAATGCAGTAATGCTACGTTTAAAGTTCATTTGTGACATGGGATTTGGACATTATCTGTTTTTCATATGTTGTAGCTTACTTTTTATTGATGTTTAGGTGTATAAATATGACCAATTTTGAGTAATTAGATTAAAAACAAACAAGGGTGTGACGTGAAGGAAAGTAACATAACTTCTGTACTTGTACAAAAAGCACTCTAACACCAAGTGAGAGGGAGATGGACAATGGACACAATTAGTAATTGAGGTTCTCAAGACATGATACATACTCTGATGCTTCGTGTTAATCTTTGTAACTCTTTCTTTAGGGAGGAAAATAGTGGGTTTAAGCTCCTTGAGTCCTTGGCATGTCCTTTATTGGTGGATTTGTTTCCATCCTCATCGGATCTGCTAGTTCGAAAACAGTGGGTTTGATCCATATAATAAATAAAGATTAGTAGTCTCCAAGCTATTTGGCCACCAAATTAAGCACACTACTGAAGATGTGGAGATAAACATTTTATCAAGGGAGAAGCAAAAGATTAGTAGTCTCCAAGCTATTTTTCTGAATTATGTGTTAAGTAACCAACTCATCTAAAAGCTTAAGCTGTTAGAGAGAGCACCAACAATGTATATCATGCTTTAGATTTTGTGCTTTAACACTCCCCCTCACGTGCATACGTGGAAAGAGATGCACTTTATATAGGGTCAATATGTACCCTTTGTAATATTTTTTAGGATAAATGTAAGCGGGAAGATTTGAACACTTGTCTTGCCAAACCATGAGCTCTGATACCATGTTAAGTAACCAACTCATCTAAAAATTTAAGCTGTTAGAGAGAGCACCAACAATGTATATCATGCGCTTTAGATTTTGTGCTTTAACATTATGTTTCAGGAACAACGTACGTATTTGACAATAGACTAACAGTCAAAGTGGATCATCGGTTTTCGAATAGAGGGAAAAGAAACATTTGTCATGTAGTTCATCTATTCTTAAATTATTGTCCTATTTTATCTTTTTTGATGAATATTTTTTAATTTGTTTTCAAAATCATAAAACACAATTTGTAGTTCATTTTCTTGTAATGTTCTCTTGCAACGGTATACTTCATGTATATATATGCTACTAAATTCCTTAATATTTGAAAAACTAAAAAATATATACTCATTCTAAGACGGAGAGTCAGAGAGCACAAATAATCCAAAATGACCCAAATGAGCAAGTCTATCATTTCTAGGGGTGGATTCGGGACGGGACCCGTCCCGATAACCCTCATCTCGATCCCGTCCCGATAGAATTTGAGATTTCAATTTCCTTTTTGATCCCGTTCCTGATAAGTGTCAGGGCTCGACGAATCGGGATCCCGACAGTTCGGGAGATAAAAATATCGTAATCCCGACCGACTATAATAGTTATGAACAATATTTTCCGACTCTAAAATATTTTTAAAATGTCTCCATCATGATTAAGATTTCAGACTGTATATTTACGAGTATACTTGAATCTTTATTTAATGGCGGGTGTTGCTGAATTTGTCATTATGAATAAAATGCACCCTTCACAATATTTTCTGACTCTAAAATATTTTTAAAATGTCTCCATCATGATTAAGATTTTAGACTGTATATTTACAAGTGTACTTGAATCTTTATTTAATGGTGGGTGTTGCTGAATTTGTCATTATGAATAAAATGCACCCTTCACTCACAGGAGAGGAGCTACACTAATTGCAGAAACGTGATAGACAAAAAAAAACTCACAACAATGTGAAAATAAATTTAATAAACATCATTAACTAATTATACCAAACACAAAATAAACAATGTTTTTAATACTCACAATATTTATAAAAAAAATAAAAAATAAAAAATAAAAATAAAAAATAAAAAGTAAAAAATAAAAAATAAAAAGTAAAAAATACAAAATACAAAATACAAAATACAAAATACAAAATACAAAATACAAAATACAAAATACAAAATACAAAATACAAAATACAAAATACAAAATAAAAAATAAAAAATAAAAAGTAAAAAATACAAAATACAAAATACAAAATACAAAATACAAAATACAAAATAAAAAATACAAAATACAAAATAAAAAATACAAAATACAAAATACAAAATACAAAATACAAAATACAAAATACAAAATACAAAATACAAAATATAAAAAAATAAAAATAAAAATAAAAAATAAAAAATAAAAAATAAAAATAAAAATAAAAATAAAAAATAAAAATAAAAAATAAAAATAAAAATAAAAAATAAAAAATAAAAAAAAAAATAAAAAATAAAAAATAAAAAATAAAAAATAAAAAAAAAAATAAAAAATAAAAAATAAAAAATAAAAAATAAAAAATAAACAATAAACAATAAACAATAAACAAACAAATAAAAATAAATAAATAAATAATAAAAAAGAATAAATAAATTAATAATAAATAAATTAATAATTTAAAAAATAGTCGGGACGGATCGAGATTCGGGAATCCCGACAGGATTGATAGTCGGGACGGGTCGAGAATCCCGACGAAATTGATAATTATTCCGAATCCTATCCCAAAATAAGTCGGGACTGAAAAAATCCCAAAAAAATCAAGATCAGTAAATATCGAGACAGGTCGGGAAAAACGAGACTTTTGTCTGCCCTAATCATTTCCCTCTCTGTTCAGTAATGAAATAAAGATAGACTTGACAAAAGATACACATGCCACGAGCCTCATGGATCTCTAAAACCACTAGTGCTCTGTAATTAGAATAATAAATTTTAAAAAAGTGTTAAAAGGAACGAGTGTAGCCCATTAGAACAATTCCATTGTTCAATATTCTTATACATCTTATTAACTGAGTCCTATTGTTCCCTACACATTTTTCTCTTCTTATTTTATTTATGAATATATCTTCCTATTTTTAATCTTCTTAATATCTTTTTAGCTGGATCTCACTGATACCTCATTAACTTTACATTTCTATCTTATTTTTATACTTCCAAATAAATAAATAAATTTATTTAATTTTATTTAATATATTTAATATTTAAATATTTCGTATAAATACATCAATTTATAAATTAAGATATTAATTAATTTATAAATAATAAATTACTCATACATTATATAATTTATAATTTAAATAATAAATAGTCTATAAAACACATAGAAAACAATTGAATTTAAAAATTAAAAAAAATATTTCCTCCCCCCCAAACGGTACAATGTACATTGCTATCCACAAAATAATTGAATTTAAAAACAAAGAAATTCGAATTAAATAAAAAACATACATGAGACCCATAAAACCTCCTTCCCATGCCCTTTTCCCGCGCGTGTGGTGCACGCGCTCGCTTTGGGAAAGCGGTGCACCACACCGCCCTTTCTCTGACCAAATCTTCTTATCCCAAATTTATCTATCTAAATAGGTAGTAAAATCTCTCTCTCCTAGTTGTATTTTTAAAAAGAATGCTCCCGATGTTCATTTTTTTCTTCTTAATAAGAAGAGGCCTAAGAAGCAACAATAGAGTTGCTCTTATGGCTACTTTGGTTAAATGTGGGGCTCACTACCACTAAGCACTGACATCGACTTTTGGGTGGGCTTTTTATAAAACCCAATTGATTAATGGGACAGTTCAAGGGCAACAATTGTAATACCCCCATATTATATCATGTAAAAGTAAGAATTGTGTGTAATTTATAAGTCACACTCTACTACTGGACATCAATATCATACATGGATTTTTGGGTCGGCTTATGGTAAGTCTGATAACCCAAGGTGTTGCGTGCTTAATGGGCAATTGTGTGGGTTACATGCAACAGATCAGGATTTCACGTTCGGATCGTTACAAATGGTATCAGAGCGGGTCCTGATCGGAAATATGAGAACAAAGTATTGTGCGGGCCAAAGTGCTACACCACAGAAGGTGGGAGCCACTTCTTTATCCCCGCACGAACCACCTCTTGAATATCACATCGCCCAGGGTACGGTTTGGTCTTGACGAAGATGTCAAAGATTTAAGTTGGGGAGATTGTAATACCCCCATTCCACATCAGGTCAAAGTGAGAATTGTGTGCAATTTATAAGGTGTCAACACTCCACTACTGAACACCAATATTATCTATAGATTTTTGTATTGATTTATAATGTACCTAATGATTCAAGATGCTACGTGCTCAATTCGAGTGCTTCTACCAAAAAAGAAAATAAAAGAAAAAAGAAAGCGAGAGCAGCACTTTGGATATGGCCATGGCTACGGCAATAATTGTGTTGCAATCACCTTTAGAGATATGAATATCTACTCAATTGTCTTTATGGGCTTAATTTATTGACCTGAGCTACAGTGTTTTGTCCATTTGACATGATTATTTTGGGTAAAATTCTGATAGATTCTTTTCTTTTTTCTTTTTTTAAAGTTTTTTAACCTCAAAAATTTATTATTGTTTTTTTTCGATTGCAAAGACCACTTTTTAAAATATTGTTTCAAAAATTTCATCGTCTTCTTCAACAGCTCCAACAATACATTTTAGATTCGAAAATCACGATTGTGCACAACGAAACGAGGATCGACCTATCCGATCAGGTCGCGGGAGTTGAGGGGGCAGCACCATTTCGTGGGAGTTCGGGGGCAACGCCCTCGAAAGGTAAACAAGTTTTTTAATTCATGAAATACGAAACAATAATGAATCTGTATTGGGTTAAAGGATTTTACAGTTGAGACGAAGGCTGAGAAGGAGGAGGAAGAAGAAGGCTTACGGCGGAGGAGATGCAAGAAGAATGTAGAGGACATAAACTGGTTAGTTATGTTTTTGTATCGCGATGCAAAAATGAATTAGATAATATTTTTGTACCGCGGTTCAAAGTTTAATTTCCTAATCTATTTTTGAACCACGGTTCATAAATTTCATTGTATTAATTTTTACATGTCGGTTCAAAGTTTAATTTTCAAGTCTATTTTTGAATCGTGGTTCATAAATTTCATTACATTAATTTTTCTACCGCTGTTCAATAGTTTAATTTCATAATCTAATTGCACCGCGGTTCATAAATTTAACCCAATATTTTTGAATCACGATACAAAAACGTAGTGCGCCTCAAACTCATTAAGGGTATGATAGTCATTTCATCTTCAAAAGTGTCATTTTCCGGTTGAAAAAAAAAAATTGGACTAGAGGGGTTATAAACTTATAAACTTAAAAAGTGGACCAGCCTGAAATTTTACCTATTTTCTTGGAAAAATTGCGGGCCGATCAACTTTTCAAAGTTTTCAATCCTTGCAGTTTCATGTTTTTTTTTTTCAAACCGGAAAAAAAAAACAATTTTGGAAGCAAAAAAACTACGATATCCTTAATGAGCATTAGTCGCGCTACGAAAATGAATCGCAATGAATTGACTATTGAACCGCAATGCATCAATTTTATTAAATTAATTTTTGCACAACAACTCATCAGTTTTATTGTTTAGTCTATTTTTGCACCGCAATATATTAATGTTTGAACCGCGATTCATCAGTTTTATTGACTAGTCTATTTTTGCACCACGATACATCAATGTTTGAACCGCGATTCATCTGTTTAATTGACTAGTCTATTTTTGCACCGCGATACATCAATGTTTGCACCACGATACATTAATCCAATATTTTCACACCGTGAAACAAAATAATAAAGAACCAAACCACGTCATCTACCTTCTTCTTCCATCTTTCCCGTCGTAAGCCATCTTTTTCCTCCTCTTCCTCGGCTTTCATCTCTACCAAAAAATCGCAACCCGGGTCGATCTTCATTTCGTTGCGTAACAATGGTGATATTCTAATATAATGTGTTTGCCAAAGCTATTGAAGGAAACTATATCATTTTTGAAACAAAATTTCAAACAAATGAACTTTTACGATTGAAAAAAAACCCAATAAACTTTTGAGATTATAAACTTTAAAAAAGGAACCTGTTAGAATTTTACCATATTTTCTTTCAACAGTTTAAGATTAATACAGTAGTATGCTGTTTTGACATTTTGTATAAATTAGTGGAGAATTTATCCAGTACTTACAAAAAATATATCTGCACGGCCAAGATATCCATATAAATATGTGTATGGAAACAACCTAGAGATAGAGTAGATCAAAGTTCAACAATGGGTATAGTCGTATACACGACGGTCCTGAATTTTTGAGGGTTCAGAGCCAAAAAAAAAAAAAAAATAGTTCTTAAAAGTATTTATATAAGTATAATAATTTTAGACAAATAATTTATTTGACTTTTCATTATTTGAAGTATTGAAAATAGATAATACCCAAACATATAAAAAAATATGTATTAGATAATTACGAAAAACTATTATTCTTCATTCGTTAAAATAATTTATAATAAAAAGAATATACTTAATCAAAAAATTTCTTTTATTTATGTTTTGACTTCTAGATGGATATTTTTTTGGTAACATGTATTGTGCACTATAAATTCAAGTTAAAAAACAATCAACTAACAAAGCAAAGAATTAAATAAACACAAGAAATAATAAAAAAATGATAGTAACATAACAATAAAATTTGATTTTTGCTTGAAATATTGATATTATATGACCAATCAATTGTTATTTTTTATGACCCAGATAAAAACTTTGATGGTCAACTAACTTTTTTTATAAATAAATTTAGCGAACGTAAAATAAAATTAAGGTTGAATAACTTTATTAAAACTGAATACACATTATTTATCTTTATATAGTAACTCTTTATTCATTAGGTTCCGGAGTAATTAAAACATATATAAGTAGATTTGAAGTTGGTAATTAAAAAAAAAAACTTAACCACAACAAGTATACTTGCAATACAAGTGGATGATAAAGATGAAATATTATGAAATTATAAGCATATTTTTAAAAAAATTGATTATTTACGTAAAACCAATCATCAAAATAATATAGGAGACTATTTAACTAAATCGAGGGAGTATATGATATAATAGCCATATAAAATATAAAATAATACTAATAATAATTAACCGTAGACTTAAAATAAAAAAAAATTACAAAAATGGCAAGGAAGGGGCTTGATATTGCTACACTCATAACATACATAATTACCTAATCCATTAAGTCAAGAAATAATTTGTACATTATCATTACATTATTTATATTATATCTAAATAAAACTAACCTACCTATATATAAAATTTAGTCTTCTTATATTAAAGGCCCTATTCAATCGATCGCTCTGAACCCTCAAAAACTCGACTAGGCCGTATAGCCAAGGGAGCTTCCCCGAGTCGCATCTCTAGATTTTGAACGCCTCTGTAAATTCTATCAAGAGGTGATTGCTTTAGCTTTTCAACTCATGTAGTCAGTAGTCACGCTTAGACTTTCGGTATAGACTTATTAGTTTGAATGACGTGGAGACACGAATGTGGGCTATTAGGCTTGCACGTGTAAAGAGTCTCATTTGATCGCATCAACGATGTCACACAACATGTAAGACAAAAGAAAACCTACAAAGAAAAGAGATGAAGATTCTATCTTGTACTCCTTCAAATCCTAATTTGTCATCTTATATTAACTTTTTAAATACAATGAATTACGATATTTTGTGATTTAAAAAAAAATTAAAATAAATATATATCAACTTTTTTATTTTGAAAAACAATCCATTTGACTTTAAAAAGTCAAACCGATAATTTTTCAAATGAAAAGAATTTTGACCATCTAACTTAACTTTATGACAAAAAACGTCATTATTAATAAGTACTCCTCCGTGGCTTCGTCCTTGAATAATCATTCTAATTGATTTAGTGCACAGTTTAAGAAAAAATAATTGATTTGATTATTTATATTTGTTTAATGTGTAGTTTTTTTTAATATCCATATATATGTGGCCTATAATTAAACTAGAGTGTAAAAATAAGGGTAAAGTGGTAAAAATGATATTCTAAAATAGTAAGTTTCAAAGTGGACAATTATTTTAAAACGAACAAAAAAGAAAAGAATGACGATAATTGAAGGACAGCGGGAGTAATAAGCACGAAAGTTATTGCAAATATTTCGTTTTACTTCTAGTTACTTTAATTTTAAACACTTTGACTTCTATCAAATCACCGTAAAATCGGCCATATAAGTATACGTTAAAGTTCATCAAAAAATTAATATACTCTTTCGTTTCTAAATAATTACGCTTTCCGTCTCTAAATTATCGTCCTCCTTTCCTTTTTCGTCCGTCCCAAAATAATTGTCCATTTTGAAACTTACCTTTTTAGAACATCACTTTTACCATTTTACCCTTACTTTTTCACTCTACTTTAATTATGGGCCACATACACATGGACATTAAAGGAAACTACACATTAAACCAATCTAAATAATCAAGTCAATTATTTTTTCTTAAACTGTGCGCCAGGTCAACTAGGACGATTAATTAGGGACGGAGGGAGTATTAGTTTTTGAATTAAATATACTGTTTTAAAAACGAAACATGTCTTACCATAATGAAAAAATACAAAAAATCTATATCGTAATATATTAAAGTTAGTGAGGACAACTTTAATAGTGACACAAACTCAATTTTTGATATTGTTGAATCATCAAGTCTCCACATCACTTGATTTGAAACTTTTCATTTTCTAGACATTACCTAAAAATAATAATTAATAGAAATGGTCCCCTATAAGACGATTTTACGGATTCTTATCCATAAAACGTATCTATCTAGGTTAAATTGGGTAAAATTAAGAAATATCAATGCAACCCCTTAGTTTTTGAAAATTACAATGTCACCCTTCATATTTATATATGCAGAGTGTCATTTTTTTACTATTAACTGCATTGTCACTTTATTATAGTATAAAATGTGTCACTTTTGGCCTTAAAAGTGTCACTTTACATTTTTAATAAAAAATTATAAATTTTTCCCTAAAAAATGCTATTTTTTGGGCTTAAATGTGTCACTTTTAACTTTAAATGTGTTAATTTTACTTTGAAAAGTGTCTCATTTTTTTATAAATGAAAATCATTACATTTGGTATTAAAGTATCACTTTATAACATTAAAAGTGTCACTTTTTAACATTAAATGTGTCACTCTTGACCCTAAAAGTGTCAGTTTGCCTTATACATAAAAATTGTCATTATTGACATTAAAAATGTCATTTTTTAGCATTGAAAGTGTCTCGTTTTAGTATTAAATGTGTCACTTTTGGCAGTCACCGTCAATTTTAAAATAACATTTTTTAGTATTAAGAGTGTTACTTTTTACTCTTTAGTATTAAAAGTGCTACTCTATATTTTAATTAGAATTATAATAAATTTTCTTTTGCAGTGTCACTTTTAGCCTTAAAATGTGTCACTTTTATCTTTTAAATGTGTCACGTTTGCCTTTAGATGTGTCACTTAGCATTTCGTCAAAGTCTATTAGGGCCCGTTAAGTATCATAAGGCAAATGAGATTAACGGAGGGCTAACGGAGTTGACATAAGATTAAACTGTAAGGCGTAAGAAACATAAGAATTTCGGCGACAAACCTTGAAAGTGTAGGGGCACCGGAGCAAAATGAGAAACTTCTCCTTAATGAGTAAAACAAATTAATTTCATGACTTGTGAGACTCAAAGCCAAGACCTCCACCAAACCTTAAGTCCCAAGCTTTTAGCCATCTTGGCTAACTTAATATTGTGTTTTTTGGTAACATGTTATTTATTTATTATGACCCGCGAATTCATAAATGAGACTCTATCTTTCGGATTTAGGATTCGTAAGATCATCTTGCACAAGTTTTTGTCATATTAATAATAGTTAATATGATATTTTGATATTAATCATTCACTATCTCTTCTATTGCTAATAATAGTGAAAATCTTATATAGAAAGACTTTTACTACCAACATCATTCTGAATCAATGTGAGATAATATTATTATTGATATTGGGTGAATACTTGACCCATTTCTAATACAATACTTTAAACATTTATATCTTATTTATCCAAAACTTGATTTGGACAAATAAATATGTCATTTTGATGCTCTCACCGAGTAAAACACATTTGCACAATTACCTTTGCAATCAAACAAATGATGTAACAAACATTGGTTGAAAATTGATGTTGGTTTAAAAAGTATTTAGATAAATGATTTTTATGCAACTAATAAAAGAAGATATATGTTCACAATTGTTAGAAGTTGATATTAGTTTTAAAAGTCTTTAGGTCAAATCTTACCAATAAAAATGATTTATTCCTCTTTGGTTACAAATAATTATTTTAATTTAAAAGTTTTTAGATAAAATTATTTTACTAACAATAGAAGAGATGCATCTCACATTAGATATAAAATAATGTTGGTTTCAAAAGGTTTAAGATAAAAGATTTCTACTATTATTATTAATAGAATAGATGTATCTCACATTCATTAGAAAATGATGTTGGTTTCAAAAATTTTAAGATAAAGACTTCTAATATTATCTATTATACAATAGAGCTCAGTCTCATAAAAAACGGCTGGGATTGATTATTTTACTTTATATCAAACGGCTGAGATTGATTATTTTACTTTATATCAAACGGCTAAGATTGCATATTTATACTTATATCAAACGGCTGTAATTTATTCCGTCTAGCACATGTGTCCCTCTGAATCAGGACTGTCAAAAATATTCATAATTTAATCTAAACTGTTTTTATCTCATATATAAATCTCATCTAAACTGTTTTTATCTCATATAACTGATTTTAAATAGGTCTCTATTTAATTTACGACTTATTAAATCGACTTATTGGATAGGGTCATTACATTTACGAGTGATGTTCTCGGCTCCAAATCTTCTATCATAATCTTCATCACATCCATTGTCCTATTAAATATCAACTATATTATTTTACTTGGTTTTTTTTTAACAAAAAATTATGCAAAATCAAGATATATTTAATGTAATAACAAATGTGATAGAGGGTAGAATGAATGATTTAAAGCGGATGCGGTCTATCCTACTTGACGAGTTCATGGTTGAATTATTATTATTATACACATTTCTCAATAATTGCAGTCGTACACTTTGGTTTATTTATTTAAATATTAAAATTATAATAAATCTCAAGTTGTTCCCTTTCTGTATCTACCTATTTTCATTTACTCTTTTACTGAGATTTCACGGTTTTACAGTTAATATTTTATATTTTTATAGTTTTACAGTTTTATGATTGCAAAAGTTTGTATTTGTATTTTTTTTCTTTTTAATTGTTATCGTAATTAACTAAATCAATTAATTTTTTTTCCGACCCGTAATTTCATATACAAATTAAAAAAAATTAAAAAAAAAACGTAAGTTTTGTAATTTTAATTTTTTTAACTGTTATCGTAATTAACTTAAGCAATTTAATTTTTGTCCGACCCATTTTGTCCGGCCGCAATTTCGTATACAAACTTTTAATTAATCTCTCTGTTCCGGACAAAGAGGACCCGTTTGAAAGTCATTTTTTTTAAGAAAATAATATTTTTAGTAGTTCATTTCCACAGTATATTTTTATCTACTGCTTTTGTCCTGGCCGCAATTTCGTAAAACAAAATTTTAATTAATCCCTCTGTTCCAGCAAAGAGGCCCAGTTTGAAAGTCAATTTTTTTAAGAAAATAATATTTTTAGTAGTTCATTTCCACAGTATCTGCTTCATTTATTGATAAATTTTCAAATTGGCGCCGTGCCATCGGCACGGGCAAGAGTACTAGTTATTAATATAATATAGGTGTCTTTCAAAAGTGTTAAAATAAAATATTTTTACTATTATTATTAATAGAATAGATGTATCCCATATTGGTTAGAAAATGATGTTAGTTTTATATCCAACATTTTAATCATAATACCTAAAATTTAAAAAATTATACTACTACTATTACCAAAAGAAGAAATGTATGCCACCAAAGTTTGAAATATATATCTTGGCCATCCAACTTTAGTCCAATTGCAAGCGAGCCCATTTTCTAACAGGCGTTAGACCAGGACGTTAACTTAAGGGGCAAAATAGGAAAACAACGTTAAAATGGGCATCACAGAGGAGGATCTGATTGCACATACTTTTTGAGCCAGGTAAATTGACAGTCCGAGAGATCTCTGTGATGGGTTGCAACACGATCTCCGGTATCTTCTACTTCGTAGACGGCTTCTCGGTGGCGGTGGCAACCGAAGCTAAAACGTTAAGTGGTCTCCTTACAGATTGGTTCAAACTCCATTAAATAGAAGATGAGTTTTCAAGTTTGGATAAAAAAGATAGAAGAGACTAGAAGACCCATCCTGACTTCCAACAGATCCATCCTGACTTCCTGGCACCTCTACGTAGAACTTCACTCCGATCGAGCACATCAACAGATGTCCTTCATCTTTCTCCTTCTCCGTCATCAACTCCGTCAGATCCAACATCGTTATCGATTGATCACCCATCCCAATTCCGATCGAGTATCAAACTCGCATCTCCATTGCCGAATTCCAGTATAAAAAATACCATCGTTGACCCAGATTGTAACCCTTAATTAGAGAAGATGAATATGAACCCAATTCGGGGGTGATTAATGCTTCCGAGATACTCCAGATGAATGGGAAGATTAGGAAGTCGTGGATGGCTAGTAGTGGACCGACGGCTTGATCTTCACCGCATGGGCCGCCAGGGACCTTGAATTAGATCAAGAATATTAGAGGGATGTGTTAGTTTTTGGGGGTGGTAAGTGGTGGTGGTGGAAGGGTTGGTTGTTAGGACTTCTAGTAGAAGGTTTTTAGTGGATGGAGTAGTGGCGGTAGAAGGGTTGGTTGGATGTGTGATTTACAACTGGGTTTGTTGAAATCTGAAAATATTCCAAGTTTGTTTAGATTTATTTTTAATTGTTTGATTGACTTGAAAGTTTGATATCATATGTGCATCTAAGGTACTCTAATTTAATTAAGGCAAAACACACAAATGGGCCACCCAACTTTACCCATTTTTGCAATTCGGCCACCGAAAGTTTTAAATATCTATTTTGGCCACCCAACTTTTGTTCTGTTGCAAGCGTGCCCATTTTTTGGACGCTAGCCCATGATGTTAAATTTAAGTAAAATTCCTTTTTTGCCCTTGTAAATACTTAATTTGTGTGATTTTAGAAACCCAAAGGGGTCCAATAGAAAAAAAGAAATTTGGGGGTACAGATCTGGGTTCATCTTCAAACCCGGCCAGACTCATTATGACAGCAAATACTCCCCAAACCCACCATCACCAAACCTTTTGTTCTCTCTCTCTCTCACGCCGCCTCACTCATCTCCTCCCCGCTCGTCGCCGAATCTTCTCCACCGCCACCAAAGAACAAGCTCCGCAAAGCCGCCGTCCTCCTTCTCTGATCTCCTTCAGATCCGGCCAAACGTAGCAGTGTCATTCCCCATTGATGAAGACCTCCCTTCCCTGCCGCCATCTATATCCTTGTTTTTCATCTCCCAGTTTCCAACAAGGCAGCGTCCAAGCCATGTCATCTTCATCGTCATCGTCGGGGTTCACCAAGAGAGCTCGCTTCAGATCTTCATCGTCATCGCCATTCTTGTCTTGCCGAGTTCTTCC
The DNA here is from genome assembly GCA_013146195.2 of Codonopsis lanceolata. Classification (NCBI taxonomy): domain Eukaryota; kingdom Viridiplantae; phylum Streptophyta; class Magnoliopsida; order Asterales; family Campanulaceae; genus Codonopsis; species Codonopsis lanceolata. The sequence goes on from CM028377.1 coordinate 172,204,604, forward strand.
ACCTCTAGATCTGGATTGCTCTTTCTCATCTCCTAGTTCACTCCCCCTCAAATCAAAGTCTCAGATCCGACCACGCCTCTTCCACTACACATGCATCAGTTACCTTGGCGCCAGCCGTTTGCCGGTAAGTTAGGAGGTGGTCGCTGGTTAAGATGCGTGGCGTCCGACCCTAGGTTGGCAGCGGTGGTCGGAGCTATTGGTGAGGTCTTGGTTGGTTTGGACGTGACTGGAAAGCAGGTTTTGAAGAGATATGTGCCGATCTAAAGCGGTGTGTGGTTTTTTAATTTTCAATCCAATTGTCAGCAATTTTGATATGTTGGAGAGGCTAAGTATGAGATGTTGATCTGATTAGCCCTTGAATGGAGTCGTAGGCAGCAATGTAGAGAATGGATGGATCTTTGATGGGGATCGATTCATCTAAGGCTTTGTTGAAAGAGTTAGCCTTGTCAAACATGTAAGCCTTGAATCGTAAGTGGGCTGAAGTTTCTGTTAGATGAACCCCGATGGTTATGGTGTTCTATATATTTTTTTTGAATATAAATTTCTCACCAACAATGATTTTGTGCTCTATGCTAAATGATTTTGCTCCTCTGCATTTGGTTTTCATGGAATTGACAGCTTCAAGGTGGAATTTTCTGGGTTTTATTTTGTTTCCCATTTTCTGGAATCGACAGATCTGTTAGATGATTTTTTTTTTGGTATTTCAGAATCTTTTTTACAAAGATCTAAGTGGGACTGAGCAAATGGGTTCTTTAATGGATGGTGTTCATGACAAATGTTGTGGGAAGATGAAAATGAACCCAGATCTGTAACCAAAGTTCAATTTTTTACATTTGGACCCCTTTTATTATAATTATTCATCCCTTTTATTTGTGTTTTCTATTTGGACCCCTTTGGGTTTCTAAAACCACACAAAGTTTTAGTATTTACAGGGGTAAAATAGGAAATTGACAAAAAATTAACGTCCTGAGCTAATGTCATCCAAAAAATGGGTACGGTTGCAACAGAACAAAAGTTGGGTGACCAAAATAGATATTTCAAACTTTCGGTGGCCGAATTACAAAAAAGGGTAAAGTTGGGTGGCCCATTTGTGTGTTTTGCCTTTAATTAAATTCTATCAGTTACCACTATTCTGCAAAAGATTAAGATAAAGATGAACAAACTCAGATCTGTAATTGGAAAAAATGAAGATGAAGATGAACAGACCCAGATCTGTAAAACCCCCCCAAGTTCTATTATTTACAGTTGAAACCCTTTCTGGTTATAATTATTCCTCCATTGATATTTACAGGGGTAAAATAGAGATTTAACTTAAAGCTAACGTCATTTTCTAACGTCCGTTAGAAAATGGGCTCGCTTGCAACTGGACTAAATTTGGATGGTCAAAATAGATATTTCAAACTTTCGGTGACTAAATCGCAAAAAAGTGGGAAAGTTGGGTGGCCCATTTGTGTGTTTTGTCATAATTAAACAAACACATGGAGTATTCCCCTTACCTTAAAACAAAGTAATATCCACTGGTAAAAATATATTAAAAGCCTTCCAAAATAATCATCGAATCAAACCCACAAATAATTATATACAATATAATTAATTCCATCTTGTAATGAAGAACACATCCATTATTCTCTCTCTCGTTTATGCTTTAACCCAAATAATTGGAGTAAACTAATGTATACTTCTTACTCGGCTATTACTAACTCTTTTATCGATAAAAACTCCTTATAGTTATATAGAAAGACAATATAGAGGTGAGTTATTTATAGTACAACTTGATTGGATAATCATATGGCTATCTAAGAAGATATACTCTATTTTAGAAGGTGAGTCATTTCATAGTGATATGGTATAAGTTACACGTGCATAAGAAAGGCTCGATGTCGGGAGTATATATCTTGCCGAGGATAAGGATTGATAATGTATAAAATGATGAATTAGCTTCTATTAGTCACAAAATAGGCAAAGTGAGTCAATAACAAAAGGGAGCATGAGTTGTTATGCCAATGAATCCCGACGATCACTCAAGCCGCTTCACTCTCCCACTCTGTAATGCCAAACAAAAGGAAAGAATATAACTAATCAAAAACTATCCTATTGTTTACTTAGAGTAAACTTATTGTCGTAAACAATTTATGGGGACCCCACATTAAGACCATGAAACTTTCCTAAATAATCATATTCGGTCATTTCAAATAAGTAGCATATCGTATTCTAATGTCATAGGTTCCATTATGTACTTGATGGTTAGTACTCGCCCCGACATAGTGTATGCCATTAGTTGTCTTAGCCAATATATGTCGAACCCGGGTTTGCCCCATTGGCACGCCGTTAAGTGGTTGTTGCGATACTTGAAACACTCTTTAAACTATGGTATTAAATTCTTCAAATCTGAAAATGGTGTTAGATTGGTTGGGTATGTTGACTCGAATTATGCCAATGATAGAGATTATATGAAGTCTACTACATCTTATGTATTCACACTTTGTGGGTCTTGCATTAGTTGGAAGTCTCAATTACAATCCGTTGTGGCCTTGTTCACAACTGAGGTTGAATACATAGCTATAACCGAATCAATTAAAGAAGCTCTTTGGTTAAAAGACTTAATTTTTGAAATCGGTTTTTTGAAAGAAAAAAGCGGTAGTATTTTCAAATAGTCAAAGTGGTATTCAACTTTGTAAAAATCCAGTTTTTCACGATAGAACTAAACATATAGATGTTCGTTTTCATTTCATTCGTGATGTTGTTGCTAAGTGCATTATTTACATGGATAAAATTGATACTAGCTTAAACCCTGCTGATATGGGCACCAAGTGCTTTCTTGTTAAAAATTTTCTAAACTGTTTGAAAATTTTGATGATGGATACCGATGATCCCGGTAATTAAGGATGTCCTATTTTCTTGTGATTTCTCCAAAAATTCCATGACTGTTCTGTGTGCACAGCTATGGTGAATTGACTAATTCTGCTTTCCGCTTTATGAATTAGTTAAGTATTTTGATTTCTGCATCTTTGTGTGTGTTCGAAATCTTTTTCCCTACTTTGTTCTTACTTTGTGTTGGATCAAGTGCAGGGATAGGCAATGATGATACCTTTCTTAATATATGTCCTAGTGAGTCCATGTTTGTGAACCAGCACTTGTTTCAATGTGGAGAATGTTAAAATTGGAGGCCCAATTGGTGGCAGCCTTTTATCTATTCCAAGAGCCCAAATATTTTGGTTGGCCCATTCCTCTTTTGTGGTGACTTGCACGTTCGGTTTTCCCTTTCCTTTTGTTTGCCCCTTCAATCAAGCTTGATTGATTGGTTGGATTAATATATATACTCCCTCCCTTCGGCAGCCATGGTAAGTCAAAAAGAAAACCTGTGTGTGTGCACAAATTGAGAGAAAAGCAGCCGCCATCCCTTTTCTTCTTCTTTTATTTCTGTGATTGAAGGTACGCCCTTCAATTTGTGATTTAGTGTGAGCGAGTTCCTCTTCTCGATTGTCTCTGTTATTCGGAATTCTCGTGGACAGATCGTTCTTCTATTTCTCCCTCGTTGTGTTGCCGGAAAGGATTTGTCCGACCATTTTTTTTGTGGCTCTAACCTTGGTGGATAGTTGCTGGGTTTACTGTGGACTCTTTGGTGGACTTTGGTCGGTGAAAGGAATCTGAGCCGAAGAGCTTGTAGCCTAGACCTTTGTGGTCAATGACGGTGAGTCGTGCTTGGGTCACGGCGTAATTGCGAAGCTCTTCGTTCCATTTATTTTTGTTCCTTTCTGTAGCTTTTTTCTTATAACTGTTTAATCTAACAGTTTGTGTACAGGTTTTTCATTGGTCCCTTGGAGTTACATTAATTTGACTATTTGCATTAATATGCTAGTTGTTAGTGGGTTTTATCTTTGATTTATTCAATAGCTCCGTCTTTGTATGGGTTTGTTCCGGGCAGTGTGATATAAATCACAACAGTATAGTTCGTCGACGCTTTTGAATGCATCGAAACTTATTCATTCAGATAGTTAATGCATTAGAAAATCATTCACGTTATTTTCGACAGAGGTATGATGCAGTGAAAAAAGTAGGTCTCTCACCACTTAAAAAATGCACGATAGCTATCCGTCAATTAGCTTATGGACTTTTGGTCGATCATCTCGACGAGTACCTCCGATTAGCAGAAACAACAGCCATCGAGTGCATGTTTAAATTATGTCGAAGTATTATCGAATTGTTTGGAGGTCAATACTTTAGAAGATCAAATTCTAATGATACACAACTTTTGTTTCAAATGCACGAGCAAAGGCTTAGATTTCCATGTATGTTAAGAAGTCTTGATTGTATGCACTGCTAATGGAAAAATTGTCCAGTCGCTTACAAGGTCAATATACAAGAGGTCATGGGAAGTCAACAATTGTGCTCGAAACAGTTGCGTCTATAGATTTATGGATATGACATGCATTTTTTTGGGTCGTGGGTTCTCGTAATGATCTTAGTGTGTTATATGAATCACTTTTGTTCAATAACGTACTCTAAGGAAATGCACCATCATGCAATTTTGAAGTGAATAACACATAATATATAAAAGGATACTACCTAACATATGAAATTTATCCGAATTGGACTACATTTGTGAAGAGTTTTTTGCGTCCGTCGGATGCTACTTATGTAATTTTAATTATTGTGTTTTTTTTTTCAATTTTAATGTTTTATGAACTTTTCTATTTATGTTATTTTAGAGTTATGCATAATATGTGTTTTATAGATAATTTATTAATAAAATTATAAACTATTTAACTTATGAGTAATTTATTATTTATAAATTAATTAATGACTTTATTTATAAATTAATTTACTTATACGAAATATTTAAATATGAAATATATTAAATAAAGTTAAATAAATTTATTTGTTTGAGATCTATAATAATAAGATTGAAGTGTAAAGTTAATGAGGTGGTAGTGGAACCCAACTAAGAAGATGTGTAAGAAGATTATGAATGAGAAGATATATTTTTAAATGAAATAAGAAAATAAAAGTGTGTAGGTGATCGTGAGACCCGACTAAAAAGATGGAATAGCCAAACATGTAGAGAAGCATTGGGGATGCTCTTACAAAAAAAATATACACCCTCCATCCCAAAATATATGATGTTTTTGGAGAGTTTTTTTGTTTAAAAAAAGATGACACTTTGCAATTTTCAAGGAACTTTTTTTTTTCAATTCTACCCATATTTATTGACTCCGTAACTCGTGTTTGACTCTTTGGACAAGAATATCAAGACACATCATTAGTGTTTGAATATGGGCAATTTAGTCTTTATAATATGTTTCCTTGGTCTGTGTGAAAAACTCAAAACGTTATATATTTTAGGACAAATGAGTAAGATGTATTGTTGCTAAAAATGAATGGAGACATCCCGAATTTCTCCCAATTAATTAATGCGTATAAGACAAATACTTCCTCCGTTTTTAAAATATTGTCTACTTTGATCTGACACATCTTTTAAGAAAAAGTAATTGACTGTATTATAAATATTGGTGAAATGTGTGATTTCATTTAATATTCTTTAGTATGTGATCATAATTAAAGTAAATTGAAAAGTAATAATAAAATGATAAAAATATTTTTTTTAATTGAGAAAATTTTGAAAAATAACAAGGTTTAAATATCAATTTGGTCACCCTACTTTCGGTCAAAATTCATTAAGCTCACTCTACGTTTGTTTCTTCAATTTAATCACTCTATTTGGACATAAATATCAAGTTCATCACTCCATCCAATTTTTTTGTTGAAAACTTTAAAAAAAAATTGAAAATCCCAAAATACCCTTACTAATATTTTTAATATAATTTTCAATTTTCAAATCCATCTCATCTCTCTTAAATCTTGCAACTCAAAATCAGACCAAATCTTCAGTCTTCCTTTCCCTGGATTCCATGATCTCATCCATCGTCCTATTCCCATAAGGGGACAAGATCTCACTAAGCAAAGCCTTACCTTCTTGGAGCTAGCCGGGGATATTAGAAGCACTTAGAGTACTTTCGATAATGTGTCTTTTTTAATTAAAAAAGGAGTTATGTTCAAACTACAGTTTCCTTTGTTCAATTATGAGTGCAGGCCGGAGGCCTTGGCTCTTGCCCCTGCGAAGGTCAACAAAGAAAGAATCACGGCAACTACAAACCCTGTACAACCAGCTTACCTCGTCGGCAACCTCCAGCGACCACCACCGCCATTGAAAACCTCCGGCGACCACATTCCCCTCATGACAACAATTCCCGGTGACCATCGCCGTCGAACCAACTCAATAGTTCAATTATGTTGAGTTTCTCGCTCTAAATCAAGTTTCTGATTTCATTTGTAGAAAGAGATCTGGATCCGAAAATCATTACCAAAGTCATAGACCTTCGATCTAGATTGGAAATTCATGGCCATCGGTCAACTGGGTTTAACAATTCGACCCGGTTGAGAACTCTTTAATTACCTTGAAAACAACCAGCTTACCGGTTCCATTCTGGAGGAGCTCGACCTTCTGAATCTCAGCCAATTCTGATTCGTGCCCAAACGATGGAAGTCCGCCAGCCTCCACCGGGAATGGCGATGGCAACGATGGTCATACAGTCGTTCAAGACTGACTTCAAAACATCCACTCCTTCTTCACTCACTAGGGAAAGAGAAAGGATAGATGAGTGCAAATCCTAAAGATCGAAAAATATAGAGTAGAAGTTCCCTGCACGTTGAGGTAGAATCCGTCGTCTTTGGCTACTAAGGACGAGATTGTCGTAGGCTTTTTCTTCTATTGAATATTTCACCAGGCTCTGAACCATAGAAAGAATAAGAAAAAAGGGTTGTCTGGAGGTGCAATTGCCGACATTGTGATTGGATCTGTGCTTTTGAAGGGTGGGAGGAGGGTTTAAGCATTTTTAATTTTTATAACTGGCAGGAAATTCATTCAATTAGTGAAGAGTGTGGGAGGAGGGTTTGAAGTTTTGATTCATGTCTCCACACTTTCATAAATTTCAATTCTAACATTGAGAATGGAGATGAGGCCGGCACTATTTGGGGCTTGTTGAACCCTCAACTTTTAACATTGAGAGTAAAACCCTTCAACTTAATAAGGGTATTTTAGTCTTTTCAATGATTTTCATCCAACATAACGAACAAAAATGACTCAAGTGACCTTATTGAATGTCAAAGCCAAGTAAAGTGATTAAATTGAGGAAAAAAAATAGAGTGAACTTAATGACTTTTGGCCGAAAGTAAGGTGATCAAATTGAGATTTAAACCAAATAACAATTATTTAAAAACTTTATTTTGAAACTGGCGGGAGTAAAATAAAATGAGGAGCCGATAAAGATCGGCCAATAATGCAAAGTTATCAAGCTATACGGAATCAACAATGGCTGCGTACGTAGCAAGCTGTTAATCCCCTAACTTAATACTGCCACGCGAATTATAGTCTCACGAACTACGTCCTACGTGTCATGAAAAGCCAGGTGTCGAAACGTGAACAAATTAATTTTTTTCCGCCAAAAAATGGGAAACATAAACTTGGTTGTCAAAGGTGAGAGAGATACCACAACAACAGGGGAGAGAAGCCAAGATGAGCCAAGAATAACCACAACGGAGTAAAACGATCGGAGAGGCGCTTGAAGATGCGACTAAAGCTATAGACTACAGCCCAGTGGATCAGTGTGATGCGGCTGCAATTGAGGCCGCAGAGAAGAGAGCCACCAGTGATGTCGTCGTGAACCCCGGAGGACTAGCTGCTACTGCTCAAGCTGCCGCTACATTCAACGCCGAGTGTACTAAGAACGACCACAAAATCAAACTACGCGATATTCTCTCGGTCAGTTATTACTTATTATACTTCATTCGGACTCGGCAAGGAATCTTTACTTTCATTTTAATATTTTTCATTTAAAGAAGAGTTCATTTTAAAAAATTAAGGGATAAAAAAATTATTTTATTACTAATAAACTATTAAAACTGTTAATTTTTAAAAAGTTTGACTTAAATTTTTTTTTGCCTGGAACGAAAGGGGAATGTACATAAATTATAAAACATGTAATTTAAAATATTTTGTAAGTATTATGAATTAGCTATTAAAACTGTTATTTTATTTTTAAAAAGTTTTGAAATAAGAAAAAAGTAAATTTTTTTTGCGTTAAACTGTATTTGAAAAACAGGGATTTGCTCTTTTGATGTAATACATAAATTATAAAACATGTAAATAGGATTTGAAGGAGTATTTTATTAGGTTGAGGTGTAAACCGAAAATTTTGTAAGTATTATGAATTAGCCGAAATGATTTTATGATTTTGAAATAAGTTGGGTGCATTTTAGGATTGAGTGGATATTTTGGGATTGATTGGATACTTTCGCCTTGTTTTTATAATTAATTATCAAAATTCTGCTGCTTTACAGATTACATGCACATTCAAACATGATTGTAATTACTCCCTCCGTTTTTAAATTATTGTTCTTTTCACCCGACAATCAAAAATATTAATTAACCATATAAATATTAGTGTAATGTTTGATTTTCTTTGATGTCGTTGTGTATTTTGGGATGATGATTGGAATTAAAAATAGATAGTAAAAATAAAGATAAAGTGTGGAAAAGTATTACTTTCGCCTTGTTTTTATAATTAATTATCAAAATTCTGCTGCTTTACAGATTACATGCACATTCAAACATGATTGTAATTACTCCCTCCGTTTTTAAATTATTGTTCTTTTCACCCGACACATCATTTAAAAAATAAAAAATGTAATTAACCATATAAATATTAGTGTAATGTTTGATTTTCTTTGATGTCGTTGTGTATGTGATCATAATTAAAAATAGATATAAAAAATAAAGATAAAGTGTGGAAAAGTATTTTTCTAAACAGAATTTGTTAAGCCGTAATGTATGGATATATGAGGGTAGTATGGATATCGGGAAGGATGCGAGTTCGAAGCTGGCAGCGGACATGTAAGATGGTGAGGAAGGAGGATGCGGAGGAGGTGATAAACGCAGATCGGCTAAGATGGCGAAACCCGGTGGGGTGGCAGTGGCTGTGAGCCTGTGACTGTCGCTGTGTTAAGTTCAATGAGGAGGCCTACAGATACTTGGGAGCTAATCGATTATCGATTCATAAGCCCTGGCTACCTTGCACAACAGCTTCCAGTGGCTGTGTAGAATTGATGTAGGACAAGATTGGATTAGTTTTAATTTTAAGATTGAGTATTTTTATTTTATTGTAATTTTCGTATTTAATTTTAATAGGGTAATATTTTTATGTTTAGAAGTAGATTTAGGTATATAAGTGATGAATTTAAGTCCTATTAGGTTACCATATATGTTAGGCTACTTTTTAGGAGATTTTAACTTGTTTTCCAAGCATTATTAGTCCTATAAAAATAGGCTTGATTGTAATTCCGAATTTGAGTTGATATTTTTAATAAAATTAGAGTTTTCTCTTTTATCTGGTGGATTCCAGTTATCTCTTCCTAGTGGATTCTAGGTTGGTTAAGGTTTGACGTGTTTCAACCTTATTTTCAAGGGTTTCTCGTGGTAAGAGCCCTTATTGTTATTTCCGCTGCGTCAAGAATCAACCACGCTAGTTAACGTTGTTGAATGAGTATGATACTCCGGTAGTTAGTATGGTTTGTTTGTGTGTGTGTGTGTGTGTGTGTGTAATTTGCCTTAATCCCAAATTGTCATGACAATGCTAGCTTGTAAAATTATTGTCATGTATTTAAATTTTTTTTTCAAAGATGTTTTTTGAATATAATTTAATTTTTTTTCAAAATTATTAATCTCCTATTTTAAGTACTTTTTTAGGTCTAATTTGTAGTATTTTAAAGGTATTAATTACGTATTACATGTTTCGTGATTGTGTAAAAAAATATAAAAATATACATCAAATGAATCCATTCTAAAAACATTTTGTATATATAAACAAAAAAAATTAAGCATGACTAATTTGGAAGGGACAGAGTATTTGTTTCTTTTATATTGAAATCAAAACAATCATCATTTATCTTGTTTCGCGTTGTACTTTTTCCTTTTTTTTTCATTCGAAAAAATTATATTTCCTCGCGCGTATGTAGAAAAAACAAATGCTTTGTACACAAATATTTCCTTCAGCAAAGAGTCCATCATTATATTTTGATATGCTTCACATTAAAAGTTCAATTAATTAAAAAAACTATGCCTACAATTGTTATAATATTTCATATTTATAATCTACTTGTGTTATAAGCATACTGCTTGTATTTTAAATATTTTTATAATTATGAGTAACTAGTTTTTTACTAATGCGTTAAACACACAGATATATATCTTTTGTAATTAAATTATATTCAAACAAATTAAAAACAACAATAAAGGCTATATGCAGATGATTTTTAACTGCTAATATTGGGTGGATTTAAGATAGACTTCATCATTTATATTGTATGTATTATCCAGGTTTCAAAATTAAATATTTAAATGCTTAATACAATTTGTAATATAAGTACATTAAAAAATAAGATGTTTAAATTCTATATGTTCAAGTAAAGGGTGAGCTTTTTTGTGTGAGTGGTGGTGGTGGGCTAGGTAGGATATTCTTGGAATATTATTAAAGTATGCTTGAAATATTCTTTATAGTGTAACATTTAAACCATATGGTTGGAAATATTTGGTGTAAAACTTGCACTATTTTAGGTACGATGTAATTTTTGTATCAAACAATTGGAGATGATATAATTAAGCAGAGCACGGAACGGACAAGAGAACAAAAGCAATGACCAAAGTCACACGGTGCTCGTGCAGGAGGGTGGGGGAGGGGGGAAGAGAGGAGCGTGAAACCAACTCATTTTAGTAGTTGTTGAAAGAAAGAGAGATTGTCTAAATATACATATTATCCCGAATATATAAATTAAAACAATAAAATGCCAACGGTTATTTTATTTTTATTAATGCTTTTTAGTTATAATTTTATTTGTGTTATTTTTTTAAATTTCTTATTGATTTCAAATATAATATTTTCTACTCGAAAGAAATTTGTTTCTTATTTTGCTCTTGATTTTGGTATTTTATTGTTTTAGTTTTTTTATTTCAATTTAAATTATGGTATATAACTTCTTGAGTTTGATTTGTTGTGTATTAACCTTAAGATCTTTTAATAAATTAAAATATCTACATATTTGTTTAAATACTATTGATTATATGTATTACTATCAAATGTATATATTTTATATAAAAATTAACACATTTAAGTATACTATATTTACCTTCTTCTTCTTTTTTAACTATTATAATTTTAAAAAAAAAACTAAAGCTAAACACAATGTTATTTCACAAGAAGGAAAATGTAAAATGTAAACATATGGATTGATCATGCCAAGATCGATTTAATAGTTGATGTGCAATAACTTGCAAGCAAAAAATAAAAATGAATCATACGAAAAGTTATTTTATGATTTGGTATTGTATCCCTATATATAATTGTAACCCTAACACGTGTACAACGCTGACCATAATAAAATTTTGAAAGTCCGTTGACATAATTTATCTCTTCGATCTCTTTCAATTGATCTACTCTGTAATTGTTTGCAAATTACTTCCGCTGCACAACACAACTGATTAGGCCAGATTTGCTTTTCTCCTTTGACTATGGTTGCTTTCAAATGAAAAGAGAGTAAAACAATTAGTAAGCTACTGCAGACTGGTGTGATATTGAAGGCAAGGGTGGACATTAGTTTAGACTGGTTTAGATAAAGGCATCAAATAAAGGTGGGAAAATGACTAGTAAAGTGGATGGGCAAATATATCATCATAAATTCTCTCTGTTGATTTGATTAGGGGTGGTAAAATGAGTGTTATGGATAAATAGATAATATGTCATTATCCATGGATAATGGATAATAGGTCATTATCCATGGATAACCATGGATAATGGCATATTATCCATTTATCCATAACACTCATTTTACCACCTATACTATTGATCTATGTTAACAGTGCCGTTAGAAAATTGGATGACAAGTTAACAAGAGGGACCCATGAATACCATGTCAGTTACATTTTAGATATTGAATTAAAGATCTTTGGTTAAATTGGATACCCCTAATTTGTCATATGATCAATTTGATATTTTTCCCTTTTCTAGAAGGGGGTGGGGAAGTTCTAAAATTCCAAAGGGTGTGTTTTGCATGCGAGTTTTAAGGTTGATTTTTGTGTTTTTGATTTTGTTTTGTAATGATTAAAGAAAATATAAGAGAGATATAAGAAATTGAAAACCCAAAAAATAAAGCCCAAACAAACTTGCATGTAGAACTCACCAGCCACCATGATCTCTAGTTTTTATTTTTATTTTGAGATGTTTATTTAAAAAGTTTACTTTCAAAAATTAAGGGATAAAAGTGTTATTTTGTTAATAATAAGCTGCTAAAAGTGTCTTTTTTTTTTTAAAGTTAACTTTCAAACGGAGACGATTTACCCGCAATGAATGAAGTAGGAGGGAGTAGTTACATATATGGTGTTGGCCTTCCTAAAGACCACTAAAAGTAACATGTGTAAGGTAATAGGGGTTGTTTTGATTTCTTCTGTAATTTGATGTGGTTGTTTGTTTCTGTATGTATGTATTATATATGTACATGTCTATCCCTTGAAAGATTCTAGTACTCTAGCCTTTAGACATTCATAAGTAGTTATTTTTCTAATAATGTTGATTGGAGTTTCTCTTTTTTCTTTTTTATTCATTATTTTATTTTGTGTTTGGGAAAGAGATGGGTACAATTCTGAATTCGGTTGTCAAAATTGGCATAATTGTACATTTACATTGGTTACTAAGAAGAGAGCATCATGTGCCAAGGGCAAGGCCACTCTATTACAAATCAAAATGGACAAAAGTGATTCCCTAGAGCCATTATCCTTTGTACTAGTCTACCTAGTAGATTGTCTTTTCTTCTTTTCTTTTTCCTTAAAGAACAATGTTAAACTACATAGTTAAGATCATTCATAACTTTAATCATATGTAAGATAAACTTGATACACTAGGTAACACAATTATTTGTCTCAATATTTAGTACCATTTGCAATGCTATAAATAGAACACAAATTAACTTTCAAATAAAATGCTTAATTAAAGCTTCAAGTACATGAACATGATTTAGGCAGTTTTGAAAGTATGTGGCCCGGTTATTTTGTTTATTTTGAAATTCGTGCGCCATTTGGGAGGGAGGGAGGGAGTATTTGAAAGAAACTAATGGATTGATGCAATGGCTTGATCAGTTTTTCTAATATATAGTGATAAATTTCGTAAAGTAAGTCTAATGTAAAATCGTCTTATAAATTTTAATTCTTAATACAGAATTTTACTTTGTTACAATTTAACCGATCAACATACGATGAGTAGAAACAAAAAAATCAATTTTACGACAAATAGTCGTAAGACAATATTTACAGATGCTTTTTGTCTATTTGGCACTTGATCCTCACCAAAGAGAAAAGGAAAAAGTGGCATAAAAGTAGTACTTCCACACGTTCATCTAAAAGCAGTGCACTACCACCTAAAGTTGTCGTGGCTCCAGTAGCTAAAATTATAAGGCATTTGGTAGAACTAGTAAGCATGGTTTGATTGTTGTTTCTTTTTTTTATTTTACTTCTTCAGTTCAATCTCATCAATCAATTATGTTTCCAATTCTCTTTCATTTGATCGAAGAAAGTAACTAATTTCTTCTTGGAAACATCCTTATTACAATCTTACGGAATGTAAAACAGAATAATTAAAAAGAAATAAAATCATTGCTGTTGAGTAGAACTGCTGCCGGTAAGTCTTTTCCTGCTGGTAAGAAATCCATGACTAAGGTGACTGAGGTCTGTGTAAGTGTGAAGGTTCGGTGAACTGAGTAAGTGTCATAAATCTATCATCAAACATGTGATTTTTGTTTGTGGAGATTAGTTTCATTATATAGACTAGAAAAATCAATACGTGCGTACGTCGATCCAAGTCAAAATGAACCTTGATTTGCACCTTATGCAAAGGTGAGAGAGATAGTTCTTTCTATATAAGCTTACCAACACAAGGAAGCCTTTGTATATAAACCCTTCAGGCCTTTCATATTTTTTTAATGTGGGATAACCTACTTTCAATACTTTTAATCTCTTACTTTAAACATCTATAACTTATTCATCTGAATCTGAATTTGACAAATGAATCTAATATTCTTATGTATTCACGGAGAAGAATATAATTCCATAATTATCATATTCATTACATAAATGACTCACAAATAAACTAGTGTCTTAAAGCCCCAATTTATTTAACTTAAAAACACTAATTTTCTAACATTTCTTATACAATCAAAGAAGATCATGGCACGATTAATTGGTCGGATCGGACTAGATCTTAAATGTTTATTACCCCCAAACTATTTTATATTTTTTGCATTTTCCTAAGGTTTCAACCACACCCTAGCTCCATGCACAAGTAGATAAATTATCTTATTTTTATTTTTTTCCACCATGATTGTCATTTAAAAGATCGTAGCTTCATGCTCCATTAATCTGTTGTCTTTAGAGGTGTAAATCGGAATCACCATACCACGGAATCAAACCAAATTAGTCAGTTTGGTTCACTTTTGGTCGGAAACGGTTCGATTTCAGTTTCAAAAATTGGAAAGTCGTCCAGTTTGGTTTGGTTCATAATTTTTGGTATCAAACCAACTTATATATTTTTACTTATTTATTATATGATATATATTATATTACATTTTTTAACTATTTTGAACATTTGGATCAACTTATAACATACTAAACTAAACAAAATCTTGATTTTTGAAAAATTATTATTTCTTCCCTTGTTTGTGTTTATTTTAGAATTTATAATTATTGTTAGTAGGTTATTTCCTAATTTTGATGTTAATTCTAAATTAAAATCTTATTTTTATTGTTATTTTTAATATTGATTAATTTAATTAAAAATAATTTATATAAACCACAAAATCGAACCAAACTAAATAAAACCAAACCGAATGATTCAATTCCAAACATTACTTGATTCGATTCAGTTTAAATTTTTTTAAACCAATAGAAAATGCTTCGATTTATAATTTTAAAATAAACCAAATCAAACCATTTACAACCATCGACCTTCCTCGAGACACAATAGTAGTAGGGTATAGTAGCTTGAATAGTAGAAAAAAATATTTTAAAAAATCTCAATAAAATATGATTAATGAAAAAGGTAATCCCTCCGATCAAGAAAAATCTTCAATATCATAATGGGCCCTAAGGCTTAATACTCCCTAGATTTTGTGTTTCGGATAAAGACTCTCTCTTTAATTTTTTTTAAAAAAATACTAATATTTTTAATAACTTATTAGTAATAATATAATATTTATATATTTTAGTTAAATTTTAAAAGTAAACTTTTTAAGTAAATATATCAAAATAGATCGTGGATTTTTTGTCCGAAAGGTGGGAATTGTTCTACCTATTTCCAAATTGAAACACGCATATATGTAACCTCAGCCATCACCCTTCCTCATTCTTGTCCATTATCCATCCTATTTGCACTCATTTTATACCATTGTCAAAACCTCAACAGACAACAATCATATATACTTCTCTCTCTCTCTCAAGCAAGCAAATGTCTAGCATTCTTTGGAAGAATTTTTTCCTTTGCTTCTCAAATTTCAAATGTACCACTCTACTACAAACTTCACCCTCAAAAGAAGATTCATCATCATCATCTCTCTCCACCACAACATCAACACTAATCAAGAACTTCAATTCTCTCTATGACTCCGCCATCTCCAAATCTCTATCCTCCTCCACTGACAACTTCTTCTCTTCCTCCGAAGACTCCGACACCGACTACTCTAGTCCTCCTGATTTCGCCACAGTCTTTGCCTCCCAACGCTTCTTTTTCTCCTCCCCTGGACACTCCAACTCCATCTTCCACTCCCCGGAATCACCTCAGGAGTCTACCACACCAATCACCGGTGGCGGCATCCCCATTCAGACATACTCGCCGGACCCATATTTGGATTTTCGAAGATCAATGCAGGAGATGGTAGAAGCACGCAATCTAATAAATGTAGCTGATGATTGGGATTTCTTGCATGAGCTTCTCTTGTGTTACCTAACCCTAAACCCTAAACACGCCCACAAGTTCATTCTCGATGCTTTCTCCGACCTTCTCATTTCCCTCTTATCATCAACAAGTCGCCAGAAAATTGATCACCGCCACCATCATGCTACTCCACAACAGCTGCCTTAATTATTACGGAGTATTTTTTTCTTTTTGGGTTCTCCGGCCATGACATTGTTTTGTCTTTGGATGACAAAGAAATGTTTCTTCTATGAAGAAAAAAGTTAAAAATTAGTATAATCTATTCTAGATTAGCAACCCAAGGAAAGCGTGGGATGTAACTTTTCTAACGTATTAGGTCGTGTATAAAATTAGTACTATTTTAGTACTGTTAAAGAGTGTTTTTCTTGTTCAACTTTCTCGGGAAATGTTTACTGTTTAATGTTCTTATCAAAAATATTTTTATGAATTCATGATTGAATTATTACTTAAAAGGAAAATGGTCTTTAAATGAATTTGGCCAATTATAGAGACAAAATGACAGCCAATATTTACTTGTCCTCATGTTGTCAAAATTTAATGTGGTCCAAATTAAAAGGGAAAGATTTAACAATTTTGGGAGTTATGCGCAGACAATCTCGAGGGAGATATAAGCACCGGCGGACCAATGCCCACTAAATCTCATTCTTTTATAGTTTAATTCATCAACACATGATAGATGATTTTTGTTATACAAAAAAATAAATTTATAAGACCATCTTACCTAAGATTTTACCTAAAAGACCATCTTACCTAAGATTTTACCTAAAAGACCCTGCTCAACTAATTTTTCTTCTTTTTTTACCTTACAATATAACGTGTTTATGGAGATACTCCGCTTAACGTATGAAAATACATAAAAACAATTGTAATTTTTAATTTTTAAAATTTTAACCCTGCTGAAAATTATTTCTATACGCCACTTATGTTCCTGTAAATGTAATACTCCTTTATCCCTAAATTATCATTCTTTTTTTTCGTTTGTCTTAAAATAATTATTTAGTTTGAAACTTATTTTTTAAGAACATTATTTTTGTTATTTTATTCTATTTTTTCACTTTATTTTAATTATAGATCACATATATATATATGAGATTTACACATTAAATTAATATAAATAATCAAGTTAATTATTTTTTTTAATATATACATAAGATTAACCAGATAATAATTTAGAGATTTATTGATAACTTTTGCCTTTTGGCATGTCCCATCGATCAGTGGTCTCCAAAATTTGGCAAAAACTAGTTTGATGTGGCCACATCAAAAATTGTCACGTGAAATTGGCCCATAATTACTGACAAGTCCTTGTTCATTGTCATTTTATGGTTTTATAATTTGATGAGATAAAATTGTCCGCTTCAATTAAAAGAGTTCGCCTTGTCTCTAAGGGGTGGTCCAGTAGTAGACATGGGGCTTGTGAGGTTTCAGTTTCGATCCCTTCCATGCCAAAAAAAAAAGTCCGCCTCTTTGCACCTTTTTAAAATTTTTTTTTTAATGTATATATATATATAGATTTAAAGACGAGACTTATATTTTATAAAACCTCTGACACTCTTCAGCACACGTGTAGTGAACGTGGGTGCACGACAAAATTACTTTCGCACATTGTAATAGTAACCAAACCAAAAAAATCTACTATGAACGGATAGTTGGGGAGTTGGTTTCCCAAGTTTTAGATTTTATTGTTGTCCTACTTTTCTTTTCAAATGAATAAAATACAAAGAATCGGATTTTTTTTTTTTCGTTTTACCTTTTACTTCAATTTTTTCTTGTTTTAATTGGTTTGACTCAATATCGCATACTCCATCAGTTCTTAAGAAAGTGTCACTTGGCATATAAATTAAGAAAAATCGATTGACGGTATTATACATAGATACATAAATAACCATTGGTTGGTAATATATTTTTCTTTGAAACTCATCATTAATGTTGTAAGAAAAGTAATTAAGGTTAAAATGACAAAACTAATTTGTTTTAAAGGAGAAATTATGAAATTTATTTAATTATTTACTTTTTTTTTTGTAAAGAACAAAGAAAGAGGAAAAGTATGCTTTTTTTTTTCAAAAGAAGAACCGATCGATGGAGTATTTAAGCCCTTTCAACACGAGTTGTTGAGCATATAAACGTTAACAACTAAATTAAGTCATTCTTAAAACGAATATCTAATTAAATGTAAGATTTTTGGTTTTTTTTTTCTCGATGCAGGTGAATAATCTTAACCGTGTCGAAGAGTGATTAGATTATTTTAGGTTTGTTTATCCATATTTGACAAACTTTTTAACCACTAATAAAGACACAATTAATAAAGTAATGACTTTGATTCAGAGCTCAAAAACCTAATATTGCTCCGACACTACAAATCCATCTGCTCCAGCTAGTCGTGTCTGTCTAAACAAACTCTAACCATGTTTTATTACTAACACATTAAAGCCTTCAGGGAGACAAACAATGAGGATCCAAGAAACATATCAATAATTAAGTATTCATCAAAGTCAGTTGGTTTAGGTAAGATTGTAATCTAGCTACCTGTCCTTTTCAGGTGAAATAATTTTGACAAAAAATATGGATATAATTTAAAGGATAAAGCAGTAATTAATATATTTGCAACTAATTTTTTTCCCGCAAATTATTGGACAGGTCTTTACATTTTATTTCGATGTTTTTATTGTTTTTTACCGACAACGTGAGAATTAATGGATCAAATCTAAGACGCACACTTTCTGAGAGCTACTGGGCAAACCCCTTGAGATTATAATATCAATAGGTTGTCAAAATGAAGGATTTTATATCATCATCAAATATATATTACGTTTATTCATAAATTATTATCATGTTTGACGGAGTACATAAATTAAAAAAAGTAACTTCATTATTAAATTTGGTATAATATGGACTAAATATATATTTCACGACTTGCTTCGGTGTGCTGTAGCGTTTTTTGTGTGGTACTGGTATTGTAGCGTTTGTGTGTATGTTAATTGTGGGTGTATGTTAATTGTGTGTGTATTTTTACTCTGTGTGTGCGAGAGAGGGAGAGAGAGAGAAGAGAGAGAAAGGTGAGTTTCTTTTTTTTAGAGAGAGAAAGAAATGATATTCAGGAAAGAATTGAAGTCTAGGATTAGGGGGGATTTTGTCCAAAAATATCTCTATCATTTGCAACATAATCGTGCTTTGATAATATGTGTAATTTTTGATATATATATAAATATATATATATATATATATATATATGGTTAGTTATAATTTTTGATAATTTTTTGTAGAAGGAAATTATTTTTTTTGTAATTTTTGTATTTATTTGATAAGTGAATATTATTATTAATTAGTAAATGGCGATCCCTTCATTCCTTTTCATGTCAATTCAAAAATATATCTATTATTAAATGGACATTCTTTGTCATATTTAGTCATTTATATTTTACGCTTGATTTGCCACTCTAATTTTTATATCATCATCATAAAATATATATTAAGTTTATTCATAAATTATTATCATGCTTGAGGAGTACATAGATTTAAAAAAATTAACTTCATTATTAAATTTGGTATAATATGTATTATACAGTAGTATTTTATTTTTAGATATTTCACTAAAAGTGTCTAATTTAAAAAACTACGACATAAAAATGTCATTTTATTAACAATGTGCTAATAAAAGTGTTATTTTAAAAAAAAACATTTCACACCTAATACCACACCTAATTTTAATATATTCCTTAATACCACACCGAATTGTAATACTTTTTATTTTAATCATTGAATGACCTAATATTTTTACATAGATATCAAAATTTGGTTTTGATCTTTACCATTGAACTTGCCCTAAATTGGATTTTGCATGTACTAGACTCCAACATTAACCATTTTGTTTGTGCCAAACTTTTAGGAAAGTGAGCTAACAAATGGGACAAACTTGACCATTATGTTGTGTTTTACGTACGGTGCCACTTGATTAGTTTAACTCATCACAACGGCCAATGTTTATGTTTACTTTTCGAATATTCTTATTGATCAACGTTAACAAATCTCGATTGCTATAAATAATGGAGTATATAGAGATATGAAATGCACGGGTCGTTACACATAACTATAAGCAATTTAAACCAATCCATAAGTGGTCAAAAACGATTGATGTCATATAAGACGATCTTACGGATCTTAATTCGTAAGACGGAATCTCACTCTCTTACATCTCAACCTACTAACACGATAGATCAGATAAAGATGATTCGTTTTATAAAAAATATCCGTAAGTCCGCTGACCTAAATTTTTGCCAAAAACATAAACATAAATGTAAGCAATTAATTAGACCGATCATTCTTATTAGGTTGAGTGTTGGAAATTGGTTTGTATAAAAACTGGCCTTGACGAATCTTTAGACCAATTTTTCAGTAAGGTTTCATTTGATGAAAATGTAAGTAGGAAATTAGAATCTATGATTCGAGTAGATAAAGTTAGTGTAGTTACTTTTTCAAAATCGATCAATTTTTGGTGAATGAGAACTACACCCTAAAAAGTAAGCAACTTAACATTATAATTTAAAGTGCAATGAGAATATAGAATTTCCATATCCCACATAGGAAAAAATAAGATGGGAAAAGAGCACCTTATCAAGAGGTTCAATGAGTAATCATGTATATCTTTCTATATAGTGCAACCTAGTGGTATTATATGTGTTAGCTTAGGTTAAACGAAGTGGCTACGACCAGGTTTAGTTCTCTCCGATTCACCTCTTTAGTCTATAAGAAAGTTTTAAATATGGTAATTAAGTCTTCTGTAAGATCGTTTTATGGATTTTTATTCATAAAACGGAGAGAACATAGCTCAACTCACCAATATACAGTGAGTCGGATAAAGAGAATCCATCTTATAAAAAATATTCGTAATACCATCTTACCCAAGTTTTTAATAAAATAAAAATAGATCGAGTTTCGTGCATCGAAGAGTCATATCTTTTGCTAACCTCAACGAAAAATAGTTTGAAACAGACTGCACAAGAAGAAAAATGGTGACAGAAAATCACTATTGTTGCAAGTTTGTCAAAGCTGTTTGCTAACAGACATTTTGCTAGAATATCTCTGAAGGTCTTTGCACTTTCTTGTCTACTTGTAACTTTCATTATTGCAAAATGTCACTGTGTGGCTGTGTGTAGGTGGGTGTTACGTTTTATGTGTACTTATTCAAATTATTTTTACTACACTTATCCAAAGTGTTTGGGTTTTGTTTTGAATATGTCAGACTGTCATTCCTAAATGCAGAGTATTGATATGCATGTAAATGATATACATTTTGAGACATACTCTGTTCACCTGTGACCTTATAACTATTGAATGGAATTATCAATTATTGTTGTACTATGTTCACGAAAAAATAACCATTGTTTTAGTGTTTAACTAGTTATACATCCGTGCGTTAAACGTACAGATGAAAAAAAATTAAATAATATTCAAGTAAAATGAAGAAGCAAATTAACGCCAAAAAAAATTAAGAAAAGTAATGTTGGCCTATCAATGGATCAGATTCGGATCGGATCGGCCAAATCCATTATCCGATTTGTTAAGAAATTATCGGACTTGGATTGGATCAAATTATCTTTCGGATATTCAAAAGCTCGAACCATATCCTAAATTTTCGGATTCAGATCGGATTTGGATTTTATTTGCTCCTAATTAAAATACCGAATAAAATTAATATTGAGGTATTTTTATTTAATCAAAGGTTGAATAAAATGAAAAATTCATATTTTTAGCTCACGTAAACATTAATAACAATGTTAGTAAAATCTTAGACTTCGTCGAAAATTTTATATTTAGTAGAATTAGTAATGATTAATTACTAAACACTCAACATTAGTAACTTTTATATGTATAATATTAATATATGTTTTATATCGGATCGGATCGGGTTGTTAACGGATTAGAAGACCTTAATCCATATCGATTTGTTAAGCTTTCGAATTTTCAGATTATGATCGAAATCGAGTAATCCGATTTAAAAACTAAATCCATATCCTAAAAATAGCATAATTTATATAAAATTATTAAATTAAATAAACAAATACCAAAAAATCATCCAGTCATACCATTATTTTCATATGGACTAAATAATTCAAAAAGACTTTAATAGATCTCGTTCAAAAGACTTCAACAAAATTATTCAAGACACAATATTATTTTCCTATAACCATTTCCAAAACAAAAAAAAAAAAACTCACTCCTTTGAAGGCCTACTATATATGAAACTCGGCCCATTAAAATCTTACATCTGCCATTTATCTCAATGTCATGTAAGTTGTCCCTTTCAACCTATTAATACTCACTAAAGCAAATAATCGTCCGTCAGTTTAAGAAAAAGTAATTGACTTGATTATTTATATTGGTTTAATGTGTAGTTTCCTTTAATGCCCATGTATATGTGGCCCATAATTAAAGTAGAGTGAAAAAGTAAGGGTAAAGTGGTAAAAGTGATGTTCTAAAAAGGTAAGTTTCAAAGTGGACAATTATTTTGGGACGGACGAAAAAGGAAAGGAGGACGATAATTTAGGGACGGAGGGAGTATAAGACAAAAACTTAGAAAATATGGTATTACGTGTATTTTACGTAAGACGGATCTCCTTGACCCGACTCACCGTATGTTTGTGGGTTGTATTATGAGAGAGTGTGGCTCCGTCTTTCGAATTAAGATCCATAAGACGATTTTATTAATATAAGCAATACATGTCACCTCAACACCTAATCAAATTCAACATCCGTCATCTAAAAATTACAAATCTTCATTTAGAATCCTTCACTTGACGTCTATTTTTTCACTTCAAAATTTCATCCACCTAACATTCGGTAAGAAATCCTAATGATCTCTCTCCGCAGATTATTCAAATCCTTTTAATTTTTCATGGAACTGAAAATTGAGTCTATCATTTTGTTTTACCTTCTATTTTGTTGTACAACTTTTAAAGTTTTTTTGAAGAAAAAAAATACAAATCTAATAATTTGAGACTTCAATTTATAAAATAAAGTCAAGTATTTAGTAAAAACATTGTTTAATGATAAATATTTTATTTTACTGTCTGAGATCTGTTATATTCTAGTTTTTTAAATATATTTCTCAAAATTATTTTGAAAAGAATGCAGAGCTGAAATTTTGAGATTTGAATTAATCTAAACTGATAGATTTATCAGTTACATTTCTTAATTTTTTTATTTAACCATTCGTCATGCTTAGCAAAAATATATAATTTTATAGTTCGACTATGTCAACTACTTTGTTGTTTATTTCAGCTGGGACCTTGCAACTCTAACTTTGAGAATCCAATCGGATCTTTGTTTGTGGATGTCTCTTAGGATTGATGGTATAAAATTCATAATAGTTGAAGTAATTAAAAAGTTTGGGTTCAAAATGTCTTAAACTTATTACGTGATCGATTTTTTTTTAACTTTGTAGAAGATTGGTTGTATTAGAGAATAAATAATTGTAATTATTATTTAGTGGTTACTACCGTATATAGTTCATTAGTCATTACTCTAATCTTTGTGTAACTCTAATTTGTATCTCACTATAAATATGTGATTCAATCAATGAAATCATTATGTCGTTATTCTATCAATTGTAAATTTCTAACATTATTTATTCTCTTATAGGTTGAACATCCGTAATGAACATTCATAAACTTTATATAAATGTGATGAAAAATAAAAGCGTCCAGCATGATATTGTGAATTATGTTGAGAATACTAACAGTTTGAATGTATTCAAAGTTCCTAGAAATGTATAATTATATTCAAATCAACTTATCTTATAATATTAAATGTTTAGTTTAAACTAAAGAAAAAAATAACAAAACAAAGTGTTTCAACTTCCAATGTTCTCATTTATAAAAATCAGTTTTAAGCGAAAAAATCACGTTTGTTGTTATTATTATCATTATTATTATTATTATTGTTATTATTGTTATTATTATTGTTATTGTTATTATTATTATTATTATTATTATTATTATTATTATTATTATTATTATTATTATTATTATTGTTATTATTATTATTGTTATTGTTATTGTTTATTATTGTTATTATTATTGTTATTATTATTGTTATTATTATTATTATTATTGTTTTTTTTTATTATTATTATTATTATTATTATTATTATTATTATTATTATTATTATTATTATTATTATTGTTATTATTATTATTATTATTATTGTTATTATTGTTATTATTATTATTATTGTTATTGTTATTTTTATTGTTATTATTGTTATTATTATTATTATTGTTATTGTTATTTTTATTATTATTATTATTATTATTATTATTATTATTATTATTATTATTATTATTATTATTATTGTTATTGTTATTGTTATTGTTATTGTTATTATTATTATTATTGTTATTGTTATTGTTATTGTTATTGTTATTGTTATTGTTATTGTTATTGTTATTGTTATTGTTATTGTTATTGTTATTATTATTATTATTGTTATTGTTATTGTTATTATTATTATTATTATTATTATTATTATTATTATTATTGTTATTATTATTATTGTTATTATTGTTGTTGTTGTTGTTGTTGTTGTTGTTGTTGTTGTTGTTGTTGTTGTTGTTGTTGTTGTTGTTGTTGTTGTTATTGTTATTGTTGTTGTTGTTGTTGTTGTTGTTATTGTTATTGTTATTGTTATTGTTATTATTATTGTTATTGTTATTGTTATTGTTATTGTTGTTGTTGTTATTATTATTGTTATTATTATTGTTATTGTTATTGTTATTGTTGTTGTTGTTGTTGTTATTATTGTTATTATTGTTGTTGTTGTTGTTGTTGTTGTTGTTGTTGTTGTTGTTGTTGTTGTTGTTGTTGTTGTTGTTGTTGTTGTTGTTGTTGTTGTTGTTGTTGTTGTTGTTATTATTGTTATTGTTATTGTTGTTGTTGTTGTTGTTGTTGTTGTTGTTGTTGTTGTTGTTGTTGTTGTTGTTGTTGTTGTTATTGTTGTTGTTTTTGTTGTTGTTGTTGTTGTTGTTATTGTTATTGTTGTTGTTATTGTTATTGTTCTTGTTCTTGTTCTTGTTATTGTTGTTGTTGTTGTTGTTGTTATTGTTATTGTTATTGTTGTTATTGTTTTTATTGTTGTTGTTGTTGTTGTTGTTGTTGTTATTGTTATTGTTATTGTTATTGTTATTGTTATTGTTATTGTTATTATTATTATTATTATTATTATTATTATTATATATTTGTATAATTAATTTCTCGACCTAATCAATGTCGTCTCTCGACTAAGTGTACATGGACTCGGTCTATCGGTCACCGGTCATGGTTCACCGGTGAGATTTATGTTCGTGTACCACCCTAATAATCATGTTGAATCTTACTCTCATCAAACTACTAATATAATCAAGAATACTGGTGATCACGCCACAATGATGGGGTGACTGGCGGCGATCACGTAATGAGCCGGAGGCGGCGTGTCCATTCTTTGAAAGTCACGTCGGTGTATGTGGTGCAGGTGGTACCAATTTTGCTAGGATATACAGGCTTGATGGTTGATCTTGGTTGATGAATGCACGAAAGGAAGACTACTAGTTAAGTCTTTGGGGTTTCAGTACTTGACCTGACCCTCGGTGTGAGAGTCAGTAACAGGATAATATGTGGTGTGCCGGAGCTAGGCGTTCCCTTTAGCTTCCGGTGAGTGTTTTGAGAGTAACCTCTTTATGTATCTCTTTACGTTACCAGCAGTATAGTAAGTTTTAGATCTTAAGTAAATCTTACCTTTCTTGAAGGGAAAGGTTTCCTTTTATAGTAGCTTAGATTTGGGGTCATGATTGGTATGAGGGTCCCTGATGGTGGGACTTGTTCCCTGGTCGGTTTGCTGGCAGTTCCTGAGTGGTCATCAGGTTGCGTGTGATATGCCAATTGTAGGCGGTTCAATGAGCCGATAAGATATAGCGGCTTGCATGGCTTGCAAACTAGTGTGGAGGGCACACAGATACTATGTACGAGGTATGGCTTTGTCTTGTCGGGGAGAGTTGTCGACCGAGCATAGGGGTCTTCGCTCTTATGGTCGGATGTTTATTCATGATCGCCGATGGTGCTCGGAAGGTCGGTGGTCGCCGGTATTTGATCGGCTGGTTAATGGTCGTCGATGATGATTAACTAGTGGATGGTCCTCGGCATTTGGTGGGACCGGCCCAAGCCTGGCTGGAATCCATGTGGTCGTTCCACGTAAGGGGACCCAGGTCGGGTCCCTTCAATAGCCCCCGAGTTTCCAAGTGCGAGGATTCATCCTTAGCTTGGAAAGTATAGTCAAATTTTATGCTCGCTGTGCCTCCTCGGTTTTGCGTTTATGGTCGCTTTCTCGATATGCTCGATTGGATGGTCGTTTTGTCGTTGTCGATCACTGTAGTGCCGAGGATGCATGAAGGAGTAATTAGTGGAATTTTCCTAGGAAATTGATCTGCCGTATGCATTAAATGCGCGGTTTTCGAGGGGTCGTAAACAATCATTCATAATTACTTTTCATAAAATGTGGCCGGCGTCGATTATCGGCGTCGTCGGTTCACGGATCATTCGTGAAGCGATTGCTTGCCATCGATCGTGAATGGTTTGGGTCGGATCCGCGTGTTTTTGGTCGAGATCGACCAGGCGTGATCGGGTTGATATATAAGCACGAATTTTCCCGGTTTTTTTCACTTCACTCTTCTTTCACACTTTTCTCCAGTTTCTTCAAGTTATAAAACGGGCGAAAAAATTCCTCCTCTACCTTTCCCATTTCTGACATTTCTAGCCGTTCCCTTGCTCTAAAATCCTAGTTCCCAGGTTCGCCATCTTTTCCTCTTCCTTTTGATACCAATTTCGTATTGGGTTTTGAGTGCATTTTGAGTGTTTTCCGTTTTGCACTTTTTTTTTCGGTGACCTCTGTATTTTACTGTACGCCGAACTCGTTTTCAATATCTGCCAATTTTCCTGATCCTCGCTCAACTTCTTGTTTTTTGCTCGCTCCTGATCTTAATCCTTTTCCCAGGTACTCGTTCTTTTCCCTTCACTTTTACTCGCTTTTTCGATCTGTTAGGGTTAGGGTTGGTTTTATGAACCCTATTTACGCCTCTCAGCGTTTGCAAGCGAAACTTCTTCCTCGTCTCGCTAAGCTCTTATTTGCGCTTTCAACGAAGTATGAGGACAAAGCATGTCGGCCGGAACAGGCGTATGCTCGATCTGGCGACCAAAAGATTATACTCGCATGGCTTAGGCGGTGCCCGGTATTGTGGTGAGCCAAGCCGAGCGCGAATAGCGCGGATGTGTGGCCAATGGGGTTCTGCGCATGGAGGGTTGCGATCTCTGCGATGAAAGTATGCCCTCGAAGATATTCCGTTGGGCGCCCTATCTTTTATGCTGGACACGACAGAGAGCCCTCCGATACCTTTTTAATCGCCAAGGCGTACTAGGCGAAATAGGCAGGGCGTAGTTGAGGCGAGCAGGGGCTTGGCTGAAAAGGGGAGAGCTCCGGTTCAACCCAATTTCTTTGCCCCAATTGAAGTAGAGGCGACGATGCTCTGCTCGCGAGATCTTGAAGGAATGGAGGAGCAATGTATATCTGGAGTGTAGGCAGGTTGGGGCAGCGGTACAATCATAGTCGGAAAAGATTCCGAGGATCGGCCCCCCATAATTCAGTTGGTATGGACGACTTGAGAGCTAGGACATATAGGGTAGGTTTCTATATTTCTTTCTTTGAAGCCGGCCTCAAGCGCCTCGACCTCTCTGCATGAGACTTGGAGAAGCGGGAGCGGTGCTCACCCTCTCGACCTTTCCTTAAATCTTGTTTGGTACCTGATTTCCTTTGCTGCTTGTGTTCGGATGCTCGGGTTTGAGCCGACTCTTCCCATTTTCAAGACTTATTTTGCGGTGACCAAGTCTTTGAAGCGTCTCCAATGCAAACACCATAATCGAGGATAAACACATTGTTCGCCCAGCCTCCACAGGGAAAAGCGAGGGCATTGGGGCGAGCCTTTTTGGTGGAGAGCAGATATGGGTGGTATTTCCCGGTACCTCACCTTTCTGTCACGGAGATCAAGTCACTTTCCCCGGTTGAGACTTTGGATGAGTATGAGGAATCTGCTCGAAAAGCTATCGAGGATTTTCTCGGGTGAGGAGAGGACGGGGCTGCGCCCGAAGTATTTAATTGGAGTTATATTAGTGAGGATGAGCCCGCTTTTTGAGGATGGTCGAATGACGACCAAGTTTTGAGGGGTTGTTAGATGAGTCCCCGATACACAGGATGGTCGTGCCGGGGTAATAAGTTTCGTTTGGGCGCCTCGGTGCAAAGACAATACATTCAACCTTGAAGGCTGTAGAAGTATATACCATTGCTTTATTGCTTTTTATTGAGCTTTGTTTTCTGATTTTTCCTTTGATCAATTTTGTGTTCGTTCTAACTTACTCCTTCACTTGTCTCAGATATGCTCGACATAGAGCGAACTTACGAGCAAATCGGCCGAGGCGAGATCGAGGTGACTCGTCGACAAATTAAAGGATCTGGCCCGGACCCCAAAAAGGCCTATCCATGCAAACGGCGAGGGGTTGGGTCTTGGCGGCTCCTTCCACAGCGGCTCCTCACAGAGCTCAACTAGGGTTAATCCCGGGAAAAGTAAACCCCGAAGCTGACCAAGAAAATTCCCGAGCCGCAGTTCATGCTCATGCAGCCACTCCGCTTTGAGAGTGTTCCGCCTCCCCGAAAAGCGGCGGTTAATAGTGGATGCTTTCGGAGAAAAACAAAGCGTGGAAGAATGCGCCCGTCCCCATGGAAAAAATTGAAGGGTAAGGCGTGTGCTCATCGACCGGCGAGGAGCGATCCCACGTGGCTGGGATGACTTTGTGGGCAGACCACCCATTCTTTGGGATCGGCTCATTGGGATTTTTGAGATATCCCATCCTTCAAAATTTTCGTCGGGGACTCTCCTATGGCCTGGCCCAGGAGTGGGGCTGGTGTGCGAGCTCAAGTTGCGGAGATGGTCGAGTCGCTAATTATTTGCCTCCCGTGAGGCTATGGGGCCGCGTTGGGCTATGCGTAAGCGAGGTAGATTCTTTGCCTTTTCCTTCTTTGTTGTTTTTGGATGTTTTTGTGCTTTATACATTTTGCCTTTTGTAGCTTTGTTCGTTTGTATCTTATTGTCGGCTCCCGACATTCATTGCCGCCGAAGCCCGAAACTAAAGACTCAAGCTCGAGGCCGATCAAGATGAGATCGAGCTCTGCGAGGTCGAGGTGGCCTCCCTAGAAGCGAGCACGTGCCAAAGGGGCAGCCCGGCTTAGAGTCTTCGGCCAGATGGCCCGTTTAAATGAAACCAGAGATTCGGCTCGTGCCGATGTTGCGGAGAAGAGGCCAATGATCTTGAGAAAAGGCAAACTCGAGGCGAGCGCCCGAGGCCGGCAAGAACTAGCCGTGAGGGCAGGTTGCCAATTTGGAGGGACAGATCGAGGCGAGGCCGCGACTTTCAAATCTTTCGAGGGGCCAGAAGTTTCAAAAGAAATTGTCGTTTACTACGGGCGAGGAGTATCGTATGCTTCGGTGGGCTGGCGCTTCAGGAATGAGCCTCGGCACTATCATTAAAATAGGCGAAAATTTTATTAGCAAAAGGCTGCTCGGGAAGGCCACGAGATGATTCCTTACACGAAGAGCTAGAGATATTTGGCGGGAAGGATGCTAGATTCGACTTGGAGGAATGGGTGCCACCCACCCACAGTCGTGGATGTCATAGCCACTAGTGGAGCGAGAGCGAGGAGGTGGACTTCGACCGGGCTGAAACTAAGACAATTTATGGGTGAAGGCGAACTCCAGCCGTGAATCGAAATTGCATCCATGGCGCCGAAGCAACATGGTCTTCCCTCTCTCATTTCGTGAAAGCAGAGGTCGTCAATCTCGAATAATTTTTCCTCTCTTCAAGTTGCGTCGGTAGTTCACGGCGATTGTGCCACTATTCGAACAATTTTTTTTTTGTCCTTTAAACAATTTTTTGCTTTCGTCTTGGTCGGTTTAAAACATTTATCTGATATTGGTTTGAATTTCAAATACTTGTCATTTTTTTTTTGCTTT